>CM051268.1:20191751-20306751 GCA_027921565.1 Artemia sinica
TGTGTGTGTGTGTGTGTGTGTGTGTGTGTGTGTGTGTGTGTGTGTGTAAGTTTTTTGTGTGTGTGTAAGTTTTGGCGTGTGTGTGTGAGTTTTCGTGTGTTTGTGTGTGTAAGTTTTGTGTGTGTGTGTGTGTGTGTAAGTTTTTGTGTGCATTTAAGTTTTTGTGTGCATGTAAGTTTTCATGTGCATGTGTAAGTTTTTGTTTGCTTCCCAAATCATAATTTTCTGAAAGGACACACCTATGAAAGGCTAAGAAATCTAGCTTAGAAAAGTCAAAAATAGCAAATTAACTATCCCAAATCATAGGTTTCAGTCAACACACACCTACGAATGGCTATGAAATCCTGCTCAGAAAAGTCAAAAAATATCAACCCACACATCCCAAATCATAGGTTTCAGACATCACACACCTACGAAAGACTAAGAAATCCGGTTATGAAAAGTCAGAAATAGCAAATTACATATCCCAAATCATCGGTTTCAGTCAACACACACCAACGAAAGACTAAGAAACCTAGCTCAGAAAAGTCAAAAATAGCAAACTAGTCATCCCAAACTATAGGTTTCAGACAACATTCACCTACGAAATACTAGAAAACCTTAGCTCAGAAAAGTCGAAAATAGCAAACTACGCATTCCCAAATCATAGGTTTCAGACACTACACACCTATGAAAGACTAGAAATCCAACTCAGAAAAGCCCGAAATAGTAATTTACATATCCCAAATCATAAGTTTCAGACAGCATCCACCTACGAAATACTAAGAAACCTTAGCTCAGAAAAGTCCAAATAGCAAACTACATATCCCAAATCATAAGTTTCTCAGAAAAGTCAAAAAACAAACTACATATCCCAAATCATAAGTTTCAGTCAACACACACCAACGAAAGGCTAAGAAACCTAGCTCATAAAAGCCTGAAATAGCAAACTACTCATCCCAAACTATTGGTTTCAGACAACATTCACCTAGGAAATACTAGGAAACCTTAGCTCGGAAAAGCCTGAAGTAGCAAACTACACATCCCAAATCATGGGTTTCAGACAACACACATCAACGAAAGACGGGTGCTCGGGGGGAGCCTTTGAGGGTCTGTGGGTCCCTTGAGGGCCGGTGGTCCTTTGGGAGCTCGGAGGGACCTTTGGGGACCGGGGGAGGGCCTTTGGGACCCCGTTGGTCCTTTGGGAGCTCGATGGGCCTTTGGGGACCGGAGGAGGACCTTTGGGGCACAGGGAGGGCCTTTGGGGCACAGGGAGGGCCTTTGGGTGCCTGGGGGACATTTGGGGACCGATGGAGGGCCTTTGGGACCCCGTTGGTCCTTTGGGAGCCCGGGGGAGCTTGCACAGGGAGGGCCTTTGGGGGTCCGGGGGGACAGTTGGGGGCCTGGGGGACATTTGGGGCCTGGGGATGGCCTTTGGGGGTCTGGGTGGGCCTTTGGGGGCGCCGGTGGCCCTTTGGGAGCTTGGGGGGCTTTGAGGACCGGGGGCTTCCTTCGGGGTTGGGGTAGGAGGATTGGAACCCTTTGGGGTTGGGTTAGAGGACCTCACAACACTGTTCAAATGAAACTTGTGTATTATAACGACAACAGAGTTTCACCATTAAATTCTCTTCTAAAATCTCTTCAAAAATCTTCTTTTAAAATATCTCTATCTGTTTCGCCGAAATAGTTCCATAACCTGTCTAAAACGGTTTCGCCCAAATAATCCCTAAACGTAAATTCAGCGTGTTCCTTTGTTATTGGCATCTCTGCGCTAACGCATTTCAAAGTAATAAGAAACCTTTTCGCGCGCTAAAACAATTCATCGCTAAGATGTTTCTTGCCTAATTGTTTCCATGGCCTTTGGTTATTAATATCCTTTGGAGTTCGACCAAAAGAACTGTTCCCGTGGCAAAGACATTAATGATTTGGATCTATTCCTGGAGAATCGTTTCTAGGCGGAAATTTTTAAGGTCTGACAGATGATGTCATTGATTGATTGATCTGTCAAGAAAGGGATAATTAATTTGTTGTTTCTAAGGGGAATTATTGATTCACGATAGGTGAATTGAGGTCGACAGCACAGGTGTTCCAAGGTCGATGTTGTTGTTGTTGTAAGTACACGCTCTCAGCGAATGTCAAGGTTCACAGGTGCTACTCGTGACAGGACCCACGTGGTTTATCGTTTTCCAAGTGAGAAAGTTCCTGTTTTTCCAAGTGAGAAAGTTCATGTTTTTCAAATTCTCACTGACAAAAACCATAAAACAGACATGAATTGCTGTTGACATTCATAAATGTGACAAAGTTCCTGTTTTTTCATTCTCAGTGAGAAAACCATAAAACAGACATGAATTGCTGTTGACATGCATAAACCTGACAAAGTTCCTGTTTTTCAAATTCTCACTGACAAAAACCATAAAACATCCATAATTTGATGTTGACATCCGAGAAAAACATCAAATAAATCGAACAACACACATAACCATCCATGAAAACAACCATAAATGTGACAAAATTCCTGTTTTTTCCAAGTGAGAAAATTCCTGTTTTTTCATTCTCACTGAGAAAACCATAAACCACGTGGTTCTCGTGCCAATATATGGTGTTAAAAAAAGTTGTAGGTGGCAGCAGGGGTCAGCAATGGGGGCTTTAGGGTCACCTCTACTTGCATGTATAATTAACAAATTTTGAAGATAAATAAGTACAATTTTCCTAGAAATTCTTTCACGCTTGATCAAAGCTTTAGTGTCCATATCTATTCCAGATTTTTAATTTTTGAATAGTTTGCTTATGATAACCCTATGGTAGCACAATGAATTGATTCTCTGCTCGGAAATACGAGGCCTAAGAATAGATCTCCTCTGCCTTAACGCTGGGTGACAAGCTCGCTACTTTATCCTATAAAAAAAGGCGCATACGTCCTATGCGCCAGCAATGGCTCTGAAGGATCTATATCGTTTCCGTTTTTTTTTTTTTTTGCTTATCACGGCTGTTATGCTTTTTGACGATGGTTATGGTGGTTTTATTGAGTTTCAAACTAGCCTAGTGTGAAAGGACTGGCTTAAGTGAATAGGTTATACTTACTGCAGCACAACTTAACGAGTTAATTTAAAAAATAGCAATGCAGTGTGAAAGCTGCTTTATACTAAGTAGTTTACGTTACGGAATGAAAGTATGAAACAGCTTTAAAGTTTCTTCTTCTCTTTTCAGATTCAGTGTATAAAGAAGTGATAAATTTTGTGCCTCCTACTGTCACCGAAGCAGAACAAGAATAGTGGCGTTGTAAATTGCTCAGATTTGTAACGTTTTCGTCTTGGTTTTCACCCTCTCTCTCCCTTTTACTCAGATTGTATTATAGGTCTAAGACAATCAAACATTTTCGCCACATTTGGATTAAACCCCGGTAATGGGCGAATATGGAGAAATGCTCCTTTTTATAAATAATCAAGTCAAGCGGAGGGTTTAGTATTATAATAAATCAGACTCAGTTTTGTCCTGTAGGGACAATGCAGCACAGCTTATAACCAAAATTTGTCAATGCATCGATGTTTGAGTCTTTTTTGTGCAATGGCCGAAATATTTCAGTAGTCACTGAAAGACTTTGGAAATAAGTATCCACTGTAAAATTATAATGCTTATCAAAGAAAATCAGTCAAACAATCGTTTATTTGTCCTAACTGTTGGAAAAAGGTTTACGTTATTCGCTGATTTTGGTAACTCCAAACTTTCTCTTTTCTGGAAAAAATCTACTACTGAAGTTTCCATTTCATTCATAGCCACCAATAATTATTATCTTGAGCTATTTTGTTGTTCCACCAGACTCTTCACCCATTCACGATGACAGTGACGCCTGACCTGATATATATTTTATACTAAAATCTAGTTTAACAATACCATTCTGTGGTGATGAAAAAGGATCTGCCTCGTGTCTTTTTCTCTGTATACACCTTTTATGTTAATATTATTATTTTGTTTTTATTTAACCATATCTTAGCGGTCCAGGATTAACACACATTCAAAAACAAGTTTTGTGTAATTTCAGTCGTGAGTTATAAGGTAATTGCATATGCTGTGTCGCAAGGAATCAAAATACAATTGCTTACAAAAATGCACGATGTAGGGTAAATAGTCCTTTTTTCTCAAAAATTTCTTTAATGTGCTAAGGAGATAGGTGAATGAAACTTTGGAGAATTTCAGCATTTTAAATTTGATCTGATTTTCTGAGAGTTTTAGTGAATTGCCTCTATTACTATCTTTGAAATATTAAAGACAGTTTGTTCAAAAAATAATTGTTTACTTTGTCTAACTCAATACTATTTTTTTCAGTGAATGTATAATGATTTTGGCCAGCCAATCTGCTGAACCTTTTGTAGTTACCTCACTAAAAATGTTAATGATATTGTTTCGACGAGTACAATATTTATTATATATTGCGGCATGTATATATCTTTTTCTCTTTTATTAACCATTCATTTTTACTGCATTTAGGAGAAAATCCACAGAATTTAAAGTTTTGCATGAAAATCCTGGGAAAAAAATTATATGTGGACAGTTTGGGCTTTAAATATTTACCACCAAAAATACAAATCACATTTAACATCCTCATTCTTTTCAGCCAAATTTTATTTTTACGAATTTCTATAGGTGTACAAATTGCATGTATACGCTTGCATGTATATCTGCATTGTAGTACATTATGCAACAATTGTAGTGGCTAGTACACGCTTAAGAGCCACTAGTGAACCTACAAAAAACATTCTAATGCAAATTTTTAAAGAATTATTGTGTCAAAATTTCAACCATGTGTCAGGATAGAACTTTAACTAATTATATTTTTGCCTAAAAAAAGTGATCCATAATGAATTCAGAAAGCCTATAAATGACCTAGCATAAGCCGTCCCAACAAATGAAGAAGGCAAGGCATTCCATAATTCAAATTACCGATGCCCGATCTTGTGGGTTTTAGCATAAACGAATAGTTTACATCAACATCGTCAGGATTCTTTATGATCCTATAATCGTAATCTAGATCTCCACGTTAGATCTCCACTGAAAGAAGCTGTTTCCATGCAAAACTCTTGCGTGGCCATAAAGACTCCCTTTTTAAGATTGAAAAAGATGAACATTTTTTATAAAAATTTACTATAAGGTTTTAACTCTTGCACTGGTTAACTCTTGCATTAAAAAATACTTTTTTTATTGTGATTGTTGCATACCGGTCAGACTTTTAGGAAAGGGAATGTTACCTGAGGGTAGGCTAGGGGTATTTTGATTAAAATGGAGTAAACTTGTATCCGTAAAGGCAAATGTTACTACATATTTTTCTCAAAATTCTCTTGTGGGAGTTGGGAAGGGAGTTGAAATGCCTTAATTTTAGCCTTATTTAACTCGAGAAGAACTTCTGGAAATAGAATCATCATCTTTTCAATCAATAAGAAGAGGCTGCAGAGTAGAACAGTTCATCTATCTCTTAAGATCCAATGGGTGGATTGTTCTTTTATTGTCTTTGTGCGATAACTTACAATTCTCATAATTTTGACTAGTTAGAACTAGAATTCCCGAAACAGGCATAAAATTTTAATATAAATTTTTATAAACAAGCCTGGAAGAACAATAGTTGGGTATTTTTGAAGGTTTTGGTGTTTTATCATACATAATCACGTAACTGGTGTATAATTTAAAAATGATTATTAAATAAAGTAATTAAACTTTTTTTTTATTAAACGTGTAATCATACAATTCACATGTTTATTTATTACTTTAAAAATTGTAACGAAGATCTAGTAATAATGGATATATTTTTTAAGGCTGAAAATTATTGTTTGCTGTGAAATTTTGCACTGTCTTGAAAAACTCTACCTGTGATGACTATATTTTCGTTTCGATTGTAACTGCAAATGGAGTGTGGTATAAGGAATTATTTGGATTATTTGAATAATCATGATTGTTTTAGTAAGTTCTTTATCTGTGATATTGAATGGTATTTCAGTCAATGTATAATTTTGTCCAAACTGGCAAATGTAACCGATTTATTCAGTTTTTAGCGGGTGTTGGATTGATTAGGCTATTCAGCATTTTGTTAAGCGCTTGTGTTAATTGTGTTGAAAGTGACGTCAAATTATACGCTATTTGTAGTGCATTCGAGCTTGCCTTATTTGCTTAATACTGACTTCTCCGGATTTAATTTGTAAACAATAACTGGCGACTTGTTAACTGAAGCAATGTAGACGACAGACAGTAGAGGTGACCCTAAAGCCCCCACGGGGCACCCCTGCTGCCACCTATAACTTTTTTGCACCCCAAATAAGGGCATAGCCTCCCTAGGGAGAACACGTGGTTAATGGGGTCAATGACCTAAATTTCCAAAGGTCGATGTTGTTGTTGTTTCCGAGGCAATTGTCAAGGTCAATGTTGTTGTTGTTGTTGTAAGTGCACGCTCTCAGCGAATGTTATGATCCAGAAATAGTATTTGTTGTTGTTTTGGACATGTACATGCTCTCAGCGAATGTTATGATCCAGAAATAGTATTTGTTGTTGTTGCTCGAGCCAAATGCTATGAGTTTCCCGGAAACAGTTAGATCACGTGTTTCCTTCTCAGCCAATCAGAGGGCTTTGTTTACATATGGTTTTCCCCGTTACATAACAATTCGCCCTTGAGATTTCGTATATAACGGACATGCAATGTGATTAAATTATCAGAAAGTATTTTGACATAGTGCAAACAACTAGAATGGATAGAACAATTAACATAATTGATGAGCTTGAGGCCTTGGCAGCCGCAATTAGCAATGTAAGTGCATTTTTATTTTCAAACGAATTTTCCTTGGACATCCTCCAGTATATTCAGCTAAAACGTAAATATATTCCTTTACCCCCCCCCCCCCCCCCCCCCCCCCAAACCATACAAACATCATTATAATCAATGGAAAACATAAAATATATTCTTTTTACCCTAACCCCCCCCCACCAATGTTTTACAATCCCAAATTCTCGCAAAAAGAAATAATTATCCTTTCGTTAAATTTTGGCTTTTCTCAATTGTAATCTTTTCTCTAACTGAGACATCCATCGCTCTGTTGTTATTAGCCAGCTCTGATTTGACACAAGACTCCAATGTGAGGTCTATAATTAGCTGTCACCCTTTTCCGGTGTGTTCACGCTATCGGTCTAGTCAAAGGGTTTTGTTTTGGCTGTCAAATTAAAACAGTTTTAAGCAAAAAGAGATTGCTGTATATTAAGCTTGTAGTTTCGTAACCTTGTATTTGTCAGAGAGCCGGTGAAAGAGATTATTTTCAAATTAAGTTTAACAATATATTTAGAACATTATGTGAAAGGGGGGAGGGGGCAATACATTGCTTCTAACAGCTTCGTTGTAAGTAAATTATGTAAAGGGGGAGGGCAATGCCTTCAATTCTACCGCCATCAGTGTAAAATGAAAACAAACTATTTCTTCGCATTAAAAGTAAGGGCCTTGTATTTGTCGGAGAAGCGGTGAAAGAGATTATTTTCAAATTAAGTTTAACAATATATTTAGAACATTATGTGAAAGGGAGGAGGGGGCAATACATTGCTTCTAACAGCTTCGTTGTAAGTAAATTATGTAAAGGGGGAGGGCAATGCCTTCAATTCTACCGCCATCAGTGTAAAATGAAAACAAACAGTGCAGGGCTAGAAAAGTCTTTGGGAGTTGCATGAAGCTAATATTATGTATAAATTGAATAGCATTTTAACCTATGTTTGCAAAATATAGGCCTACAGGTCGATGGGTTAACGATCTAATTTAAAGCCTATAGACCGAAAATTTAATATTTTTCTAAATGGTAAAAATAGAAACAATGATTCCTATCCTATGGCTATAGACTACTGATTGTCTAATAAAAACGTTTGATTTCTAAGCCTTATATATTTCTCGCGAAATTTTTACTTTTTGCTTTACTGAAAAGAGATAAATGCTTTTCTAAACAAAATTATATGGATGAGGGTACTAACTTTCTTTCTGTAAAAAACGGGCAAATTATTTTGATACTAATTTTTTCTCTTCTTTTTAAGGCAAATTATGAAGAATGCGTGCCCCCTCCTTCCAAGAAAGCCAGAGAGGGCGAGGCAGCCCCATCAGTGCCAGCCCCAATGCAGCCTGGCAGAAAACTTAAGAGAGAGTGGGCGGATAACTACAATGCCAAAGCTACGCAAGATCATGAAATAGCCGGCCCGCCACCCCCTTATCATACATGTCGAGGGTCTTAGGGGCTGTCCCGCCTATTCAAGATCATGAGGTTGCCCTCCAACACGCACTACCTGGTCCTTCGGGCACCCAAGCCCAGACGGATTATGCAAATGTAAGCATTTTTTCCTACCTATCTATTTCTTCCAATTTTTAGTCTTTTTTAATCCCAATATAAACTTATCTCTGTGAGATATTAGCCCCTATTACATATCTAAATGTAATTTTTTTTGCAAAGAAACCGCTCTTTTTCTAATCTTTCCAATTTTCCATTGTAGACATCTTCGCTTTCTCATAATAATATTTTTAGCTAATTTTCTAGTTTACTGTTAGAGAACCTTTTTATCACAAAATGCTATTTTTGCTAGAATATTATAGTTTTAAGTGGCCTAGAAGTAAACCTTTTATTTCATCACAGTAAAATTATGTCAGAGATATTAAAGGACATTGTTCCCCCTTTTAAATCAGGTCACTGTTATCGCATACATTCAGCAGTCTGCTGAATCGGCTCGTAGTGAAGCCGAAAAGGGATACTATATCCCGGACATAATTTCCTCATAGAAAAAACTGCCTTTGCGTTATAAACTGCCGTTTTATTTAAACACAATTTTCTATGAGGAGGCTATCAAGTAAAGACCACGGTTTTTTCAAAAGCTGATTAGTTTCTACCCATTTCTTCCATCTTTTCGCTTTTCGCTTTTTTTCAACACTGTAAAATTAAAATTTCATAGATTTTAAAAGATGTTTTTTCCCCCACTCAATTTGTGTTGGACAGAGATTATAGCATTGCAATCTCTTACACATAGGCCTAATTCTAATTTGCGTAACGATTGTCTAGATCAACTTGCCAAGATTTTGCATGGAGAGACATTCCTGAATAAGAATTAACGGTTCTCGAATTTAATTGTACTGTTTCCCAGGGAATACGCTTGGAAACAGAACAGATATGAGATTAAAAATAATCTAGGCTCATTTGGAGTCCTAGACAACCTGTACGGGGAGTAGGCGAAACGACTTATGCCGCCTAACAATACGGTTTTTTGGGACATTATGTAAATGGCCGGGAGCCACGGAGCCCGGAATGCGCCGGTGGGTCCGGGAAGCGCCGGGGGAAGCGCCGCAGGTCCAAGAAGCGCTACGAGTCAGGGAAGCGCCACAGGGATGCGCCACGGGTCAGGGAAGCACCACAGGATGCGTTGTGGGAAAGCGCCGCGGAAAAAAAAAAAAAAAAAAAAAAAAAAAAAAAAAAAAAAAAAAAAAAAAAAAAAAAAAAAAAAAAAAAACAGTAGGGATGATTTGAACACTTTGAAAATAAGCTATTTTTTTTGAACAAAATCAAATTGCAGCCTTCCATGTAAAGCGGCGTTTTAGATTGTATTTATCTTATATTAAGTTTGATTTTCTTTCAGTTGAATTAACCAAATGCTACTATGCTCATACTGCTACTACTACTACTACTACTAAGCGCTGACTTTAAATAATAATTCAAATTTTAAAAGCAGTAGGGATGATTTGAACACTTTGAAAATAAGCTATTTTTTCATTTATAGATCGGACGAGCATTGGTCCCCTACTCTCCGTCCAGTGAAGAAGAGGAAGAACCAATTCTAACACCGCCAGTGGAGTTTCAGGACAACGAAATCATTAACTCTATTGAAGTACCTTTCGATATTGATGACTTTTTAGCTGATTTTTTTAATGTAGATAATAGCGCAGTTGAGCTGGTAGACTTGAGCCCGAACACTTTGCAGCTTTTAGATGATTTTACAGGGAACCCTACTCCTCCAGCCTCCGATACCATAATGGGTCCACTTCAATCGAATGAAGTGGCTTCCCATACCCCAGATATTGTTGAACAACTGGGGGGAGGGGGTACATCTTTCCCCGATTTTCAATTGTTTTCAAATGTTTTCACTGCAACGTTTGGGGATCCTTTTAATACACTTATGGGGGAAAATTTTGTTTTTGACCCTGAAGAAATTGTGAATGCATATGTAGATAAAATTCGTGCACTTCTGGAGAACCAGATTCAACTGTGGGGGGGTAGGGATTCAATTAAGGTTTCAATTGTTTTAAAGGTTTTTTATTTGAATGAGGGGAAAAGCGAAGTGTATTATCATTTTATACTTTCCGAGATGCGCGTAATTTATCCAAATTTAGAAAATTTTGAGGGAGTTTTTAGTGAGTGGGTAGGGCAAATTATAGCGCATCTTGAGAACTATAACGAAAATGGGAGTGGCTCAGTAGTTTTATTTATTGAAAATTTAACCGTTAATATTTGTAAATTTAAGAAAGAGATTTTATTTTAAGAGGGGGTGGTGGTGAGAGGGATACAGTTTTAAAATATAATCCAGATCTAGTAGGTTGTCGTGGTGTCCAGCGGATCTGTTTTGAAACAGATCAAAAGTGTTTCAAGTATGCTTTCCTCATATCAGCCTTTCAGCCTCTAGCAGATGACGCTACCAAGAAGAATTTAGATCACTGGGCTGTACATGGGAAGGAGGGGTCCGATTTCCCAGTTGTAGATTTCTCATGCTTAGAAGGAAAATACCCAGTAACGCTAAGATCCATTGACATTTTTGAAAGGGCTAATGCTCATTTAAATATTGGCGTTACTGTGGTACAATACGAAACAGAATTTGAAGATGGGGCTCGTTCTAAAAAGAAGGGGGTGGTCTTCCCCGTAAGGGGCCCGTCAGTTGATTTGGTTAAACACTGGGTTTGGTTGTTATACACACCACCTAGTGAACCGAATGCAATCGGTCATTTTAACCCTATCACTGACATTAGTAGAGTTCAGAGGGAGGGTAAGAAAAGGGGGGAGCGTTTCTACTGTCCAACATGCCTCTCTAGATTTTGGACTGAACTAAAGCTGCGAAATCATATGAGGCATTGTAGACGGCATGGCTACCAGACAGTGGAAACGGTTTCAGGGGATAGGGCCATTCTACGATTCAAAAATTTCCAAAACACCCTTCTCCAGTGCGACAAAATATCTTTAGACTGTGAAGCTAAGCTGGTGGAGGTGAATGACCCCCAATTTCCAAACCGAGTCAAAGAACATCAGGCTATTGCAGTGTCCTACGCCCACGCGCAAAGAGACAATTCTAACACCACGCGGTTGTTAGAAATAGTTGAAACATTGGATGAGGGGCCCGAGTGCATGGTCAAGACACTGACTAAACTGATTGGCACGGCTAATGGTGCTAATTTTCGTTTGAGAAATACTCATTATCCAATGGTGTTGTCTGCGGAGGATCGTCTCGCGATTAAAAATCAAAAAATATGTTGGGTTTGTAAGGGAGAGTTTGTAGAGGGGGATAAGGGGACTAAAGGGAAAAGAGGGGGGAGGGGGAAAGTCAGAGATCATAATCACTTGTGGCAGGAAATATCCTCGGGGGGTAGTAATTTTAGAGGGGTTGCGCATCAATCGTGTAATTTAAATGTTAGCCAGTAGTTTTTTATCCCTGTTTTTATCCACAACTCTAATTATGACTTAAAATTTATTTTACCGGCACTGGCACGTATGCATAGGGAGGGAGGGGGAGTGGATTGTCCATGGGTAAATAGTTCATTTATCTACAACATTATTCCCAAATCGGCTGAGAAGTTGCTGCTTCTCGAACTGAAATGGCAGGCAGTGGATAATGGGCATACGTGTTGGAATAAAATCAGGTTTTTAGATTCCTTTAGTTTTTTCCCCAAGGCATTGAGTCAATTGATTCAAGTGCAAAAAAGCGACAATTTTGATAGCTTTCTCTTGCTTAAACAGCACTTTCCAGACAGTGAAATGTATGACCTGTTGACCTGCAAAGGTATATACGCATACGACTATTACTGTTCTGGCGCACGCTTAAGTGAGGTGAAACTACCTCCAATTGAAGCTTTTTACAATTCACTGACCAACAGTGAATGCACAGCCGAGGAGTATGAGTTTGCCAAGAAGGTGTGGTCCAAGGGGGATTGTAAAAATGGGTGGGATTATTGTAGACTGTACTTGGCCAGTGACGTTCTAACTCTGTTGGATATAGTCTGTAAGAACACAGACCAAATCTATTCAGAGTTCGGGTTAGATATAGGCTATTATTTTTCTACACCCCATTTAGTGATGGATTTAATTTTAAAAATTAGCAGGGAGGAAATAGGCCTAATCACCGATGTAGATCAGCACCTTTTTGTAGAGCGTTCAATGAGGGGAGGGTATGTTTTTCATGGGGACCGCGTCTTATCAACCGATCCGAGCGGACAAAGCACCGGTGCAAAGTCAAATGCAGTGTTCTTGGACATGAACTCATTGTACCCCTCGGCAATGTCACACTACTCTTTGCCGTGTGGGAACTATCAATGGCTTGAGAATCCTTGTGAGTTCCCCGACATTACCACCGTCGAGGACAATGGGCCACAAGGATGGTTCTTTGAAGTTGACGGTCACATTCCGCTGGCGCTTCACGACTCAGTCAAAGATTTTGTCTTTCCCTGTATCAATCGGCCCGTGAGCAGGGACTCTCTGAGCCCCTACAATCGTTCATTGGTTGAGGATATGGGGATGCACTGGACTCCCTCCAAACAGAAACTGATTGCTGATTTGGACCCTAAGGAGAATATCGTTGTTCACCATGTGCTTTTGCACTGGATGGTGAGCAATGGTTTCAAGATCACCAAAATACACAGGGTCCTGCAGTTCAATCAGCGACCCTACTTGAAAACGTTTATCGACACCTTTGTCGATAAACGCTCTAGGGCAAATTCAAAGGTGGAGAAGGAAATGTATAAGCTCATTCTAAATTCAGCGTTTGGCAAAATGTGTGAAAGCGTTCGTAATAGATCTCGCTGCGACGTCGTGACTGACCCTCTAGAGTGTGCACGAATTATTGCCGACCCCAATTTTACATCGTTCACGAGCATAGAGACTGGCATGGTTCTTCTACACAGGCGAAAGCGAAATGTAGTACTGAACAAGAATATTGCAGGCGGCAGTTCAGTACTGGAAATTTCAAAAAAGCTCATGTTGTCGTTTTTTTACAATGTGTGCAAGGTGCAATGGCCACGGGAGGGGGAGGTTCAAGTTTACTATGGTGATACAGATTCTCTGCTGTTAAAGGTAAATGGGACTGAATTGGATTTATTGGGTGATTTAGAAAAGGGGGAACACATCAGCTCGCGGATGGATTTCACCAACTGGAATCCATCTCTCTACCCCGAGTTGGTGAAACGTCAAGCCCCCAACCAACTATTAATGTTAAAATCAGAGACGGGGAGTGATTTGATATCCAGGGGGGTGTTCCCGGGCCCCAAAGTCTATTGCGTTGAAACTCATAGTGGGGATGAAAAGAAGGCGTGTAAAGGGGTGCCTACACATTTTGTAAAGAGCAATTTCAACATGAGCGTGTACAGAGACTGTGTAGAAAGTAGCCTAGTGCCGAGAGCACAAGTGCTTGCAATTCGCTCTCTACAGTATAGAAATTATACTGTGAGAGTGGAAAAGAATGCAATGTCGTGTATATCCGACAAAGTCTATGTGCTCGAGAATGGTGTGAGTGTCCTACCCCACGGCCACTACCGTATTTCAGACCGAGTTGAATGCATTGACTATCGCAATCAACTTGGTCTGGATAAATTAACCTAACCAACTAACATCCACCACCAACCCGTTCATAAATTAAATGCTCCAACCTTAACTCAACTGTTCATCTAACCTAACCTAATCTAACCATCTTAACTCAACTGTTCATCTAACCCAAGCACTAACCATCACTAACCCAACCACTAACCTGTAGCAGCAGTCGCAGTGACCGGACAACTATTGAAGTGTTTTTTTCCACCGCCGCTCCCGGGGGGAGGGGGAGGGGGGGGTCCCTTCCCGCGGCCGCCCAGGGTGGGGGGGGGGTCCCGCCCGCAGGCGGCCGGCCTTCGGCCCCGCGGTCCCCGGGGGGAGGGGGGGGGACACCACCTTTAAATTCACCGTAATGTGTTCAACTGTGCTAGCGTTTCCGTGAGTGTCTGTTTTCAAGTGTGTTTTTTCTGTGTTTTTGTTGTATAAAAAAGTGTTTTTTTTTCTTTGTACCGAAAAGTGTTTAAGTTGACAATAAGTGCTTTAAAAGATGGACAGAAAAGTGTTGTACAGAAAAGTGTTTAAAGACAATAAGTGCTGCTGATGGACAGAAAAGTTTTTTTTTTATAGAGTGTTATCGTTGTTCATGTTGAACAAATAGAGTTTTCATGTTGACCATGAAATTTTGTCAACTGTTCTTGTTGAACAAGTGTTATTTTTATCATTGTTCATGTTGACTGCAAATATTTGTTTTCATGCAGTGCCGAAATAAATGCTGCCATGAAATATTGTTTTTTTTTGTTGTTCTTGAATAGATAGATCTATGGGGAAATTACTACTTATTCATTGAGCACATATGATTTACAGTTAGTTGTAGTCCGACTGTTGTCAACAGCATGTATCAATTTCAAACACCCTTCAGATCGTTTCTGTGTGGTCCCTCAATGTCGGGGAAAACAACACTTTTAGCTAAAATAATTCAAAATTGCGATAAAATGTTTTTGGAAAAACCGAAAAAAATCTACTATTGCTATAGTATTTGGCAGGAGTCCTATGATAAAATAAAAGCTATTGACACAACCATACCAATACAATTCATACGGGGACTTGATTTTTTCAATAGTATTGAATCGAACTCGTGGTTGATTATTGATGATTTGGCTGAATCCATTGAACAGTTCTCACAGGAAATGCTACAACTGTTCACCGTTCGCTCCCATCATGAACACATTTCCGTTACTCTGGTTCTACACAATCTGTTTCATCATCAGAGCAAATGTATGCGAACCCTTGCTTTGAATTGCACCGTCTATATTATCTATCGAGTTGTTCGTGATTCTAGCTCGCTCATAACTCTCAATAAGCAGATATACCCCGGCGCTCCAAAATTTCTGTTGTCAGCGTACACTCAGGCGACTAGCAAGCCCTACGGTTACATTTTGCTGGATCTTAATCAGAGCACGCCCGAGGATCTACGTGTAGTCACCGACATTTTCAACAATGAAATTACAGTATATCTTCCGGTGAACAGTAGAAAAGACTATTAGTCGCCATTATGACACTGAAGAAACTACACGAACAACGGCATTTATTTTCCGTTTTAAGCACTTCAAACCATTGCTTAGGAAGGCTATACTCAAACATGGGGTTGACAATGATTTCATTAATCTAATATCTGAACTTTGTTTAAATTTAACTGAGGGCAATGTTCAACTGCCAGAAGGTGTTAGACAACAGACAAAGCAACATCGTTCCACTGTACGCGCCTTGGCTTGTAAAAACAAGGGAAAAAAATTTAAAAGAAAACGGCTCCTTCAGGCGGGCGGTAGCTTTTTCACACTTTTACTACCGATAATTGCAGGACTTGTAAACAGTTTTCTCTAGTGAGAATGGGCAAAACCCTATAAATTGACACCATTTGAACTTGTCCTCTCGCCCATCGAACATTTTGAAGACAATCTAAGCAAATTCATTAACGATGAGAATATTGCCGATGACAAAAAACTGCTTTTACTTCAAGATGCATTGCGACGTGTGGACAAACATAAACCTTATCGTGAGAGACCCGTCGCCGATCCCTCTAAACAGGAAACATCTCCTCAAGATTCTGCAGTGCAATCAAAGGAGAAGGAATTGAATTCGATTGTATTGAAAATTGGAAACCTATTGCCACTCACCTATCGAGAACAGAGTAAAAGAGTATTATCTTATCTCATGTTGGAAACTGGCGATCAAGTTCAAGTCGAGAGCACAGGGAAACGAATTATAATTCAGGGAAAAAGTTATAATCTAGTTGATTTAATTTGTGATATGGTGACGAATCGTAAAGGACTCATATCCTTTGACAATAATCTATACACCTTTCTGTGTGTATCAAACTTTTCCCAAAAGTCTTATTGGCAATAAGCAAATTCTAAAGAAACTAAGAGAATATAGTCCACCAACAACACCATTTAAAAAAGAAGAAGATTCAATATTTGAAGATACTAGCACTACTGATTTTACAACACCTGTGGTTGCTAGTCAAAAGCGAAGACGAATTGATTCGCCCACCAGTGTGCAAAAGGGGAGTGGACATTACACTACGTGTTTACGTTCAAAATGGATGAAGTTTTGAAAGGTGTCTATGAAAATATTGGCGAAGCGGGAAGTTTAAGTTCTCCCAAAACGCTTTCCAAAGCTGTCTCCAGCACCACCACATTGAAAAATGCAAAAGAGTATCTAGAAAATGAACCGAGTTACACACTACATCGGAATCACAGGCTTCGCAGTAAACAATATCGACAAACTAAAGCCTTTTTCCCTCTGCATATAATGCAAATGGATCTTTTAACTTTAGACGCACTTCAACAACGTCACAATGCACCCTACAAATATATTCTAGTGGCAAACAGTATGTTTAGTCGCTATGCCTATGCCATTCCACTACGATCAAAGAGAGGTGTTGAAGTTGCTCGGGCCATTGAAAGTATTCTTGAACAGGATTCGTATAGAAAAATTCAATCGGATCGTGGCAGTGAATTTGTTAATCCCCATGTGCAAAAGGTTCTTTTGAAATATAATACAATACTTTATCATAGTCACAGTCCGATAAAGGCTGCATTGGCTGAACGATTAATAAGAACGACTCGTCTATTAATTTCAAGATATTGCACATTGAAAAATACACCGGCTTTTATTCATGATTTAGATAAAATCATGTTGATTTATAATCAACGACCCCATCGATCTCTGTCCAACTCTACACCAACGGATGTTCACTACAATGAAAATACATTTGATGCTTTTCTAAAGCAATACTCCAATGGCAATGAGAAGAAAAAGAAGAAGAAATTCAATGTTGGTGATACTGTTCGAATTAATAGAACCACCAATATTTTTGAAAAAGGGAATTATTTATGGAGCACTGAACTTTTTAAAGTGTCCAAAATTCTAGACACCGAGCCCACGACATATCGACTGCGAGACACCAAAGATGATGAGATTCTCGGCGGTTTTTATGAATATGAACTGCAAAAAGTTAGAAACACTAGTGAAATTTATCAAATTGAAAAGATATTAAAGAGTCGTACTCGTAGGGTTAAGAAACAGTTGCTTGTTCGCTGGCTAGGATACAACTCAGATTTTGATTCTTGGGTCAGTGCTGAAGATATTGACAATGCCCAATGATTTTCTATGTGACTTTCATGTCCAATGTTTCTGATCCTCTCTACAATGACTTGAATAGAACAAGTGATTTTTGGACAAAAACTCTCCCCCACCATCAAATTCGACGACGGAAAGTATGAAGTGGCTCTTGTCGACTGTATTCTCAAAAATACCTACGACATCCTTAGAAAGGATCGTAAATATGAAATAAAAATTAGACCCTATGATTGGCCGCTGCCATCCTCAAGTGATCAAGAACAAATTCAAAAAATCAATTGGATGGATTATCCATACATTGAATTACCCTACGAGGAACTCACCTGTATGAACGATTTATGTCGTTCTATTAATAAAAGAATTTCCGCTCGTAAAAAAGGAGCTTTTCATTTCAACTATTCAAAGGAGGAGGGCAAGATCTACATTAGTTCACCTATTGCCAGTGAAAAGGTTATTCTCAACGATAATCTAAAGGATGTTCTTGGTTTTAAGCTCAATATAATCAATGGTAAAAGTGCCGGAAACACTAATTTCATTTTCGCTGACTACCCGCCTGCCTTCTTCACAGACACTTGTATATTTCTCTACGCTTCATTTGTGGAAACATCTCGGGTTGGTAATTCAAATGTTCCCCTCTACGAGTTCTTGAACGAAAAACCAATCAAGAACATATTCACCACTACAATATAAAGCATCTTCAGTATATTCCCGTAAACACTTCCTATTTGGAACTCTGTCAGTTAACACTAAGAACCGAATTGGGTGATCCAATAGCAATTTCAAAAGGTTTGGCTGTGATTACATGCCATTTTCGACCCATCGTTCAAAAGCAAGATGTCTAATAAAAAAGTGGTATTCACTTGTCCTGATATTGACTGCTATGTTAATACTCTTGGCCCAAGACAACAGGGCAATGGAATGGACTATTACAAAGGACGCTCGTCAATGTCTGGCTACGGTCTTGGCAGTTGGTTTGCTAAGCTGTTTCGCTCTTCACTACCACTGGCTAGAAAATATCTTGTACCGGCTGCGACAGATTTTGCATCCTCTACACTATACGATTGGGGCTCTGGCAAGGATTTTAAAAAAAGTGCTTCGGAAAATCTTAGGTCCAGTGCGCGAACCCTTGGCGAGAAATTAAAACAGAATGGTAAAGGCTTAAAAAGGTCAAGAAACAATGCATCACTCATCAGTCTCTACTCAGGTCGGAAACGAAAGACATCATCCCTCTTGTCAAAGAAAAGAAGGAAAAAGCCGACACGTAGTGTAACCAGAAGTCCCAGGAAGAAAATTGTTAGATCGAAACTAGATTTCTTCTCCTAAAATGTCCTACCTACCACATAAGGATTCTCAACCTTCAATCACCGCCTCATTGAATCTATTCAATGCTGAAAATGTTGATGTGAGTGTCAAGCATGGATACTATGAACAATTTTATCCACAACAACCCCTCTCCGATAATATCCACTTTCAAATTTATTCCAATGAAGACTACATTATGGACATGTCTTCAACATTTATAGATTTACAAATGAAAGTCCGGAAATCCGATAATACAATGCCAATTCGGGGCGATGGAATATCCTATGAAAATTGTATACTGCATAATTTATTTCGTCAAATTAGTGTCTACATCAATGGCACGCTGGTGAGCACAAGCAACAATCTCTCAAATTATACAAGCTATATGCAATTCATGCTGATGACACCCAAGTCATACAAGGAATTGAGAGGCACCTCCAATGGATATGAATATATTACTAATACTGATAGTACAGATGCACTTAAAAATGCTACAACTAGTGAATTACATCTAGTTGGAAAAATATATCATGAAATATTTAATATACCCCAATGGCTGCCGCCCAATGTTAAAGTGGATATAAAACTAACGCTTGCACCCTCCAATTTCATATTGAGAAAATAACTTGCTGCCAATCCTGATGTAAGTCTCTCCCTCACCTCGGCAATACTTCATGTACGCAAACAACAGGTTATGAGTTCTGTTGCTTTGGCCGTGGAAAAACTGAGAGCCAATGGCAACAATATTAAACTACTTGTTCCTCATACAAATCACCAATCAACGTCATATTGCTATGGGGTCACGCACCTTCACCGATTCATCCTTTATCAATGGTGAAATCCCGTCAAAACTAGCGTTGGCATTTGTAAAAAGCGCCAGTGCAATAGGATCATGGACTGAATGCCCACATAAATTCGAGATGTTTGGACTTTCATCTCTTGTGTGCAAAGTAAACGGTATCCCACTCTACAATCTATCTTTTGATAAATCCTATAGAACATTGTACGAGTTGACCCTGCAAACCCTAGATCATGACTCTCAACTATTTGAAAATGGTATAACCGAAGATATGTTTGCTAAAACACATGGTATCATTGTACTGGATTTGTCGGGTACACAGGATATGAGTATAGTACGTACGGGGAGTGTGCGTTTAGAGTGTACATTTACCTACCCATTGGCTGAGAGTATTGCACTAATCTCACTAAATCAATATGAAACCTATTGGGAAATCACTCCCGAAGGCAGTGTTCTACTAGACTTGGCGCCATGAACACCAGTCAAATAATCAATGTATTTAATATGGACCCCTACATGTCCCAGTACAAATCCTATTGTCTGCCCTCGGACTTTCTTGAAAAATTCAAAGTGTCAACAATACCTTGATTATTGTTAATAGCAGTCCGTCGACTGTGCTGACGGGTCATTGGCTGTGCATCTTTCAAACAATGAAGACGATTGAATTTTTTGATCCTCTTGGTCTACCCTATACATTCTACACACCCCACATCAGCAACTATATCGAGAGTAGTGGGAAAACTATTATTCAAAATCGGAAGAGGGTGCAGGATCTAACGACTAAAAGCTGTGGCTTCCATGCACTACTATATTTTGTGTTCCGATGTCGCGGCTATACTTACAAGCAGTTTCTCCACATTTATGTTGACAATCCACGTCTGAATGACTTTCTAGTGGAAAATATCCTCTCAGACCTATATGGTATTGATTTCAGTGCCCTAAGAGTAAAGTGCTTAAAAAATGTTTGTGAATTTGTTTATTAATAAAATGCATATATATATATACAACAATGTCTTTAAATCTTCACTTTAGATTTCTTCATCTTCGATGTATAGGCAACTGTCGTGAACCACTAATGCTGGTACATCATTTGGATTCACTGTATATTGATCTTGATTGACTGCAAAGTCAGGGTCACATTTTCTACAGTACAATGTAACTTCACTCTTGTCATATCTCTTTGTATAGTCAATTATACTATTTGCATTCATATTATGAAATTCTCGAGTTTCAATCTGTCTATTTGAAGCAATATCACATACAATGTTTTCAAATGGTGAATCACATTCGGTAGCTGCCAAATAAAAATCACTTGGTTTATAGTCATAGTAGGTGGTGTCATCACAACGATGACGTAGAAACCAGATTGTCTTGTTACCCCAACAGTTGAATTGTAGACCAGATTCCTCTTCCCAGAATAATTTAAATCCACGACGATACCAATCTCGTAGAAATAAACTAAAATCACGTTTGGGATTCTTTCCAATCATAGCGGGGTAAGTATTCTCCCACTGATCACATTTATCATAGTGACAATTGGAGCACAGGTACCCTCTAGGATGAGAGTCACACACCTCCTCAAGACATGAATTACATCCTTTAATTTGTACTGCATAGCCTCTATGTAATTTACAAGGATTACATAATTTACACTTTTCACTATAGTCATCAATAATTGTACAATTCTCACATTGATTCCAACTGCCAAGAGTGTACATACACAATGGACATATATAGAACATTTTTCGGTTTCCGATGTCAACTCACTCACAGCTAAAACGAAACTGATCCTCTTCGTTCGATAAATTCAATGAGAGGGAAATGGGGGAGAGGAGTAGCTCTGTGACGTTACCTCTTTCGAATGATGGGGGGAGCCATCTACATTGAATCCATTGGCAATATTTTCAAAAGTATATCCACTATATGATTCTGCTTTGTTCCAATTAATATATCAATAAATTGACTATAAGCATTTGAGTCACATTTTAAAAGTTTCATACAATAGTCCAATGGGGGAGAATCACTCCTCATTATATTGTCAAGTGTTCCCTGACAAGAGAATATCCTGCGTTTAAGAGATAACTCGAGAAAATCATCATCCAAAATCAAATGTTTTTCCATAAACACTAGATTTGATCTAATTCTCGCTTTCTCAAATTTATTCATTTTTCAGTCCTTTCACTCCGACTGCTGACTCTAGACTGACCCTGATTCGTTAGCCCTAACCAGAAAAGAAAGAGAACATTTTCGATTTCGAAACAATTTTATTGAATAATTACAACAACAACAATAATACAGAGCATGTACAATTAACGATACGTTTTATTGTCTTCAATATGTTTCACCAATGCACTTAAAGCACATTGAAGTCTATTCACATGTGCTATATCAACTTTAGCGGCAAAACATAATTGATCCTCCATTTTAAATTTGCTCAAGGATATCACATATCTTGCATATACTGCATCCCATTCCAGACAAAGCCGCGATCCTTTCGTAATTTCCACCGCAATGTTTGGTGCTCTCTTGTACTATTATCATCAACTCCACTATCAACTTCTAATAGGGTAAACATTCCACTCATCGCCATCACAAATATATATCCAAATGAGTAAAGTCAAACTGTTCTTCTCACTCCTTGAATTCTATTCACAGACTAATAAAACTATAGCAAAAATCCTTTCTTTATATTCACTCCGCCGCTACTATGTAAACAAACCCTCTGATTGGCTGAGAAGGAAACATGTGATCTAACTGTTTCCGGGAAACTCATAGCATTTGGCTCGAGCAACAACAACAAATACTATTTCAGGATCATAACATTCGCTGAGAGCATGTACATGTCCAAAACAACAACAAATACTATTTCTGGATCATAACATTCGCTGAGAGCGTGCACTTACAACAACAACAACAACATTGACCTTGACAATTGCCTCGGAAACAACAACAACATCGACCTTTGGAAATTTAGGTCATTGACCCCATTAACCACGTGTTCTCCCTAGGGAGGCTATGCCCTTATTTGGGGTGCAAAAAAGTTATAGGTGGCAGCAGGGGTGCCCCGTGGGGGCTTTAGGGTCACCTCTACTGACGACTTGGCAAATATCAACATTAATCACGTTACTCCATTGTTAACATAGCGTCTTTACAAATCCCTTAAGGTGTGCCCAATTTCACACTTACAGTCCCATCCTAATCTTTACATAATTTCACAATTCTTTTCTTTTTTCAAAAAGATCGAATTTTGTTGACATATTACGTCTCTTTTGCTCGTTCGTCTTGCGTTTTCTCGGGTTTAGCAGGTGTAGCTCATCCGACAACTTATCCAGACCGTTTTTAGTAATAATCCTCCTAACTTCTGGCTTCATTTATGTCACGTGAAACTCCTGAATTAGTAATCGGGCTTGTCAGATGTTGCTAGATTGCCCCTATGTGGCCAGCATGATAATCCTGGTATGTTCTAACGCACTATTTGTGCATTTTGAGATCATATAAGTTGGCATTTAAACTGCATACTGCAGAATGGTCAAAAATTCAAATATGAAAGGAGAAGGAAGAAAATCGTTTGTATACAGTTCAAAATCTCAAATATTTTAAACTTACCCGAAACATAACTAGTCGTAACCCAATTTACACCCTGGTATTTTTTTTTCATTTGTGAATCTGGATTATGCCCAACAAGTTTTTTTTTCTGTCACTCCTCACATAAATTTTAGATTTCAGGATATAGCTATTAACTTCTGAGGGAAGATCAAGTAAGCAATCGGATAAACGATGCTTCTTGACTATTAAGATTCCTGCGTCGGCCCTGCAGTGTGTTGCCACAGAAAGGTTCTATCTTGGGCCCCGTATTATCAAGGTCAAATCCACTGCTCCACTACAGGACTGAGAAAAGATTTATTTTATCCCTCTGTTATTGAATTATTTGCGTGTTTTGTTTCCTTAATCCCTTTCCTCTTTTAGTTTTATCTTCTCTGTTTCGTATTATGTTACCTCTTCTCTCGTTTCTATATAATAACGTTTCTATTGCTATAGAAAAGTGAATGGTAGTTGATTGATTTTTTTTTCTTTACTTACTACCCATAATAAAAGCTTTTATCTCCTTTTTTAATGTGTTTTTCCGCTACAAATTTATTTTTAAAATTTCTCCGTTTGTCATCAAATGCAGACACGAATTTATTACTTTAGAAACATGATTTTCATATTGTCTAAAATCACGTCATATGTGAGAATATTCTGCACGGATCATGAACTGAGCGCGAGCGTAGGGTAACGGGACTTCGTAAAGTTACACCAGTATGGCACTATTAAATGTTAAGATTTTTTATTTTCATCAGTTGAACATTTCTATGAGTCCTTGTGGTGGAGCAGTGGTAATCTTAGCTTGGTAACACGGAACCCAGAATTCAACCTTGGCTGCAGCAGAACGCTGTGGGGGCCGACACAAGGACCTGAGTAGTCAATTAGTATCGCTAATCCAATACAGGCTTTTTTTTCTTCTGGTGGCGTGTTATTGGCGTCCAACAGGCAATTACTGGTTACATCTGTTGACGGAAATAGTTAATAGAAATAACATTGTCGACGTATATGTTAGATGTTAGTGCGCCTTAAGAAAATTGGATAAAGCAAAATGAATAATGAGAAATTTTCTGAAGTGGATAAATAATAGTGGGTTACGTGTTGCAGTTTTATTTGTTTTCATCCTTGGAGTTTCTTGTTTATTAATTTCATCCTCGCATTATTTGTTTCTGTTTTTCACTCTTTTTTTTGTAAATAAATTTGTCAATTTGGTCAATTATTATTGGTGAGATTCTCACATTGCCCCCCCCCCCGAGGTTTTGCTTATTGACGTCCTTGTTACTTTGCCCCTTTCTCAAGATTTTGCTCTAGACCCGCGCCTGGTTGCAACCATGATTATTAATTTTAGCATGCACCAATAGGATTTGATGGGTCAAATGCCATGTTAAGGAGCACCACACAACAATAGCCAAGAAAACCAACAAAGCATATACATTACCGTTTAAAGGTGATAAAAGACTAGTTTAGCTTTAAATTCATTTTATTCATAATCTTTTGACATATTAAAACATTCAACTAAAGGGTTCAAAATACAAAATAACGTCAAAATTATATAGCTCAGATAAAATCTTAAATGTCCATAACATTTCCGGAGACAATCAGAAATAAAACCTACTTTTTTTGGTATTTATTAAAATCCAGAATTAGCCCCAAAATACCTTGATATTGCCTGAGTAAGAAGATCTATAGAACAATAGTTAATACTATTGTTACTACCTAATAATTACTACCTAATAATTTGTGGTGAAGATTGTAAAAAAAAATAATTGTTAGTAGTGAAAAATACAAGTACATTACTCAAATTTCTGCAAGTGGTTATTATATAAAAAGGATACGATCAGTTCCTGGAAAAAGCGTCTGTGATGTAATTAATTCCGCCATGATGCATCCAACCGACCAGATATCCACTGTAAATAGAATAGTAAAATAGATAATAATAGTAAAATACATTGTAATAGTAATTATACTAGTAAAGTAGTAAAGTAGACAGTAACGTAGATAGTAATAGTAAATATACCAGTAAAGTAGACAGTAAAGTAGATAGTAATAGTAAAGTAGGTAGTAATAGCAATTATACTAGTAAAGTAGATAGTAATAGTAAAATAGATAGTAATAGTAATTATACTAGTAAAGTAGTAAAGTAGACAGTAACGTAGATAGTAATAGTAATTATACCGGTAAAGTAGACAGTAAAGTAGATAGTGATAGTAAAGTAGGTAGTAATAGTAATTATACTAGTAAAGTAGATAGTAATAGTAAAGTAGATAGTAATAGTAATTATACCAGTAAAGTAGACAGTAAAGTAGATAGTAATAGTAAAGTAGGTAGTAATAGTAATTATACTAGTAAAGTAGATAGTAATAGTAATTATACTAGTAAAGTAGTAAAGTAGACAGTAAAGTAGATTGTGTAATAGTAATTATACTAGTAAAGTAGTAAAGTAGACAGTAAAGTAGATAGTAATAGTAAAGTAGATAGTAATAGTAATTATACCAGTAAAGTAGACAGTAATGTAGGTATTAATAATAATTATACTAGTAAAGTAGATAGTAATAGTAAAGTAAATAGTAATAGTAATTATACTAGTAAAGTAGTAAAGTAGATAGAAATAGTAAAAGTAGATTGTAATAGTAATTATACTAGTAAAGTAGTAAAGTAGACAGTAAAGTAGATAGTAATAGTAATTTTACCAGTAAAGTAGACAGTAAAGTAGATAGTAATAGTAGTAAAGTAGGTAGTAATAGTAATTATACTAGTAAAGTAGATAGTAATAGTAAAATAGATAGTAATAGTAATTATACTAGTAAAGTAGTAAAGTAGATAGTAATAGTAAAGTAGATAGTAATAGTAATTATACCAGTAATGTAGACAGTAAAGTAGATAGTAATAGTAAAGTAGGTAGTAATAGTAATAGTAATTATACTAGTAAAGTAGACAGTAAAGTAGATTGTAATAGTAATTATACTAGTAAAGTAGTAAAGTAGACAGTAAAGTAGATAGTAATAGTAAAGTCGATAGTAATAGTAATTATACCAGTAAAGTAGACAGTAAAGTAGATAGTAATAGTAAATTAGGTAGTAATAGTAATTATGCTAGTAAAGTAGATAGTAATAGTAATTATACTAGTAAATTAGTAAAGTAGATAGCAATAGTAAAGTAGATTGTAATAGTAATTATACTAGTAAAGTAGTAAAGTAGACAGTAAAGTAGATAGTAATAGTAAAGTAGATAGTAATAGTAATTATACCAGTATAGTAGACAGTAAAGTAGAGAGTAATAGTAAAGTAGGTAGTAATAGTAATTATACTAGTAAAGTAGATAGTAATAATAAAATAGATAGTAATAGTAATTATACTAGTAAAGTAGATAGTAATAGTAAAGTAGATAGTAATAGTAATTATTCTAGTAAAGTAGTAAAGTAGACAGTAAAGTAGACAGTAATAGTAAAGTAGATAGTAATAGTAATTATACCAGTAAAGTAGACAGTAAATTAGATAGTAATAGTAATTATACTAGTAAAGTAGATAGTAATAGTAAAGTAGATAGTAATAGTAATTATACTAGTAAAGTAGTAAAGTAGACTGTAAAGTAGATTGTAATAGTAATTATACCAGTAAAGTAGACAGTAAAGTAGATAGTAATAGTAAAGTAGGTAGTAATAGTAATTATACTAGTAAAGTAGATAGTAATAGCAAAGTAGATAGTAATAGTAACTATACTAGTAAAGTAGTAAAGTAGACAGTAAAGTAGGTTGTAATAGTAAAGTAGATAGTAATAGTAATTATACCAGTAAAGTAGACAGTAAAGTAGATAGTAATAGTAAAGTAAGTAGTAATAGTAATTAAACTAGTAAAGTAGATAGTAATAGTAAAGTAGATAGTAATAGAAATTATACTAGTAAAGTAGTAAAGTAGATAGCAATAGTAAAGTAGATTGTAATAGTAATTATACTAGTAAAGTAGTAAAGTGGACAGTAAAGTAGATAGTAATAGTAAAGTAGATAAAAATAGTAATTATACCAGTAAAGTAGACAGTAAAGTAGATAGTAATAGTAAAGTACGTAGTAATAGTAATTATACTAGTAAAGTTGATAGTAATAGTAAAGTAGACAGTAATAGTAATAATACTAGTAAAGTAGTAAAGTAGATAGTAATAGTAATTATACTAGTAAAGTAGATAGTGAATTAGATAGTAATAGTAATTATACAAGTAAAGTAGTAAAGTAGATAGTAATAGTAAAGTAGATAGCAATAGTAATTATACTAGTAAAGTAGACAGTAATAGTAAAGTAGATTGTAATAGTAATTATACTAGTAAAGTAGTAAAGTAGACAGTAAAGTAGATAGTAATAGTAATTATACCTGTAAATAGTAAAGTAGATAGTAATAGTAAAGTAGATAGTAATAATAAAATAGATAGAAATAGTAATTATACTAGTAAAGTAGACAGTAATGTAGATAGTAATAGTAAAGTAGATAGTAATAGTAATTATACCAGTAAAGTAGACAGTAAAGTAGATAGTAATAGTAAAGTAGGTAGTAATAGTAATTATACTAGTAAAGTAGACAGTAATAGTAAAGTTGATAGTAATAGTAATTATACTAGTAAGGTAGTGAAGTAGATAGCAATAGTAAAGTAGATTGTAATAGTAATTATACTAGTAAAGTAGTAAAATAGACAGTAAAGTACGTAGTAATAGTAAAGTAGATAGTAATAGTAATTATACCAGTAAAGTAGACACTAAAGTAGATAGTTATAGTAAAGTAGGTAGTAATAGTAATTATACTAGTAAAGTAGATAGTAATAGTAAAGTAGATAGTAATAGTAATTATACTAGTAAAGTAGTAAAGTAGATAGCAATAGTAAAGTAGATTGTAATAGTTTATATACTAGTAAAGTAGTAAAGTAGATAATAATAGTAATTATACCAGTAAAGTAGACAGTAAAGTACATAGTAATAGTAAAGTACGTAGTAATAGTAATTATACTAGTAAAGTAGATAGTAATAGTAATAATACTAGTAAAGTAGTAAAGTAGATAGTAATTATACCAGTAAAGTAGTAAAGTAGATAGTAATAATAATTATACTAGTAAAGTAGTAAAGTAGATAGTTAAGTAGATAGTAATAGTAATTATACATGTAAAGTAGTAAAGTAGATAGTAATAGTAAAGTAGATAGTAATAGTAAAATAGATAGTAATAGTAATTATACTAGTAAAGTAGATAGTAATAGTAAAGTAGTTAGTAATAGTAATAATACCAGTAAAGTAGTAAAGTAGATAGTAATAGTAAAGTAGATAGTAATAATAAAATAGATAGTAATAGTAATTATACTAGTAAAGTAGACAGTAATAGTAAAAAGTAGATAGTAATAGTAATTATACTAGTAAAGTAGTAAAGTAGATAGTTATAGTAAAGTAGATAGTAATAGTAAATATACAGTAAGATAGAAATTATAGAACGTTTTGTCCTTAAATTCACTGCAATCCAAACAAAGTATTTACAACTTTCATAATTTTTAGGATAGCGCAAATTGGGTTTTAGGAGTTCTTCTATGGGGACCGTTTTCGTTCGAGGATTTAATCAAAGAAAACAAAAACGACTATGAAATTACAGTGCATGGCTGAATAATATAGCTTCATTTTTGTAAATCCATTTCTATAAAATATCTATCTGTTTGTTTTCAATACATTTTCTGTTTTCCCCCCAGTAAATCCTTTCTTACGAAATCCTTCCACCATTTTCGGGGATAACCTGCCTTTCGTTTGGCCCTATATAGCAGGTAAAAAAGAACGTTATTTGGTAACCTGTCATCCATCATCCGCAGAATATATCCAACAAACCGGGATAGAACTACATCTTCTGTACAGCCCGCTGTTTGAAATACGGTCAGTCAGACGAGTACCCAAAACAATCTGTAGACTATTCCTACAGAAAACATCTAATAAATCCTTCTAAGTCTTTGGGAGCACCCATGTTTCAGAACTAAACTTGACCACTGTCATCACTGTAGTTTCCAATATTCTGATTTTGGTTTGCAGACTTATCTTCTTATTCTTACAAACCTATTCTTCCAAAAATTAATTTTCCATATAATTTATATACGTGTTATATTTTATATAACATATTATATTTTATATACAGTTATATTTTATATACGTGTGCTTTCTGCTATTGGATTGGAATTATCATGTTAAAGCAAAATTATTACACGAAACAATCTTACAAGTATTTAGGCACTTTATTTTCGTTAGGTTTTTTTTATTCATTTTATGCTGGAATTTATTATTCAAATTAGCCGTACAGTCTTCTAAGGGCTTAATAGTAACCTATATCCAATACCTTTAATCCCAGTTTTTTTCAAATAAATTTTATTGAAGAAAAGGAAATCTGTATGAGGCCAATAATCAAGAACGACATTTTGTTCCACTGGGTTTTGGACACCGGTTTCACCAAAAAAAAGATTTCACAAAATAAGGAGTTTTTTCGTGAGGATAAATAAGATGATACATACAATTACTTCGGTTACTTAACAAATGCCTGTCTTCAAAAGAAAAAGAGCAAGAAAATATCGAAAAAAAGTCAACTAAATACTTTAACCAATACTTTTCCTCAACAAAATATAAAATATAAAATAGAACTTCCAATTAAATAGCGGGTGATAAAAAGGCGGAATTAATACTAATTTTAAGTCTTTCTTATGATAATTTTTTGACAAATATTGGTAGTAGCTCTGAGGTATTTTCCAGCGACAACAATCTGGATAGTCAATCTTAGGGTGTGATGAAAATTAGCATTGGAATAATGCAGAAATCTATTCTGGATGGAGTTTGAAATTTTTACACGGAAGGGGGGGGGGGTGAAGTAAAAAAAAAGGTAAACTATGTACAAATATTAGACTAAAGGAAAATCGTCAAAATCACGCACTTGACGATCAAAAATAATAAATCAAAGAAAATAAAAAGCTGAGAGAATTGCTTTCAATAAAAGGGTTGATGATGTGACAAACAAGATTAAATTCTAATTTTTCTGGTCCTACTGTCGGAAAGGTTCTAATTTTAAGATTGAGGGCCGGAAACTTATTTGTAGTGGCAGGGTTATTTAACTCTTTTTTAACGATCGGGACAGTCGTTGGAAAACAATCTTGATGAAAAATGTTCTGGATTGAAGGGTCGAAGAATATGAAAACTTGAATAGAGGAAATTTGTTGAGACTTCTTACCTGTTTGTGAATATCTCATCCAGTTGAGCATAATTTCTGGAGCTCTGTACTAACGAGTAGAAACGTAACCAGTCATTTCAGTTTCTGCAGGTCGCGCTAAACCGAAGTCTAATATTTTCAGCTCACAATCTTCATTGACAGCTATATTTGAGGGTTTGAGATCCTACAAAAAATTAAATTTTATGAATTTTTTTTTTATTTTATGCTTATTCAGTAAAAAGTTGCAACACTAGAAAAAAAATTGTAAAAAAAAGGAGCGACAAAAGGTGCGAAAAAGCCACACTAAAAGTAAAATATATAAAAACGAGCGAAAAAAGGCACAAAGCAGAAATAAATAGGATGCATAATTTGGATTGATTTGACGTCACGTAAGGACACTTTCTCGAAAGTATTTTCGGAGCTTTCCTCAAAAAGTTTCAGTCGGCCACAAAATTTAGCGAGTAAGATGGCGACAGAATCACCCTTATTTTACACTCAATCTTTAAATTCTAAATATAAGCTCATTATCGATAAAATAGGCAGTGTTCTTTAGAAATTTTTTGGGAGTTCAGCAATGATCATTAATTTCCCCACTATTATCTATAATTGTCACACAACCCCCTCTTTTTTAGGCTTTTTTGACAAACTTAGACCTTATTCTCTGAAAAACAGTCCAATATCCAAGCCAGTTTAAGAAGCATAATATTTTCTTTTAACTTAACTTAGTAGGACTTAATTTCCCACTCTTTTGGAAAAAAAACTATTTTACACGGTAAAAGTGGTATTTTAAGTATAAATACAACAAACACCATCTCTATTATTACAATAGTACTTACAGATTGGGTGTATTTTAACTCGTTCATCAGCTCTTTGTCATAAAAAATGTCAAAAGACAGGAGTAGAGGCATGAAGGATATTAACTTAGGAGTATAGAAGTACAAAAGATACGCAATATGACACAAAATTTTAGGTGTTATGACGTGTCGATGTTATGACTGTCGACGTTCTGACGGTTAGTGGTTCTGATGGCATTTCGTTTTAATAATTTTTTTAGGTAGTTATGACGTGTCGATGTTATGACGTGAATTTTTTTAGGTGTCGATGACGTGTCGATGTTATGACTGTCGACGTTCTGACAGTTAGTGGTTCTGATGGCTTTTCGTTTTGATAATTTTTTTACGTGTTATGACGTGTCGATGTTATGACTGTCGACGTTCTGACGGTTAATGGTTTTGATGGATTTTTTTTATGAAAATTTTTTATAAATTTATATAATAGTAATAAGTATATTAGTTTAGAAACAAATTTCGGCTACATATTTGCACATCGGGGGGGTTGGGGGGGGTAAATCATAGCATATATTAAATATGTAAGCTAACCTAACCTAGGTACCTTAGGTTCCTTAGTGTGACAGAATGTTCCTGTTCTTTATACTTTTTTTGCAAATAGATGAGAAAAAAAAACAAATTTGTTTCCTTTTGATTTGACGTTCAGATTTTCTTCAATCTGCTCATGTTTGCTCACTTATTGATTACTGCGTCTTATCTAAATGATGACATCTACAATACCCTTATTTATTTTTCGCCACAAGGATTTAACGTTAAGGACTTTTTGAGTGATGCAACTGGAGTTTAAAATGGCAACCCCGACTAACTCGAAAATTGAACGGGACAAATAATTTTACTAGAAATAATTTGACATTTACATTTCTGCACTATATGATTTCAATTTCAAATCATCAATTTCAGCATCATCAAAGAAAAACCTTAAAAGAGGGAGAAGGAAAATAGCTTAAAAAGGTCAGACATACTCTATGAATAATACCCGCTGAGTGGATGTATTTTAGTCCTCTAAGGATTTGATAAACAAGAAACTGGACATGATCATCCGACAATTTTTGAGTCTTGATAATGTTATTCAAGTCAGCTCCCATTAAATGAGTAACCAAATATCTGAAAAAAAAGTGCAAATTTCATCTACTTACATAATGAGTAAAGAAAAAAGGAAAACAAAGAGAGAAGACGGTAAAAGTATACCGTGAGCGACAGAGCTCAAAAAAGTACACACATAGTACACTTAATTACTGCCAAATCGTAAACACCTATACTCTGGCTGGTTACCTACCCTTCCCCCTTCTTAAACAGAGGGATTCTACAACTTATTGGGAATAAGTTTTTATGTTTAAGCCTAAACACTCAGTTGGTCAGAGTTCATGCTACCCACCTCTCCCCCTCCACAAAAGACAATTTTCTAGCCCCGCTCATCTCAGAAATAATGATTACATAATTGAAATTTCTAGACCTAGAGTACTAATACTAGACCCACCAATTTTTTTTTTTACAAAACTTGTCAAATTATTTTTTACAGCCTTTGCATTTTTTTTCTTTTACGAGTTGATCAAACATTTCATTTGGGGTTCAAACTGGGTACCCCCCCCCTTCTTGGCAACGGCCCTGAAGACAAGATACGATTCACCTGCATTATGGAGAAACGCACAAATGAGGGAGGCTGAATAGTTCATCCATGATCTTTCTTCTGGCCAAAAATAAAAAATCCCATCTTTTTTTAGACAGAAGCTTGAAAACTCTATAGTAGGGTTCTCTGATATACTGAATCTGATGTTGTAATTTACATTAAGATCACTTGACTTTTTGGGGGTATTCTCCCCACCCCTTTTCTGTAAACTCAGCAAATTTCCTCAAGATCATAGATTTTGATGGGTAACATTAAACTTAATGAATTTTATGGATTTGGAATCAGCATAAAAAGCCAATTCCTTTGGTTTAATAATTGTTATCAAAATTTGTTTCGAAACTAAAAATATAGTTTCGGTTTCTATTGGGCCGACTCGTTCCTTACTTATAGTTCGTTACCACAATTTGTTTGATTGAATGCTGCTAGCTCTAAGCAACCGTCGTTATCCAGTAGAAATTGAAAAAGCCTGACAAGCTTAAACTATCCTTGATTTTAATTTATCAAAATTTAGAATTTTATTGGAAGTCTTTGGATCTCTCTTTGGACCTAACCTGAAGTTCTTGGAAATTGTTCTCGGAAGTTCCTGAAGAATATTCTTCTATTTTTAAACTCTGTTTAGGATTAAAAAACCACACAGACTTGGTTGGTAAAGGCTAATTTTAAAAATGCACACACAAAAAAAAGACCTGTTGCGCCATTTGGAAAAAGCTGATATTTTATTTTCAGCCTGCCGTAAGAAAAAAAGATACAAAAGGTGGTGCTAGATGGGGTTGGCTGTTTTATTATTTATTTTTTTCTATAGAGACAAAATTGAATTTGCACTGTTATTAGTTTTCTATACTATTTACTTTCGATCAGTTGGCAAAATGACAGAAATGCTCCATAGACATATTAAACAGCCACAACTAGATAAAAGTTTTTTAGGGGGTGTATCGACCATCAATAACCTTTTGGTAGATCTAATGCCACCTGTTTTATATGGAAAAATTAACGATGACGCATAATTAAATTTCAGATTTTTAAGGGTGTCGAAAGGGGACATTTCGTGTAAAGATTAGAGTTTTTGATAGAGAAATAGAGTACGCCAAGCCCTGAAGTTGACGCTATTTTTGAACATTGGCGAAAAATCTCTCCGTGAAAGAAACTGCATTTTCGGGAAAAATATCATTTTTGAGCATAACCAGAATTGTTCAGGTGAATATACAATAAAGTTCCAGCTCCCAGTTAACTTGAAATAATCCGCAATTGCCCATTTTGACAGTTCAATTTTTTTTTTTCTACTAATTTTCGATGCAAGAAACCGCTAAACGTTCCAGAATCGTCTTGCTGCCTTTAAAAACCAAGAACTTGCATTTAATGCTACATAATATATAACAAAGTTAATTTTTTTTTTAACATCACATTTTGCCGCAATTTTAAAATTCACAAGTTTTTCTGCAGTTGTAAGTCAATTTATGACCATAGAAGCAGAGGCGTCACTAGAAAGAAAGTTTGGCAGGGGGGGGGGGATGGGTTTTACTGACTGGCTGGTAAATTTTACCGACTAATTTGGGTGATATTGCCACTAGAATCAGTTCCTTTGTTTACTGATTGAGACTGATCCTCTGCCACTGATTTTACGTCATTTATTTTCATAATCCCATTTATCTAGTAAAAACCAAAAAAAAATTCAGGCAGTAAAATAGCGGCACTTCGCACCACTGTTTAATTGGTTCAGTTTTTTTTACCAACTGACTGATAACAATGGGAGGAGGGGTCCCTTCCCCAACGTGTTACGCCCCTGCATATGAGCAGTTGTAATCAAGTAAGTCTCCGAACCAAGATGAATATTGAAAGCTACAGTGATGACAGTGGTCAAGTATGGTTCCGAAACGCGGGCGCTTCGGAAGACAGAGGAGGATTCGTGAGATGTTTTCCAGAGGAACTGTCTACGGATAGTTTTGGCCACTCGTTTGACGGACCATGTTGAAGACAACGAACTCTACTAAAAAATGTTGTGAAAAACTTGAGATGGCTAGAACTCGTTTTGCAGATGAAGGATGACAGATTGCCAAAGATCGTCCTTTTTAAGCCATCCATCTAGGCTCAACGAGAAGCAGGTTGTCTCCGAATAAGGTGGGAAGGGGTCGTAAAAAAGGAACCAAAGGAAACTGGAGGTTCTTGGGACGGGTTAAAGAGATAACCTTTGAATAGATTTGGTGTGAGGAGGAACGTGCGTAGCTGTGTTGGTCTCAGGCGGCTTGGTTATCAGAAGTAGTATAGATTTTAGTACAAGCATTCAATTTATTCTTTTCAACGAAGAATATCGACTGTATGCTTTTAATCTAAAGAATACCTTATAAATACTTTGAAATAGTTAGGTTTCTAGGTCATTCCCTTTCATTTTAAAGCTTGTAACAGAATTCAGTAGTGCCAAGCTCCGTATCCTCAATTATATATACACAATGATATTTAGAGAACCTCGTTTCCGGTATTATAACCTGATTTACACAAAAATATAGCCAAATTGTGCGTATTCCAAAATTCTAACACTGTTTTTTTTTTTACAAACGGTCTAAACATCTAACAGAAAAAAACAGGAAAAATCCTCCCCCTGAAACCCATCAAATTTGAGTGTTATTTTCTTTTCGTCAGGGGGTCCTCCAGACCCCTGATAACTTCTCGGAGTGGTTTTAGAGTCGATTTATATATTATTGCTATATATTATCACTTACCGCGTTAAATACATAGAGTATATTTCTCAAAGATATTGCAATAAATAAGTGTTTTGAACCAGAAAAAATATTTGAGCATCTCTGTTCCATAGAGGCATATATCAATGTTCCCGGGAGCACCGCTTTGAAACTAGTTGTTAACGAAAAAGTTGGCAAGGGCACCATCTCCATTTTTTAGACATACCATCCCTGAAAAGTTGATTTTCTGAGATCTTTGGAAAGCTAATGGCGAAATCAAAAGAAAAATTCTTTTTCGCTCAGCCCATGCCCTGTGATTGGATACCCACATAAACAAACCGAAAACAAAATTGAATCCCTCTCGTCGGAACATGTACAGGCAAAGGATCGTGTATTAACAGACTCTAAATGTTGGTAAGCATTATATTGAGGAAGCAAGGGCAATTTAGATTCCTAGTGTATAGAATACTCCAGATGTTTAAAGTGTCCATAGACTAAAAAAATAAAATAATGAATGAGCTAAAAACTGTTCAAAGAGAAGGGATTATGTTATTCTTCCATAAATTTTACGGGATAACAACAAAAATTAAAAATAGAACTTAAAAAAATCCGACGAAAATAAAAGAACTAAAATTGCTCCCAATAGCGTTATTTGATGTCTAAATATTTTTATTCTCGTATTTGGATGCACCCAAATCTTACATGCTCAAACTGATCCTGCAAAAAACAAAAAAAAATCTACCGGTAAGATCCATTCCCCCTTTTTTTCTCTGTCTCATAGAACCATAGAACTAGGGAAAGAACAGAGTTTGATGAGACTCGGTTTCGTCTTTTCGGACACTGAAATTTGGACAACCCAAAACAATCTAGTTTCAAAGATATTACTCCCGTCGATTACCAACAATCATCAGGTGTCGGAAAAGACGACAAGAAGCTCAAAAGTGGGCTAATCAGATTAAGTAAGTATTGGCCTTCTATGCAGAACCTTTTCATTCATTTACTATTCCTATGGCTGAGGTACAAGTTCCATTATTTTTCTTTACAGAACCCGTTTACAAAAACAAAATTAGATCACATACTAAGATGGCAATAAAACAATCGTAGCGAGAAAAGTACTTACATATCATTAAAATCATTCAATGACTGGCCAGGAGTCAATACATCAAGAACGCCAATAACCTAAAAGAAAACGAAAATGATTATATTAAAATTAAGTACTCATCATGAGCGTCGTTGTAACTAGCTCAGTTTACTATCAGCCTATATGCGTGTCCCAGCATAACAATTTCTTGTACACGACTTTAAAAGATGACATTGGCTAATAAATTTTAACAATGTAAACTATTAGGAATTGAACTAGAGCCAAATGTGACTTCTGTGCCACGTTGGTTGATAGCTTTTGAACTAAAGGTTCAGCAACACTTTCAAATTACAAATTCATCTCTCTTACAGAGGCGCCGATTAGGGGAGGGGCTAGATTTTGAAATATACCACTTTTAAGTATACAATTTCTAGAGAGACTTATAACTACCTTTCGGAGACAAGGTTGGAGACGACTTTTTGCTATCCCTATGGAGGCAAGACGGGAATTTTAATCAATTTCACTCTTTCCGTTTAAAAGTAAGAAATATGGGTTATTTCATTCAATAGCCAAAGGGTATAAATAGCAGTGATGGGCACCTTTTCTTGACACTTTTCAAACTGCTGATGGCAACCACCAGCACACGATTTTTCTTATTATTTTTTTTTTTGGGGGGGGGGAATAATAAAGAAAAATTATATTTTATAATTTGTCATTTATCGCTAGTATTATTCGTTTCATTTTTGTAAGCTATTTTTGTAAGCTACCCATAAGCTCTTGCAGAGATGTAAAAATGTCTTGTGGTACTCAATCACGATTTGGATTATACACATTGTATAATATTTGTTGAGTATAGGTACAAACAGATAACTCATGTTCGCAAAATTGCAGGGGAAGGGGAATGTCAAACACCAAAATTGTAGTTCAAACAATTATTGTTCAATTATCTCCGAGCGATCCTTTGAGACAATTTTTGCAAAAATATTTCTCCCCTGCCCCTTTTGTACAGCTATGTCTATATGTAATTTTTTCACTTTGGGAAGGGTTGGCTGAGCCCCCTGGTCAGTTGCTTGGCTTTGTCGCTACCTGAATAATTAACACTATTTTTGGCAAAAATAGTAGTCTTTTATTTTCATATTGTGCAGACTCTTTAGGAGTTTTCTTATTTACTAATAAAGTTATAAACTATTTCGTCAAAACAATCTATTAGTAAGTGTGATTGCTCACCACGTGCCTCTGGATATGCCTCCACCCCTAACTAAACACTCTGATCAGGGTGACTGCAACCTTTTGCGGCGGGTGCAGCCCAGCCCAGAAATCACAGTATCTAGGTTAATTTAGCTCTATCCAGATTCCAGGTCTAGGGTCGGTTGGTCTAGCAACCCTCCACCTGAAAATAAGTACTACGCAAAGTGACAAAATAGCCTCTGAAAGACTAAATCGTTTGGACCAAAAGGGGCTTCAAATAACCACCTGGAATGTTTTGACTCTGAATACGCCTGCATCAAAGAACCTACTTTCTGAAGAGTTTTATAAGAATAAAGTGGCGATTATCCGTCTCAAAGAGACCCGTCTTACCGGAAGCGGAGAAGAGCAAGTGTGCAACAACCACTCATTGCTCTGGTCTGAAGGGAGCAAGAGAAAAATGGCGGTGGCCTCACGCTAAATAGTCTCGCCAGAAGGGCATTACTCTTGCACGAAGCCGTATCAGACAGACTAATAAAGGCCCACTTTAGACACAAGCATGGTAAGATGACTATCATCACATGCTATGCCCCGACCAACGATTCCGACGATACAACCAAGGAAGAGTTCTGCTCTGACCAGATGTCTCACGACAGTGTCCCCCATGATGATATAACTGTTCTTCTCGGTGACACCATAGTGCGTGACCATATGGGTGTTTGTCGTGGCACAATTGGTCCTGTATCCCCGACCCACTTAATGATAATGGCCTTCGCCTGCTTGAACTCTGAAAATCCCATGACCTTTCTATAGAAAATATCTACTTTCAACGTAAAACTATCCACCAATACACGTTGTATAGTAATTAAGGTTGCACAAAGAGGGTAATCAGCCACGTCATTATTTCTAAGCGATGGAGATCATCACTGCGGAACTGCAGGACTTACAGATCAGCAGAGCTCAGAAATGCAGATCACAGGCTTGTGTTTGCTGAAGTCCAGCTTCGCCTCCAAGCGCAGCGATCGGAAAGAAGGCCAGTCGCTGCAGATATTGGGGAACTTGAGGAGCCAGATACTCGCCTACAGTATAGTATTGAGGTATCAAATCACATTGAGCTCCTTGGCACACTTAGCAGCAGCGAAGCAGCCCTGGAAGTATTTTAAATCGCGAAGAATTCATTTTAAATGAGCGAAGCTGCACAACTGGTGCTTCGCAAGAGAAGTTTTCCAAAGAAATCGTGGCTAACTAATGACACGCTGCAGATCATAGAGCAAAGACGGAGGGCAAGACTCATTGGAGAAATGGCCACTTATCAAAGGCCTAATGGAGTGCGGAAGAGACTCATTCACCGGGACCAAACTTACTTCGTTGCAAAGAAAGCCGGTGAAATTGAACTAGCAGCAAAAAAGAAAGGCATGGGTAGCCTGTTCAAGGATCTCTGAGATCTCAGAGAAAATAAAACTCCCGCTCTGGAACTTGTCCTATCCAGGATGGGACACTTCTTTCTTGTGAAGGCTCCTGTCTTGAGCACTGGAAGGAACATTTCTGCTCGCTCCTAAACAACACCAGCCCGTCTGTATCTCCAAATGATAGTCTCAGCCAGTCTAGCAGTCCAAGACCTGAATCCGATGTTCCTCCAGATGAGCCCTTGAGCCCCCCAGAAATGTACCTGCATCAAAGAACCCCCTTTCTGAAGAGCTTTATATGAATAAAGTGGCGATTACCGGTCTCAGAAAAAACCCATCGTACCAGAAGCGGAGAAGAACAAATAGGCAAGAACCACTCGTTGCTCTGGTCTGGAGGGAGCATGAGAAGAAATTTCGTTGGCCTCGCGCTAAATAGTCTCGCAAGAACATTACTCTTGCACGAAGATGTACCAGACAGACTAATGAAAATCCGCTTTGGACACAAACATGGTAAGACAATCATGATCGTATGCTATGCCCCGACCAACGATTCCTACAACACAACCAAGGAAGAGTTCTGCTCTGGCCAGATGTCTCACGATAGTGTCCCCCCACGATGTAACTGTTCTCCTCGGTGACTTCAACGCCACAGTGCGTGATGATATAATAATAATAATAATGTATTTCTTACCCGTCTACAAAAAGGGAAATGACGGAGTACTATATAAAAAGTAAAAATGAACATGAGCACTAAAAACTTATTTTCACCATAAATGATCAGATCATGATGACAATGATCCATAAATGATCAGATCAATTCTATATCAGGAAGACTGCTCTTTGTACACTATGCAAAAGAAAACTTTCAGCAAGGGTAACAACGAATGAGTTGGTGAGTCAGCCAGGAAATTTTGAAACTTCGTTTAGTTTTTTACACTTGATGCTATAAGAGGGATCACAATTTGCACATTTCATAGGGGCAGAACACGGTTGCTCACGACTGGAGGTATGTCCTCCAGAACATCTAGCGTACTTTGCCGCATTTTTACATTCGGATGCTACGCGTCCATAATGTTGGCAATTGTAGCAGCGTTTCAGAATAAACAGAAATTTCTCTATCCGAAAGCAATCATATTCGATCTGAATACCGTGTCGGATTGCAGAGGAAAGGGCACTTTCTGTCGGAAAATACATTTTGAAAGTTGACGAGCTTCCGATACGGATAGCTCTTGTGCATTCTGGTGAGGCAGTTTTCAAGTCTCTTTTCTACTACACAACTAGGTATCCCTTCCACAACACCGATGAAGACAAGCTCGGTCACTTTCGTTTTTGCAGTGTCGCTTTTCAGGTTTTTTGCAATGTTTTCAGCCGAAACACAGTTGGAAACTTTGATCAGCCAACGACTTTTTGATGACTTGATACAAACATCAGTATTGCTAATGCCAAACTTCTCAATCAACTGTCTTTTTTCCGTGAGATTCGATACTTCAGGTAGATTAGCCACAACAACGGAGAACAACGACGTTTCTGGGAAGTCTTTTCCCAGAAACGTTCGCTATCTCCTTTTTCGCACCTGCACCACCTTTTACGGGTGAGTTCGTTGGCATTTTATGCGTGTCGAATTTTATGTTCAGCGCTTCTTCCAACTTGCGTTCGATTTTTAGCAGCCGGTGCGACAAATCTGAACGTGCCTTAAAACTGGCTTCGGGGACCTCCGAAGGATCATAAATGCAGAACAGCGTCTCATCTCTAATATCCTTTTCTCGAAAAACGACATAGCAGTCGTATAGCTTACTAATTAGTTCTTCCTTTGTACCGTCCTTATGGGCATTTATCTGACCACCAGCTTTCGCTAAACATTTTCTCGAGTTTGTAAAAACTCGATTCTTTTTGTAAACATCGCAAGCCACAACGCACACATCTTTCTTATTAATTTCAATCTCACTGTCAATGCATCACGAAATATAGTTCAGCAATCCATCCCAGAATACTGGCATGACGCTAGCGCAGAGCGGAATATAGCAAGATGTTCACTTGTCAACTGTTTATGAATGGGTGTTTGTCGTGGCACAATTGGTCCTGTATCCCAGACCTTACTTACTTAGTTACTTAGGTCCTCCTGAGCCATCTGGGGTACATAGGGCATCGACGAAGCCTCAGTAAACGTCACGTATTGGCGCTGCGGCAAGTATATCCCCCTGCTGAGGTTGTAGTGATGTGTGAGCACTACGTAGATCACGATCGTACGCGCGTCTGAGCGTGTTTCTCGGTCTTCCCCTCTATCGACGCCCACGCGGCTGCCATTGTTGAATCTGGTTCGGAATTCTTGAGTCCTCCATCCGAAGGACGTGGCCAAGATAGCTCCATCTCTTATTCTTAATCACTTCAGTAATAAGCGGCTGGCCAGTTCTGCTGCGGACCTCAATGTTGCTGACTCTTTGACGCCAACCGATATTCAGCACGCGTCTCAAGCACATATTTTCGAAAGCTGTGTCTTTTCTCTGTCCCAACATCTGGTTTCCAGCACTCACTGGCATACAATAGCACGGACAAAACGTTGCTATTAAGAAGTCGCAGCTTTAGTGCAAGCGAGCACTTCTTTGATTTCCTTACTGGCTTAAGTTTGTTGAAAGCAGCGTTGGTCATGCCGATTCTTCTCTTGACCTCATTTTGCACCTTTCCTGTGTAATTGACCCAGCTTCCAAGGTACTTAAATTCATAGACTTATTCGATTCTAGGATTTTTGTGCAGGAGCTCGACTGGCGAGCCTGATGTTGCCATTAATTTAGTCTTGTCTATGTTGATGTTTAGGCCAACTTTCTCCGCTTTAACGCTAATTTTATTAAGGAGCTCCTGGAGTCGCTGCTTTGTCATTTGCAGAAGTGCCACATCATCTGCAAAGTCAAGTTCCGAGAGGATTTTATTTCCGACTGTTATTCCGAAGCCAGCCGCTTCTCTCAGAACATAATCCATTAAAATTACAAATAAAAAGGGTGATAAAAGGCATCCCTGTCGCACTCCTGACATAATTTAGAAGTAGCTAGTTTTTCCGTTCTTTGTCTTTATGCAAAATTCCGTATTTTCATAAAAGGCCATGATCAAACTTATTATTTTCTTGGGGACACAATAATACTGTAGAATTTCCCAGAGTGTGTCACGGTCCACGGAATCGAAAGCCTTTTCAAAATCAATGAAGAGCATGTATATTTAGTTGGACCACTCATTTGCTTCTTCTATCAGAGTTCTGAGCGGTGAATATGAGATCTAAACAAGATCTACCTGTCCGAAAGCCATGTTGCTCTTCTCTCAGATACGGACCGAGTGGTTTTTTTAGTCGTTCGGGTATTATAAACGCTACAACCTTACTTGGTACTGATATTAGGTTTATACCTCGCCAGTTATCTCAGTTAAGAGCATCACCTTTCTTAAATACCTTAACAATTATCCCTTTGGTCCAGTCACCAGGGACCTTTTCAAACTGCCAGACTGTTGCAATCAGTGTTATCCACACTGAGAGGCATGTTCTCTTGATTATTTCTGAAGTTATGCAGTCTTCACCAGGTGATCTTCCATTCTTGATTTTCTTCACTGCAACAAGTATTTCCGCAGAGATTGGGGGATTTTCGTCAATCTTAAGGTTAAGAAAGGGCATAGAAGGGATACTTTCTTGGTCTGTTTAAAACCTTTTCGAAGTAGAATACCCATCACTCGTCAATTTTCTCAGTTTCGGTAAAGAACATTTCCGCTCTCATCTTTGACTTGGCTGGATCTGCTGGGCAGCTTTCCTAGCATTTCATCTGTGAGCCTGTAAACTGCTTTGGAGTCTCCTTTTCTAGCCGCTTCCTCTGCTAGTCTAGCCTTCTCTTCTACACATCTCTGCTTGTCAGCTTTTGCCGACTTATTGATTTCTTTGTCCTTCATTCTATATAGAACATATGCAAAGACCGAAGTTCTGTCGCCGCCAGCAAAGAAAATTTGCTGTCTCAAGTCATTGCACTGGTCAATTAGTTTCCAAGTTTCTTGTGATATCCATCTTTCCTTCGGTTTCTTCTTATACCCAAGCACATCCCTAGCAAATTGATTGTATGTTGTCTTCATTTTTTGCCATGCTGTTTCCGGACTGTCTGTGCCGTTTTCTATTTCAAGCGGAGCGAATGAATTCTTCAACTCCATACAAAATTTTCTTCAGGTTTCTCGGACATGTAGCTTATCCACATCATAAAGCTTCGTAGAATTCGACTTTGCGGTTTTAGGCACTTTCAGCTTGACTTTCAATTTTGCTACCATCAGGATGCAGTCCGACTGGGCATCTGCCCTGCTGAAGCCACGTACGTCCAGAAGACTTGTCCTCCATCTCCTTGAAATTAGGAAATGATCTATTTGGTTCTTTGTCCTGCCGTGTGGCAAGATCCATGACTGTTTGTGGATGGTTTTATGTTCAAATTGAGTTGTGCCGACCATAAGATCATTACTCAGGGCAAAATCTAACAGGAGGGCTCCGTTTTCATTCATTTCACCAAGACCATGTCTCCCTAGGACTTGTGGACAGTAGTCTCTTTCTGCTCCGACCTTAGCATTGATATCCCCAACCACACAAGAAGGTCATGTGATGGGACTTCGGGTGTCAATGACTGAAGAGCTTGGTAGAATGACTCCTTATCAGTATCGTTTGCATCATTTGTAGGATCATAACATGCAATGATTGAAATTTTCAGATGGTTGGTTAAAGATCTTGCAAGTTAGCATCTCTCACTGCCTGGCTTCCATTCAACTAGTGATTTAATGGCCTGGTCAGACAGCATTATCCCAACTCCAGCCTGGTGTCGGGATTCATTTCTGCTGTAAATTAGTGAGTAGCCCTCTCCTAGTTGTTCATGTCCAGATCCAATCCACCTGACTTCACTTAGAGCAAGGAGATATAGCTTATACTTCTTCATCTCTCTGAGTAATTTTTTAGGTTTTGTCAGCTGGTTTAGTGTCCTTACATTCCAATTCCAAATTTCGTATTAGTTTTTGCTGTCATAAATCGTTTCCGTGGGCGTGCTGAAGTCGCCGTCGAATGGTGTAGTGGGGTATCCGAGGCTATCCTCGATGTTTTTTTTTTGTAATTTGGGATTTTACGGGGATAGGTCGCAAGCCCATCGCCCAACCCTCCTCATTTTACGGACTTGGGACCGTCATGCCCCACTGACCTTTGTAGTCCAGGATCCTTGGAAGACCTACTTAATGATAATGACTTTCGCTTGCTTGAACTCTGCCAATCCCATGACCTTGTTATAGCAAATACCTACTTTCAACGTACAACTATCCACCGATACACGTGGTATAGTAATGAAGATTACATAAAGTAGATAATCAGCCACGTCAGGCATTTCACAGAAATGCAGATCTCAGGCTTGTGTGTGCTGAAGTCCAGCTTCACCTCCAAGCACAACGACCGGAAAGAAGGCCAGGCACTGCAGATATTGAGAAACTCGAGGAGCCAGATACTCGCCTAAAGTATAGTATTGAGGTAACGAATCACTTCGAGCTCCTTAGCACACTTAGCAGCAGTGAAGCCGCCTGGAAGTATTTTAAATCGCAGACGAGGGAAGCAGCACCACTGGTGCTTGGCAAGAGAAGTTTTCCAAAAAAAAAATCGGGGCTAAATAATGAAACGCTGCAGGTCATAGAGCAATGACTCATTCATCGGGACCAAAATCACTTCGTTGCAAGGAAAGCCGGTGAAATTGAACTAGCAGCAAAAAAAGACATGGGGTAGCCTGTTCAACCACCTCTGAGATCTCACAGAAAATAGAACTCCCGCTTTGGGATTTGTCCTATCCAGGGATAGAACACTTCTTTCTGATGAAGGCTCTTGTCTTGAGCAGCGGAAGAAACACTTCTGCTCGCTCCTAAACAACACCAGTCTGCTTGTTCCTATAAATATTAGTCTCAGCAAGTCTAGCAGTCAAAGACCCGAAGCAGATGTTCCTCCAGATGAGCCCTTCAGTCCCTCAGAAATCGAAAATGCAGTTAAAAGGCTCAAGAATAATAAAGCTGCTTGTATCTGTGGCTTAAGCTCTGAATTACTGAGATATGCCGACCCTAAAATGGTCCTGTTCCTCCACCATTATCCCCTTATGGAAGACGAAAGGCTCTAGAAGCGACCGCGCGAATTACCGTAGAATAACTCTACTGTCAGTCCCTGGAAAACTTTTCTCAATGTTCCTGCTGGACAAATGTCCGAATATTATTCCTTGGATTTGGCGACTGGAGCCAGCTGCTTTTAAGTCGGACCATTCCACCATCTGTGGCAATTTTTACCACAGCAACCAATAATTAGAACCCAAGTCCTAGAATTGGTCTCGATCAAGAGTCCTTATCGCTGTTTAAATTCACAAAGTGCAAAGATTTTCAAACAGAGATCTTTATTCTACAAAGTTCAGGAAAGGCCTGACCATTTCATATGAATAAAAATTCATTAAAAACGAAACTAGCTCATATCTCGGCTCTCCGCCAAAACAGGCAATTAGCTTTTTTCAATTCACATGCACTTCAACTTTGACTTCGGACACAAACACTTCAACTTCGGAATCTTCCAGCCTCAAGAATTCTGGAAAATTTCTTCCTACCAGGAACTTCTTTGGGATCTGATCCGAGACTGCAACCTTCACTAGAACTTCAACAAGCTAACCATCTGCTGGTTTCACTCGTACGTCCACTACTGCCGTAGGGTATTCGTGTGTGTCACCATGTACACATCTCAAGCTTCTAGGCTCCTCCCAACACCATACCTCTTCTGGTATCAACTCTGAGTGCAGAACTGTTATGTCCGCTCCACTGTCCACCAGCATTTCAACATTCCTTTTGTCTACTTTGCCATAAAGCACTACCGCTGCCCCTGCCGACTCTTGGTGATCGGGTCTTTCCGGGCTCTCAGCCAGGAAACCCTGTCGCGTATTTTCTGGCTGTTGCTTTTTCCTCGGACAGTTCTTCGCAAAGTGTGACGTGTCATCCCGCGCAAAACAGGCTCTCCTGTTTCCTGCTCGGTGACTCTCGCGCGAGCTTACTTCCTTGGACTCAGCTTTCGCTTGATGATTGCTCATCCCTCCTTTACGGTTGCCGTCAAAACTCCTGTTTCCTTCCCTCCTTGCCCGGATGCTGGCCTCTGTTATCGCCACCCGTCTTCAAACAATCTTTCGTTGTTTTGCGAGCTAGGGCGCTAGCTTCCGCAAAAGAAACAACTTTCTTAAGAGTTTTGAACTGTCTCTGCCGAAGGGCTATCTGTAGGTGGTACAGTACTGCCTCCGTAAACTATTCCACCTGTAAAAGCTCAAAAATTTCTTCTACATCCTTCAATGGCACAACCACTCTGGCTGGCCGGGTTCTTGTTGCCGCCAGGTTGAAGCTGGTTGCCAGCTTCCTTCCAAATTCTCCGTAGGATTCCTTTTCTTCTTTTCTTCCACTTCGGAAGCGTATGCGATACGTTTCATTTGTGACAGAATACTTCTCAAGTATTGCTGTCTTAACCACATCATAATCAGCAAATGTATCCACCGATAAACCTAACATCGTCTCCAGTGCGGGACCGGATAGAACTGGATACAGCTGTGTAGCCCACTGTTCCCTAGGCCAGCTACTAGCCTTCACCGTGCTCTCAAACAGGCTTTAAAACGAGTCTATGCCGTCACTATCTATCAGCTTCATTAGCTTGGGCCTAATTGTGGCTTGTGCTGTTGTAGGCTGCTGCTGATTTGCCGCAGGTTGACCCGCCAAGCTTGTTGTTAGGGCGTTCATTGCTGTCATAAGCTGCATGTGCGATATCATAAGCTGGTTAAACTGCGCTGCGATATTATGTTTATTTTATGACATCATTTATTCTTTACATATCCTGCATTTTCCGGGGCTTCCGGTGTTACTTATCCGACAAAAAATAAAGACCTTTTCAAGTTGTAACCCCCCTAACTTCTGACGTCATTTCCGTCCCACGGATCGCTAGGGATAAAGCAATAGTACTTCTCAGATAAGTAATCTTGGAATGCTCGAACGAACTATAGGGCAACAGTGGGTATCATCTCTTTGATGACCTGGGAACCTCTTGAAGCATAGATTTGATGTAAAGCAATTCGAGGAGATTTTTAACAGCAACACAGTTAAGGAAAAAAATGAAGCAAATGGAGCAAGAAACCGGCAAATACCTTTCCAATCTTCAACAGAGAGTTCCATGTCTTCGAAACTTTGATCGTATGGAGGGAAAGTTGGTTCATCAGTTGGGTCAGCGTACTGAGCAAGGTAAGGATGAGCCAATGCTTGTTTTGCTGTCAATCTCTTCTCAGCATCGAGTTCCAACATCTTTTCAAGTAAATCAATAGCTAAAAAAACATCATTCGAATCTGAGTAAAGTATACAAATCATTTTGAAAGTTGTGTCAATTCAAACTTTTCCAAGTTTTACTTTAAATTTTGCTAATAATTTCTTTGGAAACAGGGTTAACAAGAATTTACAATCGCAAGACCGCCAATTTTCATCAATAAAAATTATTGAATGAATTGCAATCAGTCTGAGAGGTGTTCATAGAAAACAAAACGACAAATAACAGTAGCTACCCAATATAGGCTGTGATTACTACGCATAATAACATAACGTCATGATCTTCAGAGTATAAAAACAAAATCTTATGCTCTTTATGTCATTTAAACCATCTGTTTTGATGAATTTCTGAAAATTTAATTCATTGGTATTCTGTATACAGAGATCGTGCTTTGATTTAGGACTGGCGAAAGGCAGGTATCCAGGAGGTACACTAGCACCCCTTTCCAATTAAAATCTTAACACTCGCGATTTTGTCCATCATTTCCAGTATTTTTCGCATAATACAGTTGTTTTTCGAGTAAAATACCAGCAATAAATTCCCACGCAGATCCCTGAAAACCAGAGGCGTAGCAAGGATTTTCAGGACTGGGAACAATGCCAGTTTCCTCCCCCCTTACCACCTTTTTGCCTCGCCAGATCCGATCAACTTTAGCACGAACGGTTTCCTAAAAAGGAAGAAGTACTAAAATTGAGTTGTCAATATCCGACATAACAACTTAATTACATCCAAATTGGTTTCAGAATCTTCATCCTAATCACACTGAACGTTTTCTGATAATTAAATAGCTTTTTCTATATTATCGGGAATGGTCTTAACAGATTCAACTCTAGCATTCCACCGAGTTTATGATTCTGACTTAACTGGTACTAAAACAGTAGGCCTATGCCTCTACCATCGAAGTGTCGACTGGGAAAAGCATAAACGAATCGCCCTTACGTGCCAAATTCTATCTGACTAAATACTTTACACAGCATTGCACCCTATTACTCCATTTGTGACCATTTCTCATTCTCTTTAGAAATAGGGTTTTAAAGCTTGGGATCTATTTAACCTTCTGTTTTGATCATTCTTCTTTCCATTTTTTTTCCATGTTATGAAAAAAAAATCCCAATCTCTTTCGGAATTCTCGCGAGCAGTAATTTTGTCTGTTTTTTTTTTCCTCCAACTGTTAAAAAAACTATTTTCGAATTCCAGAAAAGAGCAAATACTTATTTTTTATTTAGGTGGTGAAAGCAGACAAACCATAAGTAATTCACTAAAAACCTCATATTGGTACCCCCTCAGAGACTGCACCTGGGGACAGCCACCCCCCTTGCCTTCTTAACTACGCCCCTGTTGGCGGCCTATGCAAAATAATCAGCTCTGTAAACTCACGATCGAAAAACTTTGTTTAAATTATAAACCTAAACAAAAAATAAATGTGTGGACGACAGCCCAATTTCTATTCAGTCGAACGTTAGTCCAACTCAGCCAACTTTAGCCCTATTCAGTCCAACTCAAATTTATATATTAATTTTAAGGCATTTTTCTTGTTTCGATTTTATGTTTAGTATTTACCCTGACGACGATATTTGACTTTACCATCATTACAAGAAGTACGATAGCGGTAACGAGAAGTAAAATGATGAGACAGACAATAAACAGCGCAACAAGTTTAAAAACCCTCTTTGGGCCTGCTTCTGCCACTCCAGTTGTTGCTAGCAATTTTTTATTAGTTCATGAAAACAAATTTGCTAACTGACAAAAATATATCGCCAGCACTTCGTGAGAATTCAGTGTACAGAAAATTAAAAATACAACCTTCAAATGTAAATAGCCATTAAAAATAGGATTTTGAAGTTCATAACAAGTATAAAAATGTGATACAAAACTGTAAAACAAAAAAGCTACCCATAGCTATTTCTTTATTAAAATGATTCATTAGTTTTATTTTTAGTTTTTGTGTTCTAAACAAATAAAAGACTTCTTGTTCAAGTTTAAAAACTTGCGAGGAAGATACCTCAAAGGTTGTTTTATTAATAAAAATTATTATTAAATAATAAAAATAAGTTTTCCCAACTGAAAGTACGGGAGCAACATTAAAACTTAAAATGAACAGAAATTATTACGTGTATGAGGGGATTTGCCATCTCTTCAATACCTTGCTCTTTGCGCGTAAGTTTGAATTTTGTTCCAATTCTTTAAGAATGACCTCTGAATCACAAAGACAGTTTAATTAGAACATAATAGCTCGTTTGAAAGTACTAAAAATACTTTAGCCTAAAGAGCGAGGTAATGACGAGAGGGCAAACCTCCTCATATACGTAATAATTTCTGTTTGTTTTAAATTTAATGTTGCTCCTAACATTCAGTTGAGAAATTTTTTTTTTTTATAAAATTTATGATCGTTTTATCGATCGAAAACTGGCACCCCCTTCATGGAAAAATTATTCTCTCCCATGAAAAATTCCTCCACTCAGATCTTCCCACGCAACCCCTTCTCTTCCCCCCAATCCTCACCAGAAAAAATACCTCTGAAAACGTCTGTAGACTTCCAAATAACCAATTTTACATGTAAACAATGATCAAATTTCATAACTTGCAGCCTTTTTTTTCCCGGGGACTGTGGGGGAATTAAGTCGTCTTCAGAGACATAGTTAATAAATTTTTCAAGTATGGTGAACAAAATGACTATTTCAAAATTTTGATCCAGTGACTTTAGGAAAAAATGAGCATGGAAGGGGCCTGGTTGCCCGCCAATGAGCCCTCTCGCGTAAGTTCGAACGCGAGATCCGTGATCTTTCTTCTGGCCAAAAATAAAAAATTCCGCATTTTTCTAGATAGGAGCTTGAAAGCTCAATCGTAGGGTTCTCTGATACGCTGAATCTAATGGTGTGATTTTCATTAAGATTCTATGAATTATAGGGGGTATTTCTATCTTTTTTTTCAAAAAAATACGGCATTTTTTCGAAAATAAGGCAAATTTCCTTGTAACTTTTGATAGACAAGACTAAACTTGATGAAACTTATATATTTAAAATCAGCATAAAAATCCAATTCTTTTGATGCATCTATTGGTATCAAAATTCAGTTTTTAAGAGTTTCGATTGCTATTGACCCGGGTCGCTTCTTACTTACAGTTTGTTACCACGAACTGTTTGATAAGGTAACATAGGTAAGCTCAAAATATATTCAACTTCTAGGTACATTTTGTGACTTTGAGAGCAAATTTGTGGTTTAGTTGATTCAACTCCGAAGCAGCTCTGGATTGAAGCGTTTTAGATTCGCTGTGTGCTGATGCACAATTTGTTAGATTTGATGGCTTTTTTATGCAATCACAGGTCGTATTCTTTCTTTCTTTCTTTCTTTCTTCTCTCTCTCTCTCTCTCTCTCTCTCTCTATCTCTCTCTCTCTTTCTTTTTTATACTTTTGCTTTTTTCGTGTTAGCGTAAAAGATGACGAGTATCCTCACCCCTCCACCATCACTCTTACATGCTTCCAAACCTGAAATAATATTCATTTATTAATCGGTTACTTTTTTTTGAATAGATCTTAACTTGAAAAAAAAATATAATAACCAACGATTATAAAAGAAAGTTATACTAATTAAAATAATTCTTAAAAAGAAGGTTCCATCGAGGTTAGAACTCGGATCGCATGATTCAAAGTCCTGAGTGCTCACCATTACACCATAAACCTTGTTCTAAATGGCAATTTGTTGTTACATGTTTATAGACTCTCTATCATAGTGAGCAGAGAGTCCAAATTGGTTTCTCTCACTACGTAAGCGAAGGCCAAGGCCGAACCCAGGATTTTTTTTTTTTCGGAGGGGGTTTGGTAAATATTTACCAAATCATATTATTGAGTTTCAAATAAAGTGAATATACCATTCGATGCCTTTTTATGCTGATTATATAACAATCATTTCTATCGGAAATGAATTTTAGCCCCCTCCCCCTATATATGTCTATTCAGGATATATATTTACACATATGGGGGTGGGGGTAGGTTAGGCGGTAGGTGGGCTGAAATTCATTTCCGATAGAAATGATTATTATATTCGTAATCAGCATAAAAAAGGCATCGAATGGTGTATTCACTTTATTCCTAACTCAATAATATGATTTGGTAAATATTTACCGGGGGTTTTACTCAAAGATTTTTTCGGAGGGGGGGGGGGGGGGGTTAAACGAAAAAAAAAAAAAACCTCAAAAAACGCATACAAAACTTGTTTATATCCGTTTTTGTTACGTTTTTACGAGTCAAAAAGTTTTTCGGGAGGGGGTTCAAACCCCCTAACCCCCCTCTGGGTACGTCCTTGGCAAGGACCCATGGAAAAATATCTGGTTAGGTAGTGAAGAATTTGAATAATTAATAGACGTCGGTGTTCGCATATTTATGTATCAATATAGGAAGATCAGAGACAGCGCGCTAGCGCTGCCTAAGTAAAGAACGATGTGGGCACAATGTGTTTTTTGTTTTGTTTATTTCTCCATACCCGGGCACTTCGTATCGAAGGAGTTGTCGTAGAAAGTTCGAAAAGGGCTCATTCGATTGCAAATTGGAGTGGCTAGTGCCCCTTTTAATAGTCGAAAGTGATTGGAGGGCAACTAGCCCCAACCCCACGCCCATCATTCCCCAAACACATCCAATCAAAATCTTGAGATAGCCATTTTGTTCAGCGTAGTTGATTTCCTGATAGAAAATATCTTTTTGAGGAGGATACTCCACCACAACCCTCGGGGCAAGGGTTTTAAGTTATGCCCTGGGGGCATATAAGGTTTTTTAATAGAAGGTGTTGTCGTAGAAACTTCAAAAAAGGCTCATTCGATTGGAAACTTAAAGGGTTAGTGCCCTTTCTAATAGTCAAAAGTGATTGGAGGGCAAATAGCCCCCCCCCCCCCCAAGCCCATCATTCTCCCAAACACATCCAATCAAAATTTTGAGATAGCCATTTTGTTCAGCATAGTTGATTTCCTCATAGAAAATATGTTTTCGAGGAGGACACCCCCCTACCTACAACCCTCGGGGCAAGGATTCTAAGTTATGCCCTGGGGGCATATAGGTTTTTTATAGAAGGCTTTGTCGTAGAAACTTCAAGAAAGGCTTATTCGATTAGAAATTAAAAGGGCTAGTGCCCTTTTTAATAGTCAAAAGTGATTGGAGAGCAACTAGCCCCCCCCCCCACGACCATCATTCCCCCAAACACATCCAATCAAAATTTTGAGATAACCATTTTGTTCAGCGTTGTTGATTTTGAGATGGAAAATATGTTTTTTGAGGAGGACACTCCCCCACAACCCTCGGGGCAAGGGTTGTAAGCTATGCCCTGGGGGCATATGAGATTTTTATAGAAGGCGTTGTCATAGAAACTTCAAAAAAGGTTCATTCGATTGGAAATTCAAAGGACTAGTGCCCTTTTTCATAGTTGAAAGTGATTAGACGGTAACTAACCCCCCTCTCACGCCCACCTTTTCCCCAAACACATCCAATCAAAATTTTGAGATAGCCATTTTGTTCAACATAGTTTAAAAATCTGGAAATTAGGTCTTTGAGGATGACAACCCCCTCACAACCCTCAGGACAATTATTGTAAGTTATGCCCTGGGGACATATATAGTTTTTATAGAAAGCGTTGTCGTAGAAACTTCAAAAAGGGCTCATTCGATTAGAAATTGAAATTGCGTGTGCCCTTTTTAATAGTCGAAAGTAATTGGAAGGCAACTAATACCCCTTCCACGCATGCCATTTCTACAAACACATCCAATCAAAATTTTGAAATAGCCATTTTGTTCCGCACAGTTAAAGTGCAGGAAATTATACCTTTGAGCAGGACACTCCCCTCACAGTCTTCAGAGCAAGGGTTATAAGTTATGCCCAGGAGGCATATAAGTTTTTATTGAAATCTTTAACGTAGAAAATTGAAAAAGTGCTCATTTGATTTGAAATTCGAAGGTCTAGTGCCCTTTTTAATAGTCAAAAGTGATTTGAGGGCAACTAGCCCCCCTCTCTCGCCTACCTCTTCCTCAAACACATCCAATCAGAATTTTTAGATGACCATTTTGTCAAGTGTTGTGGATTTCTAGATAGAAAATATGTTTTGAGGAGGACACTCCCCCACAGCCCTCAGGGCAAGGGTTGTAAGTTATGCCCTTGGGGCATATTGTTTTTTTCTGAACGCGTCGTCGTAGAAACTTCAAAAAGGGCTCCTTCGATTGGAAATTGAAATGGCTAGTACCCTTTTTAATAGTCGAAACTGATTGGAAGACACTTAACACCCTTTCTTCATCCACCCTTTCCCCAACATAACAAATCAAAATTTTGAAATAGCTATTTTGTTCCAAGCAGTTAAAGTTCAGTAAATTATACCTTAGAGCAGACACTCCCCCCACAGTTCTCAGGGCAAGGGTTATAAGTTATGCCCTGGGGGTATATAAGGTTTTTATTGAAATGTTTGTCGTAGAAACTTGAAAAAGGGCTCATTCGATTGGAAATTCAAAGGGCTAGTTCCCTTTTTAATACTCGAAAGTGATTTGAGGGAAACTAATCCCCCTCTCACGCCCACCTTTTCCCCAAACACATCCAATCAAATGTTTTAGATATCCATTTTATTCAACACAGTTGAAAGATTTGGAAATTAGGTCTTTAAGGATGACAACCTATCCCCCCCCCTCACAACCCTCAGGGCAAGAGTTTTAAGTTATGCCCTGGGAGCATGTAAGGTTTTTATTGAAAGCAATGTTGTAAAAACATCCAAAAGGGTTTATTCAATTGAAAAATGAAAGGGATATATATATATATATATATATATATATATATATATATATATATATATATATATATATATATATATATATATATATATATATATATATATATATATATATATATATATATATATATATATATATATATATATATATATATATATATATATATATATATATATATATATATATATATATATATATATATATATATATATATATATATATATATATATATATATATATATATATATATATATATATATATATATATATATATATATATATATATATATATATATATATATATATATATATATATGTTGTAAAAACATCCAAAAGGGTTTATTCAATTGAAAAATGAAAGGGATATTGCCCTTTTAATAGTCGAAAGTGATTGAAGGGCAAGTAACCCCCTCTCACACCCACCATTTCCCAAACACATCCAATCAAAGTTTTGATATTCGAAAGTTCTGGAAATTAAGTCTTTTAGGATAATAACCCCATCAGAGCTTTCAGTGCAAGGGTTGTAAGTTCTGCCCTGGGGGCATATAAGGTTTATATAGAAAGTTGCTGTAGAAATTTTAAAAGGGGCTTATTTGATTGGAAATTGAAATTGCCCTTTTTTATAGTCAAAAGTGAGGGGCAAAAACCAACAAAGAGAAAAGACAAATGCAAAACAACGCGGATATTTCGCCTGTATCACAAACAAGGCGTCTTCAGCACGAAAGACAGAAGAAGAACAAGATAAAAAAAAAAAAGTTAAAACTAAAAAACCAATAAAACAACCACCAAAACAAAAAATGTACAATTGGCGCAAACTGATCCACGTAGGGAAAAGATTCTAATATGGAGTTACTTCAGTGATAACACCAGAGCAACTGCGGAAAAATAAAAAAATGGAAATCACTTTAACTATTCTGTTTCTAAATAGTCCTTTTATTGGCTATTATTGCAGCAATTCGTTTTGGTCTAGCAGGTAAAACAGTCCCCTGGTGATTATTTATAATCTTAATTCCCTTATTGACTGTTGATTCACTCTTTAGAAGATTATCATAAATTGGGTCAATATTTAAACTACCTGTGTCCCTATTTATTGAAAGGTTAGCAAACATATGTTTTTTAATTTCAATGGCTTCTCTCGCCCACTGTGTATACCCCTTATCATTTGAAATAGCTAAGGCCTCATCAAATTTTACAAAGTGATCTGGTTGAAACCAAATATGTTCTGCTAAAGCTGAAACAAAAGTTTCTGGAGGCTTGCTTAATAGCCATCTATAGTATATTCAATGCTATTGTGTCTGAGCTTGTATCTTTGCTGGTAACTTGAAAAAGTTTCTGAATTATTTTGAGGTCTTTTCTTGTTGTTGTTTACCCTCGAAAGATAGATTTTTTGTCAAGTAATGTTTGAATGACCTTCTCAAATTGTTAGAATAAGCCCTTTTCCCTGGGAATTTTCACCAGCGCCATCTTTTTTTTCGGGTAGATTGGCTCGCCATCTATAATTTCAATTTTCCATAGTGCCTTTTTTGATTCCTTATTGTTAAGAAGCGTACTGGGAACTAGAAGAAGAGGGGAAGGAGCCTCCCGCAATCGACGTATTGTACCCACCGGTATTAAGTTACCCGTAAATTGCGGGGGACAGTTGAGGGGGTCCTTACGCTTCCTTTGTTCCTAGGTTCCTTCATTCTGTATGTATTCAGCATTTGGTGCTGATGGCGTGGACCGCTGGAGTGCTCATTTATTGTCCTGTTCTGAATTTTGTCCAAAACAGTATCGAAAAAGGCTTTTCTGCAGATATTATGAAGAAGTATATGTCTGAATTTTTCACGCTCGCCCAAGTTTCTGAAGCAAGGAGGCAAATCTTCCAGTTTTGCCATCCTGGGGGAATTCAGGCGATACTATTGCAAAGTATGATGCTGTTGATGTTTGTCTGCCAATATTTGTTATCCGCCACCTTAGTGAAGTACCACTTATTACTGCCGATGCTTTTTGTGCGTTGAGTTTTCGTGTAAACTCCTGTTTGTCTGGGCTACGCTCTTCATCTGAATGTGTGAGAACTCTCCTGCCTGGAACAATTGGATGTCCTCCGTTGTTAATGCAAGAATGTACTGTCTCTTCAAAACCGTCCTATGCAGTTATTCTAAAATACCCACCTATTGACCTCAAAGATCCTATTGAGCGCAAAGAGACGCTTGGTACAAATTTTTAGTGAGTCCTACCAATATAGAACTTCCCACAAGAACACGGAATTCTATACACCCAACTTACTAAATTTCCCCGGGCTAAATCCTTACCAGAACTAAAGAAACTACCCATTTGCCTCAACGATTGGAAACATGTATCAATACCAAATTTACGCAAAACCCGTGAAAGTTTCTCACCCAAACCAGGTACATATGGCAATGAAATGAAACTAATTGATACATCTAAATCCAAAGACGTCTATTTTCAAATACGTCTATTTTCAATTATTTTTTCAATGAACTTAATTGGGTAATTATTATAAAACAAAATATCCCTCAAGTATAATAATTCCGAATCCACAAATTCCTGGGAACAAATTCTAAAGGCTCTATCCACTAGTTAAATTACAACCCCCCGTTTCACCGACATAGGGTGGCAAGAATGAAAATTCAAATACCTATCATTGTGCGTTGGTTTTCTGTAAATCGAGAAAAGTAAATGGAAGTCCCTTTTAATTAATAAAATATCTAGAGAAGGTAATTTATTAGTTTCCTCAAACTCAACTGTAAATTTAATATTATTATCAAAACTATTTAAATGCTTACAAAATAGGTCTAAGGATTCCAATTCATATTTCCAAACGCACACCACATCATCCATGAACCTACCCCAGAAACAAGGGGAGATTCCAAAACTGTGTATAGCGGAGGTTTCAATAGCATCTATGAAAAGATTTGCCAATAAAGGAGAGAGAGAAGCCCCCATAGGTAACCCAAAATTTGTCTATAAAACTACCCTCTAAAACCCAAATAAAAAGAAAATCCATTTACTAGGATAATTAGTTTCATAATGACTTCGATATCCAAACTGGCTAAAGTCACATCTTGTATTAAATCAAACTTTTTTTTCTAATTTACTTTTTAAAATGTCCTCGCACCTTATTAAATCACAGTTTGAATACATGGAAACAACATCGTAACTACAAAGAATTGAACTATCCTCCAACGTGAAATTTCTCAATTTTTTAGTAAGATCAGTCGAATTTTTTAAATATGATCTTTGTGTTCCCAAAAATGGACGCAATGCTACCGACAACCATTTTCTTAATTTCGAAACAGTTGACGGAAAAGTTGACACAACGGGGTGGAGGAGCTCCAGTCTTATGAATCTTAGGTAAACCATAGATCTTGGGTGCCAAACAACCCCTAGGATAATATTTGTTATAAAACTGTGGGGTAATATGAAAATTATTTTTCAATGACTCCAATTCCTTTCTTGTTGATTTTACATATTTATCTGTAGGATTAAAATCAAGTTTTTTGTATGTAATAGTGTCAGAAAGAGTGAATTTCATTTGATTATTATAGTCTTCAGTGTTCATAATTACAATCGTGCTTCCCTTATCGGCTCTGGTGATAGTAAGGAATTTATCCTTTTTCAAATCTGAAAGTATTTTAATGTAATTTTTTTGTAAGATGTCTTTACAAATCAAGCTCACATTAAAGGTGCTTAGTTTTCTTACGATCTCGGCTCTAAATTCTTGAGGAGTATCAACTTTATCTATAGAAGCCATACTTTCTGACTCCTTATTCCTGGTCACTTAAAAAGCCCTCTTGCGACATTCTGGGGCAATTGGGTCGATACTATCATTCCTGAAAAGAAAAATACAAAAAAAAAAAAATTAACACGCATCCGTGATCTTTCTTCTGGCCAAAAATACAAAATTCCGCATTTTCCAAATAGGAGCTTGAAAGCTCAATAGTAGGGTTCTCTGATACGCTGAATCTAATGTTGTGATTTTCATTAAGATTCTATCAATTTTAGGGGGTATTTCTCCCTTTTTTTCAAAAAATACGGCATTTTTTCAAAAATAAGGCAAATTTTATCGTAACTTTTGATGGGCAAGATTAAACCCGATGATAGTTATATATTTAAAATCAGCATAAAAATCCAATTCTTTTGAGGTATCTATTGGTATCAAAATTCGGTTTTTTAGAGTTTCGATTGCTATTGACCCGGGTTGCTCCTTACTTACAGTTCGATACCACGAACTGTTTGATAAGGTAACATAGGTAAGCTCAAAATATATTCAACTTCTAGGTACATTTTGTGACTTTGGGAGCAATTTTGTGGTTTAGTTAATTCGACTCCGAAGCAGCTCTGGATTGAAGCGTTTTAGATTCGCTGTGCGATGAGCCACAATTTTTTAGATTTGATGGCTTTTTTATGCAATCACAGGTCATATTCTTTCTTTCTTTCTTTTTCTTTCTCTCTCTCTCTCTCTCTCCCTCTCCCTCTCTCTCTCTCTCTATCTCTTTTATACTTTTGCTTTTTTCGTGTTAGCGTTTAAAGAAAACAGGTATCCCCACCCCTCCACCATCGCTCTTACATCCTTCCAAACTTGAAATACTATCATTCATTTGTCGGTTACTTTTTTTGAACAGATCTTAACTTAAAAAAAATAATAACCAACGATTATAAAAGAAAGTTATGCTAATTAAAATAATTCTTAAAAAGAAGGTTCCACCGAGATTTGAACTCGGATCACAGGATTCAAAGTCCTGAGTGCTAACCATTACACCATGGAACCTTGTTATAAATGGCAATTTGTTATTAAATATTTATAGACGCTCTATCACAGTTAGCAGAGTTCAAGTTCAAGTTCATTTAATTTCTCATTAAATCACTACAAGACAAAATAACACTTTTACAATAAGAATCAATGGAAAACAAAATATTTACAGAGGGTGCCTATATAGTGAGTTATTCTCGAAAACAGGCACCCTATAAAAAAAAATAAAAGAAATATTAATAATAATAACAAATGATGAAAGAAATAATAATACACTAGATATACTCGGAAAAAATGAGACACCACACTGAACCCACAGCCCACACCTCAAATCAATAAATTACCACATAATTAAATAATTATCAACAATAGCACCGGCCAACATGACTTCAAATAAATGAATAGTTATCTATAATTACTCATTAGATATAGTTTGAATTTAGCTTTAGAAACTGGAATAGAAAACACGAATCTATATTACTTTCATAAATATTCCAGAACTTTACTATTGAATTTTTAGGAGAAAATCTGGATCTTTCAGTTCGGATTCTAGGGCAAGGTAATTTGGCTGAACTTCTTCTTAAACAATAATTATTCTGGACCAAAGAAACTAAAGAGAAGTTACTAGAATTTAAAGCCAATGGAAATAATTCTTTTATTTGTTTTAGTCTGAAAAGGACACAATGTGCAGTAAGGACTAGATCAACTGGCAATATTCTTAAAAATGTGTAAAGGCTCTTAGTAGGGGATTTATCGGGGAGGGAAGATGGGGAAGGAAGGAGTGCTTTTAACGTACGAAGGGCATTATTTTAAAGACGTTGAAGGGGCTTAATTAGAGATTTGAAAGTATTTAAATAAGCAATTGGACAATAATTAAAATAAGAATGGATTAGAGAATAATAAACTGACTTAAGAGCAGGGAAAGGGAGGTGGAATTTTAGATACCGCAGTAACCCCACACTCCTTCCTAGCTGCATCCTTAGCCTATCAAGATGAAGTTTCCAAGATAAATTTTCATCAACTGTTAGCCCTACATACTTAGAAGACTCCTTCCTGGCGATGGTAACTAGTTCTCCGTTAAAACGGACAGATATTTGGGAAATCGACGGTACAGCATGTGAAATTCGAGAGAAGATGATAAAATGGGTCTTCGAAGAGTTTAACACCATGAGGTTGTCAGAAAACCACTGCAATAGCTTCTTAAGACCAAAACAGAGGTTTTCTCTGACAGATGATTCATCTGAACCTGGGACAGAATTAGCCGTGTCATCTGCGAATAGTACAGCAAGTCCATCATCGGTGATAGTGTCCAGAAGGTCATTGGCGTATATTAAAAATATTAGTGGTCCAAGAATTGAACCTTGTGGTACTCCTAACTTTTCAGAACATGGCGTTTTTACCGATCTTACTGCACCTCCATCCACAAATTGATTCCAACCACTGAGGTAAGACTGGATGAGTAAGAGAGCATTACCTCTTATTCCGCAGTTGTCAAGCTTATCTAGAAGAATCAGATGACAAATCGTGTCAAACGCTTTTTTTACATCCACAAATATTGTAGCTGGTATCACATCACGGTCCATCGCATCATTCAAAAACTGTAGCAAAACCATTATAGAATGTTCGGTTGAGTGCCCAGACTTAAATCCAAACTGATACTTGTTGAAGAAGTTAGACCTAGTCAGATAATTCATCAGTCTGTTGTAGATGCAACACTCCATAATTTTCAAAAAAGCAGAGAGAATAGAGATAGGGCAGTAGTTAGAAGGCAGCTTGGGGTCGCTACCTTTGTGGAGGGGTATAACCTTCGCCGACTTGAAGACAGTAGGAAAGATGCCATCTTTAAATGAAGAATTGACGATGTGTGCGATAACGCCAACATAGCAATCGATGGTCTTCTTTATGAGGTAATTTGACGACCCATCTGGACCTTCGGAGTGACCGTTTTTCATGGCTTGAACAATCTTCAGTAGTAAGTCTTCAGTGACTGGCGACAGAAACATAGAGGAGGAAGACGGCGAAGGTAGGTATTTCTTGTAATTATCCGTGACGACGACAGTTGAAAGGCCATAAGCTTCCTCTACGGTTGCTTCTCCAATGCATGCAAAAATTTATTTAACGTGTTGGCTACTTCTTGTTGGGATGTTGAAGATGTTCCATCAGGCTTGGTTATGGTCTCAGGAAACGTATTAGTTTTTTTGTTTATTCAGGCATTCATTTATCAGTGTCCATGTCTTCTTTGGCGATCCTTCTGCTTCTTGAAACTGCTTATGGTAGTAAGCCTGTTTAGCTTTCCTGAGCAGGGTTGTCAGAGTGTTTTTATAATTCTTGAATTGCGTACCATGTACATCAGGATTATCAATATATTGCCTGAATAGTATATTTTTGTTTTCAATACTGGTTAGTAAGCCTTGGGTGATCCAAGGCTTTTTTGGGGTCGCATACCTGGAGCGCTTTTTCGAAAAGCGGCAGGCAGAGTCAAGGGCAGAAGAGAATTTCTCAATAAATAGGGTAGCCATTGCATCTGGGTTGGTTTCTTCATAAACTGAAGTCCAGTCGCTACAAGTCAATTTAGCTCTCAAATTTTGTAATGATTTATCATCAATAGTCCTTCTTACTTTTATATTCGGGTTAGATTTCAGTTTATTTATCAAAAATTCCCCAAGTAACATAGAGTGATCCGATTCATCAGGTAATACGACATAACTCGAATGTAGATTGAAATTCGTAAAAATGTTGTCAATAACTGATGCCGACTGTTCACTAATACGTGTAGGTATTCTTGTATTTGGAAAGCAAGTAGTTAGTAAATCTACAGGTAGAGATCTTAATTCTTGAGACTCCGAACTCACCAGTCCCAAATCTATATTAAAATCACCCATAAAACCACTTTATGGTTCTTAAAATTCATCCGTTGTGTTAGATCATTACTTACCAATAAAATTTTACGCACTTGATCTCGGTGGTCGATAAAATAAGCATAGGAGTAGCTTCTCCTTACCAGACTTGATCTCAAATCCATTGAAAATTCAAACTCCATCTCTTGATACGAATCATTAAAATCCGTAATTTTACGGGTAGGGAGATTCTGGTCAATAAACACGGCAAGTCCACCTTTCGAACGGGTAGCCCTGTTTCTAGTAACTATCCTGTACCCAGATACACCAACCAAAGAACTATTACCATCGCTAAGAAAAGTCTCACATAGTCCCAGAATACCAATACAATTACTATAAAGGAATGTGGATAGAAAGTCTAAACTACTAAGCACTCCTCTACAATTCCAAAACGCGATACGGGAGGATTCTAACTGATTAAATGGAGGGATTTTGTCATTATTTATATATTTACTACGAGGAAAAGACTGGATAAAAAGATCAGAAGATTCATCACCAGTTGATCCTACCGATTTAAATAATTCATTTAGGTCACTTCGTAAGCGAAGGCCAAGGCCGTACCAAGGATTTTTTTCGGAGGAGGTTTGGTAAATATTTACCAAATCATATTATTGAGTTTCAAATAAACTGAATATACCATTCGATGCATTTTTATGCTGATTATATAACAATAATTTCTATCGGAAATGAATTTTAGCCCCCCTTCTATATGTCAATTCAGGATATATATTTTTACATATGGGGGTGGGGGTAGGTTAGGAAGGGGGGGGGGGGGGAACTGAAATTCATTTCCGATAGAAATGATTATTATATTCGTAATCAGCATAAAAAAGGCATCGAATGGTGTATTCACTTTATTCCTAACTCAATAATATGATTTGGTAAATATTTACCGGGGGTTTTACTCAAAAATTTTTTCGGAGGGGGGGGGGGTAAACGAAAAAAACTCAAAAAACACATAAAATTTTTTTTTTATATCCGTTTTTGTTACGTTTTTACGAGTAAAAATTTTTTCGGGAGGGGGTTCAAACCCCCTAACCACCCTCTGGGTACGTCCTTGGCAAGGGCCCATGGAAATATATCTGGTTAGGTAGTGAAGAATTTGACTAATGGCTAGACGTCGGTGTTCACCTATTTATGTATCAATATAGGAAGATCAGAGGCAGCGCGTTAGCGCTGCCTAAATAAAGAACGATGTGGGCACAAATATGCGTTTTTTTTTTTTTTCTCCATACCCGGGCACTTCGTATCGAAGGAGTTGTCGTAGAAAGTTCAAAAAGGGCTCATTCGATTGCAAATTGGAATGGCTAGTGCCCCTTTTAATAGTCGAAAGTGATTGTAGGGTAACTAGTCCCCCCCACGCCCATTATTCCCCCAAACACATCCAATCAAAATTTTGAGATAGCCATTTTGTTCAGCGTAGCTGATTTCCAGATAGAAAATATATTTTTGAGGGGGACACTCCCCACAACCCTCGGGGCAAGGGTTTTAAGTTATGCCCTGGGTGCATATAAAGTTTTTTATAGAAGGTGTTGTCGTAGAAACTTCAAAAAAGGCTCGTTCGATTGGAAACTTAAAGGGCTAGTGCCCTTTCTAATAGTCAAAAGTGATTAGAGGGCAAATAGCCCCCCCCAGGCCCATCATTCCCCCAAACACATCCAATCAAAATTTTAAGATAGCCATTTTGTTCAGCGTAGTTGATTTCCTTGATAGTAAATATGTTTTTGAGGAGGACACTCCCCTAGAACCCTTGGGGCAAGGGTTTAAGTTATGCCCTGGGGACATATAAAGTTTTTATAGAAAGCGTTGTCGTAGAAACTTCAAGAAAGGCTTATTCGATTGGAAATTCAAATGGCTAGTGTCCTTTTTAATAGTCAAAAGTGATTGGAGGGCAACTAGCCCCCCTACGGCCATTATTCCCCCAAACACATCCAATCAAAATTTTGAGATAGTCATTTTGTTTAGCGTAGTTGATTTCCCGATAGAAAATATGTTTTTTGAGGAGGACACTCCCCCACAACCCTCGGGTCAAGGGTTGTAAGCTATGCCCTGGGGGCATATGAGATTTTTATAGAAGGCATTGTCATACAAACTTCAAAAAAGGTTCATTCGATTGGAAATTCAAAGGGCTAGTGCCCTTTTTAATAGTTGAAAGTGATTGGACGATAACTATTCCCCCTCTCACGCCCACCTTTTCCCCAAACACATCCAATCAAAATTTTGAGATAGCCATTTTGTTCAACGTAGTTTAAAGTTCTGGAAATTAGGTCTTTGAGGATGACAACCTCCTCACAACCCTCAGGACAATTATTGTAAGTTATGCCCCAGGGAAATATACAGTTTTTATAGAAAGCGTTGTCGTAGAAACTTCAAAAAGGGCTCACTTGATTAGAAATTGAAATTGCTTGTGCCCTTTTTAATAGTCGAAAGTAATTGGAAGGTAACTAATACCCCTTTCCACGCCTGCCATTTCCCCAAACACATCCAATCAAAATTTTGAAATAGCCATTTTGTTCCGTACAGTTAAAGTTCAGGAAATTATACCTTTGAGCAGGACACTCCCCTCACAGTCTTCAGAGCAAGGGTTTTAAGTTATGTCCAGGAGGCATATACGTTTTTATTGAAATTTTTATCGTAGAAACTTGAAAAAGTGCTTATTCGATTTGAAATTCAAAGGTCTATTGCCTTTTTTAATAGTCGAAAGTGATTTGAGGGCAACTAGCCCCCCTCTCTCGCCTACCTCTTCCTCAAACACACCCAATCAGAATTTTTAGATGACTATTTTGTCAAGTGTTGTGGATTTCTAGATAGAAATTATGTTTTGAGGAGAAAACTCCCCCACAGCCCTCAGGGCAAGGGTTGTATGTTATGCCCTTGGGGCATATAGTTTTTTTTTTTTCTGAACGCGTCGTCGTAGAAACTTCAAAAAGGGCTCCTTCGATTGGAAATTGGAATGGCTAGTGCCATTTTTAATAGTCGAAAGTGATTGGAAGGCACTTAACACCCTTTCTTCGCACACCATTCCCCCAAACATAACAAATCAAAATTTTGAAGTAGCCATTTTGTTCCACGGAGTTAAGGTTCAGGAAATTATACCTTAGAGCAGGACACTCCCCCCACAGTTTTCAGGGCAAGGGTTATAAGTTATGCCCTGGGGGTATATAAGGTTTTTATTGAAATGTTTGTCGTAGAGGCCAATGGGTAGTTTCTTTAGTTCTGGTAAGGATTTAACCCTGAAAAATTTAGTAAGTGGGGTGTATAGAATTCCTTGTTCTTGTGGGAAGTTCTATATTGGTAGGACTCACCAACAATTTGTTGAAAGGTTTATTGAACACCGAAATTCAATAGAAAAACCCAGCAATAAGTAAGTAAGTAAGTTTATTTATAACCCGCAATACAAAACAGAGATGCGGAGTAAAAACGAAAAACAAAACAAAATAATATCATCCACAAGGACATAATAAGGAAACACACAACATAGATAACTTAACAATATCCATAGAATCACTAATCTGGAAAAAAATAAGTGAGGGGGTCACTGGCACAGATCTTCCTTGGAGTATTGGTCCTCAGATCCTTAGCGATTTTATCAAGCAGCACTAGAGGGTCGATAAGTCCAAAATGAGAAATAATCTTGTGATTTCTGTACCACCTTGGCAAATATAGCAGGAATTTACAATATTTAAAATAGCCTCTCCTTAGCTGAAGACGGTATCTTTGCGCATTAGAGGCCGCAAACCGGAAAGAAAAAGTAATGCAGGAGAACAAAAACTATGGTAAAATTTACATAAGCCGCGGCGGCAGTACCTCCCTCTATTAGGCGAGATTTTACCATATGAGAATCGAATGCACTGCAGAGCATTAGCAACCAGAGACGAGCAAGTAATCTAAAGTGTATCAGAAAAAGTAATCCCAAGCCATTTCAACTTTGAGACACACTTGAGTAGCATTGTACCCAGATGTAAAGAAGGGGCAGGGTTAGACGTATTAAAACACAGAAACTCCCATTTTGAAGCATTTACAGAAAGCCCAATCATACTCAAAGCATTAATCAGAACATTTAGGTTCTTTGTGAGGCCTGACCTAGTATGACTAACCAGCAGAACATCATCAGCATAGGCAATGTGACTAACAACAGCATTTTCTAAAAACATAGTAGGAGACAGCATTCACAAAAAGTCCGCAAGCACAGTTTTAAAAATATATGGAGACAACACACCACCTTGCCTGACTCCTTTCTTTACTAAGATAGGCTCGGATATATCAGACATCCATTTTAACCAAACCAACGAATTAGAATACCACTACTGAAGAACTTTTACTACGGAAGAATGAAATCCTGCTTTAACTAAGCAGTGAAGCGCTTGCGAATGTACAACGTTGTCAAAAGCGCCCGTGATATCAAACCGAGCCAAACTAAAGTTGCCTTTTTTGCATTTTTACCGAGACTAGCAACTGACCAAGTATATGATGGGCTTGAGAACAACCAAAACCGGCTCTGAACCCAACCTGATATTCAGAAAAATCACATTTAGTCAAAACTTCAGGCAATACGACATACTCGAACAGCTTGCTCATGAAACAGGACACTGTAATTGGTCGATAACTGGAACACTGATCTGCGTCCTTGCCCTTTTTCAAAACTGATGTTACAATTCCCGAAAGAAAACTCTCTGGAACTAACGACTGGGCTAAACACATCTGGAATAGGAGCTGAATGTGTGTTAACAATAATGGACACTTAATGGTGAAGTGATTGTAACACAGACCATCCATATCAGGAGCACTTGATTTCTTAACATTCTTATAAGCCCGATAGATATCACCACTAGGTATTGACAATATATGGACTTGCCGAAGAACACGAGGAACAGTATTATGCAATAAGGAAGAAAACATCGACTGGATAGAATTATTAAATGTAGAAAAAACACGAGTAAATTGAGCAACAAAATCACTGATTTTGATAATCGAAACGGTAGCAGGCACACACTTGCTGCTATTAATTACATTTGACCAAGACTTCCGATCCGAGGGGCCATCAAAACCATTCAGGCGGGCTTGACGCAAAGAAGATCTAAACTGACGTTTCGAATTTTGCTTAGTTTTAAATACTTCACCAGACTTGGGCCGATCAAAAGCAATCCAAAGGTGAAGCCAAAACTTCGCGCGCGTGTTTAGCTTTTTTCACTTCTGGGCACACATTCCATAACGGTTTTCTGGTGCCCAATCTAACACGTTTAACAGGAACTGAAACTGAAGCAGCTGACTTTAAACAATGCACGATCTGGTAATAGTAACAATTTAAATCAATCTTAGCTGTCGGTGACCTTACAGAGGTTTGTAAAAGGTGAAAAGGCACTTTCAGGCTTGATAATAAGGAGCAAAGAACATACAGATAAACTTCAGGATTTACTCGTTTCCAATTTGGCTTATGGAACCATTGATTATGGCAAGAAAAATGGTTATAAGCCAGTAGAGGCAGGCGACTCAATTTCACAAGTTAAAGGCAAGTGATCATTTTCAATTTTATCATCCAAAACAATGACAGGAGGATCCACGAGAGATCCTCTTGAAACTATAATATGATCAAGGTTTGATCTAGAACCATCACGGTTATGAATGTAGGTAAACTGATTATCTTTATTGACTAACTGATAGCCACTAGGCAAAGCATAAAAAATATTGGCATTAATATCACCATTCACAATCCAATTTAATCCCTGATTGGTCACTCTTTAGCAGAAGTGTCTTGAGTCACTTACAAGAACCCGTGAAGACAGATAGGGAAGAAATGTTCTTGCGATTGCATGGCATATAGACATTGATGAGGACCACATTACCGCATTTTATTGCCAATAAATTATGATCAGAAGAAATAAGCCAAGGTTTCTAAGCGAGGCGAACTAAAGTTGCAAGGCCGCCAGAGGGTCGACCGCACGTTTTTTTAGCTTCACGTACAAACGTGTGGTGGGTAGGTGACCGTTTAAGAGTATCAATATTGGCTGCAATTAGAAAATGTTCCTGTAGGAAAACTATATCATAATCAAGAAGCTCATCAATAAGAATATCTTTGTCTTTGGTTCCGTTAATATTAAGTGAAACAAAGCGAAATCTATTGCCACTAACAATCATTTTTTATACTTTTTCAGAGCTTTTTTAACATTGGGCATCTGAGACTATATGAAACATGATTTCCCCCGCAGTTGGCACAATTCGGGCTTTCAGTGCAAGGATTATCACGTGTGTTACAATGTCCAGCAGCGCACCGAGAATACTTTTGATTAGTCGATGGGAGTGGGCAATTTCCGACAATATGGTTGGGCGATTGACAACGGTATTATCTACAAGGTAACTTCTGAATACGTCTAATTTTAAAAGGCTCGTATCCCAAACACAAACCTTCATTTATAGCTTTATTTAAGGCAGCATCATCTAGAAATTCAAGGCGGAAGGATCCGGAACTTCCAATATTAGTTGCATCAACGAGACCGGGGATCATGCTAATAAGCTGTGACTTTTGCAAAACAACAAGGATGTTACTCACAATACCAAGCACTTTTTGATTAAGGACATGAGTGGATACATTTGGCTGACTATTTGCAGCGGCGGCAAGAGAGACGGATGAGGCTTTATCTCGGGTATGGACTACCCACCCTTTCTTGACAGGATCAGATCTCACACTTACGATTCCATCATGACCATCCAGGGTACCAAGGGTCTCTTTGCACTCAATAGGATCTTTGAGGTAAATAGGTGGCTTGAGATAGCCATTTTGTTCAGCTTAGTTGATTTCCAGATAGAAAATATCTTTTTGAGGTGGACACTCCCCCACAACCCTCGGGGCAAGGGTTTTAAGTTATGCCCTGGGGGCATATCAAGTTTTTTATAGAAGTTGTTGTCGTAGATACTTCAAAAAAGGCTCGTTCAATTGGAAACTTAAAGGGCTACTGCCCTTTCTAATAGTCAAAACTGATTGGAGGGCAACTAGCCCCCCCCCCCAGGCCCATCATTCCCCCAAACACATCCAATCAAAATTTTGAGATAGCCATTTTGTTCAGCGTAGTTGATTTCCTTGATAGAAAATATGCTTTTGAGGAGGACACTCCCCTACAACCCTCGGGGCAAGGGTTTTAAGTTATGCCCTGGGGGCATATAAGGTTTTTATAAAAGGCGTTGTCGTATAAACTTCAAGAAAGGCTTATTCGATTGAAAATTCAAAGGGTTAGTGCCCTTTTGAATAGTCGAAAGTGATTGTAGGGTAACTAGCCCCCCCCCCCCCCACGCCCATTATCCCCCAAACACATCCAATCAAAATTTTGACATAACCATTTTGTTCAACGTAGTTGATTTCCAGATAGAAAATATCTTTTTGAGGAGGACACTCCCCCACAACCCTCGGGGCAAGGGTTTTTAAGTTATGCCCTGGGGACAAATAAATGTTTTTATAGAAGGTGTTGTCGTAGAAAATTCAAGAAAGGCTTATTCGATTGGAAATTCAAAGGGCTAGTGCCCTTTTGAATAATCAAAAGTGATTGGAGGGCAACTAGCCCCCTCCCCCCCACGGCCTTCATTCCCCCAAACACATCCAATCAAAATTTTGATATAGCCATTTTGTTTAGCGTAGTTGATTTCCAGATAGAAAATATGTTTTTGAGGAGGACAATCCCCCACAACCCTCGGGGCAAGGGTTGTAAGCTATGCCCTGGGGCATATGAGATTTTTATAGAAAGCGTTTTCATAGAAATTTCAAAAAAGGCTCATTTGATTGGAAATTCAAAGGGCTAGTGCCCTTTTTAATAGTTGAAAGTGATTGGACGGTAACTAACCCCTCTCTCACGCCCACCTTTTCCCCAAACACATCCAATCGTAATTTTGAGATAGCCATTTTGTTCAACGTAGTTTAAAGTTCTGGAAATAAGGTCTTTGAGGATGACAACCCCCTCACAACCCTCAGGACAATTATTGTAAGTTATGCCCTGGGGACATATAAAGTTTTTATAGAAAGTATTGTCGTAGAAACTTCAAAAAGGGCTCATTCGATTAGAAATTGAAATTGCTTGTGCCCTTTTTAATAGTCGAAAGTAATTGGAAGGCAACTAATACCCCTTCCACGCCTGCCATTTCCCAAACACATCCAATAAAAATTTTGAAATAGCCATTTTGTTCCGCAGAGTTAAAGTTCAGGAAATTATACATTTGAGCAGGACACTCCCCTCACAGTCTTCAGAGCAAGGGTTATAAGTTATGCCCAGGAGGCATATAAGTTTTTATTGAAATCTTTATCGTAGAAACTTGAAAAAGTGCTCATTCAATTTAAAATTCAAAAGTCTAGTGCCCTTTTTAATTGTCGAAAGTGATTTGAGGGCAACTAGCCCCCCTCTCTCGTCTACCTCTTCCTCAAACACATCCAATCAGAATTTTTAGATGACCATTTTGTCAAGTGTTGTGGATTTCTAGATAGAAATTATGTTTTGAGGAGGACACTTCCCCACAGCCCTCAGGGCAAGGGTTGTAAGTCATGCCCTTGGGGCATATAGGTTTTTTCTGAATGCGTCGTCGTAGAAACTTCAAAAAGGCCTCCTTCGATTGGAAATTGAAATGGCTAGTGCCCTTTTTAATAGTCGAAAGTGATCGGAAGGCACTTAACACCCTTTCTTCACCCACCATTTCCCCAAACATAACAAATAAAAATTTTGAAATAGCCATTTTGTTCAACGTAGTTAAAGTTCAGGAAATTATACCTTAGAGCAGGACACTCCCCCCACAGTTTTCAGGGCAAGGGTTATAAGTTATGCCCTGGGGGTATATAAGGTTTTTTATTGAAATGTTTGTCGTAGAAACTTGAAAAAGGGTTCATTCGATTGGAAATTCAAAGGGCTAGTGCCCTTTTTAATGCTCGAAAGTGATTTGAGGGCAACTAATCCCCCTCTCACGCCCACCTTTTCCCCAAACACATCCAATCAAAGTTTTTAGATATCCATTTTATTCAACACAGTTGAAAGATTTGGAAATTAGGTCTTTAAAGATGACAATCTATCCCCCCCTCACCACCTTCAGGGCAAGAGTTTTAAGTTATGCCCTTGGAGCATGTAAGGTTTTTATTGAAGGCAATGTTGTAAAAACATCCAAAAGGGTTAATTCAATTGAAAATTGAAAGGGCTATTGCCCTTTTAATAGTCGAAAGTGATTGAAGGGCAACTAACCGCCCTCTCACATCCACCATTTCCCCAAACACATCCAATCAAAGTTTTGATATTCTAAAGTTCTGGAAATTAGGTCTTTTAGGATAATAACCCCATCAGAGCTTTCAGTGCAAAGGTTGTAAGTTATGCCCTGGGGGCATATAAGGTCTATATAGAAAGTTGCTGTAGAATTTTTAAAGGGGCTTATTTGATTGGAAATTGAAATTGCTCTTTTTAATAGTCGAAAGTGAGGGGCAAAAACCAACAAAGAGAAAAGACAAATGCAAAACAACGCGGATATTTCTTCTGTATCACAAACAAGGCGTCTTCAGCACGAAAGACAGAAGAAGAACAAGATAAAAAAAAACAAGTTAAAACTAAAAAAACAATAAAACAACCACCAAAAGAAAAATGTACAATTGGCGCAAACTGATCCACGTAGGGAAAAGATTCTAAAATGGAGTTACTTCAGTGAGAACACCAGAGCAGCTCCGGAAAAATATAAAAAATGGAAATCACTTTAACTATTCTGTTTCGAAATAATCCTTTTATTGGCTATTATTGCAGCAATTCGTTTTGGTCTAGCAGGTAAAACAGTCCCCTGGTGATTATTTATAATCTTAATTCCCTTATTGACTGTTGATTCACTCTTTAGAAGATTATCATAAATTGGGTCAATATTTAAACTACCTGTGTCCCTATTTATTGAAAGGTTAGCAAACATATGTTTTTTAATTTCAATGGCTTCTCTCGCCCACTGTGTGTATGCCCCTTATCATTCGAAATAGCTAAGGCCTCATCAAATTTTATAAAGTGATCTGGTTGAAACCAAATATGTTCTGTTAAAGCTGAAACAAAAGTTTCTGGAGGCTTGCTTAATTGCCATCTATAGTATATTCAATGCTATTGTGTCTGAGCTTGTATCTTTGCTGGTAACTTGAAAAAGTTTCTGAATTATTTTGAGGTCTTTTCTTGTTGTTGTTTACCCTCTAAAGATAGATTTTTGTCAAGTAAGGTTTGTATGACCTTCGCCAATTGTCAGAATAAGCCCTTTTCCCTGGGTATTTTCACCAGCGCCATCTTTTTTCTTGGGTAGATTGGCACGTCATCTATAGTTTCAATTTTCCATAGTGCCATTTTTGATTCCTTATTGTTAAGAAGCGTACTGGGAACTAGCAGAAGAGGAGAAGGAACCTCCCGCAAGTGACGTATTGTACCCACCGGTATTAAGTTACCCGTAAATTGCGGGGGACAGTTGAGGGGGTCCTTACGTTTCCTTTGTTCCTAGGTTCCTTCATTCTATATGTATTCAGCATTTGGTGCTGATGGCGTGGACCGCTGGAGTGCTCATTTGTTGTCCTGTTCTGAATTTTGTCCAAAACAGTATTGAAAAAGTCTTTTCTGCACATATTATGAAGAAATATATGTCTGAATTTTTCACGCTCGCCCAGGTTTCTGAAGCAAGGAGGCAAATCTTCCAGTTTTGCCATCCTGGGGAAATTCAGGCTAAGAGAGTGGGTACAAATGCGTTTATTAATAGTGTCTCCGATATTATCGATACTATTGCAAAGTATGGTGCTGTTGATGTTGGTCTGCCAGTCTTTGTTATCCGCCACCTTAGTGAAGTACCACTTATACCTGCTGATGCTTTTTGTGCGTTGAGTTGTCGTGTAAACTCCTGTTTGTTTGAGCTACGCTCTTTGTCTGAATTTGTGAGAACTCTCCTGCCTGGAACAATTAGATGTCCTCCGTCATTAATGCAAGAATGTACTGTCTCTTCTAAACCGTCCTATGTAGTTATTCTAAAAAACCCACCTATTGACCTCAAAGATCCTATTGAGCGCAAAGAGACCCTTGGTACCCTGGATGGTCATGATGGAATCTTAAGTGTGAGATCTGATCCTGTCAAGAAAAGGTGGGTAGTCCATACCCGAGATAAAGCCTCAGCCGTCTCTCTTGCCGCCACTGCAAATAGTCAGCTAAATGTATCCACTCATGTCCTTAATCAAAAAGTGCTTGGTATTGTGAGTAACATCCCTGTTGTTGTGCAAAAGTCACAGCTTATTAGGATGATCCCCGGTCTCGTTGATGCAACTAAAATTGGAAGTTTTGGATCCTTCCGCCTTGAATTTCTAGATGATGTTGCCTTAAATAAAGCTATAAATGAAGGTTTGTGTTTGGGATACGAGCTTTTTAAAATTAGACGTTTTCAGAAGTTACCTCCTAGATGCTACCGTTGTCAATCGCCGAACCATATTGTCGGAAATTGCCCACTCCCATCGACTAATCAAAAGTATTCTCGGTGCGCTGCTGGACATTGTAACACACGTGATAATCCCGTGTGTCTCAAAGTTGAAATGGCTTGGGATTACTTTTTCTGATACACTTTCGACTACATGCTCGTCTCTGGTTGCTAGTGCTCTGCAGTGCATTCGATTCTCATATAGTAAAATCTCGCCTAATAGAGGGAGGTACTGCCGCCGCGGCTTATGTAAACTTTACCATAGTTTTTGTTCTCCTGCAATTCTTTTTCATTCCGGTTTGTAGCCTCTAATGCGCAAAAAATACCGTCTTCAGCTAAGGAGAGGCTATTTTAAATATTGTAAATTCCTACTATATTTGCCAAGGTGGTACAGAAATCACAAGATTATTTCTCATTTTGGACTTATCGACCCTCTAGTGCTGCTTGATAACATCGCTAAGGATCTGAGGACCAATACTCCAAGGAAGATCTGTGCCAGTGACCCCCTCACTTATTTTTTTCCAGATTAGTGATTCTATGGATATTGTTAAGTTATTTATGTTGTGTGTTTCCTTATTATGTCCTTGTGGGTGATATTATTTTTTTTTTTTTTTCGTTTTTTTACTCCGCATCTGATTGCGGGTTATAAATAAACTTACTTACTTACTTACTTACTTATTGCTGGGTTTTTCTATTGAATTTCGGTGTTCAATAAACTTTTCAACAAATTGTTGGTGAGTCCTACCAATATAGAATTTCCCACAAGAACAAGGAATTCTATACACCCAACTTACTAAATTTCCCTGGGTTAAATCCTTACCAGAACTAAAGAAACTACCCATTGGCCTCAACGATTGGAAACATGTATCAATACCAAATTTACGCAAAACCCGTGAAAGTTTCTCACCCCAAACCAGGTACATACGGCAATGAAATGCAACTATTTGATACATCTAAATCCAAAGACTGAGAAACCCCAATAATCCTACTATCATGTTTAATACGTCTATTTTCAATTATTTTGTCAATGAACTTAATTGGGTAGTTATTATAAAACAAAATATCCCTCGAGTATAATAATTCCAAATCCATAAATTCCTGAGAACAAATTCTAAGGGCTCTATGCACTAGTTAAATTACAACCCCCCGTTTCACCGACATAGGGTGGCAAGAATGAAAATTCAAATACGTATCATTGTGCGTTGGTTTTCTGTAAATCGAGAAAAGTAAATGGAAGTCCCTTTTAATTAATAAAATATCTAGAGAAGGTAATTTATTATTTTCCTCAAACTCAACTGTAAATTTAATATTATTATCAAAACTATTTAAATGCTTACAAAATAGGTCTAAGGAGTCCAATCCATGTTTCCAAACGAACACCACATCATCCATGAACCTACCCCAAAAACAAGGGAAGATTCCAAAACTGTGTATAGCGGAGGTTTCAATAGCATCTATGAAAAGATTTGCCAATAAAGGAGAGAGAGAAGCCCCCATAGGTAACCCAAAAATTTGTCTATAAAACTACCCTCTAAAACCAAAATAAAAAGAAAATTCATTTACTAGGATAATTAGTTTCATAATGACTTCAATATCCAAACTGGCGAAAGTCACATCTTGTATTAAATCAAAGTGTTTTTTCTAATTAACTTTTTAAAATGTCCTCGCACCTTTTTAAATCACAATTTGAATACATGGAAACAACATCGTAACTACAAATAATTATCCTCCAACATGAAATTTCTCGATTTTTTAGTAAGATCAGTCAAATTTTTTAAATATGATCTTTGTCTTCCCAAAAATGGACGCAATGCTACCGACAACCATTTTCCTAATTTCGAAACAGGTTACGGAAAAGTTGACACAATGGGGCGGAGAAGCTTCAGTCTTATGAATCTTAGGTAAACCATAGATCTTGGGTGCCGAACAACCCCTAGGATAATATTTGTTATAAAACTGGGGTAATATGAAAATAATTTTTCAATGACTCCAATTCCTTTCTTGTTGATTTTACATACTTATCAGTAGGATCAAAATCAAACTTTTTGTATGTAATAGTGTCAGAAATAATGAATTTCCTTTGCTTATTATAGTCTTCAGTGTTCATAATTACAAACGTGCTTCCCTTATCGGCTCTGGTGATAGTAAGGAATTTATCCTTTTTCAAATCTGAAAGTATTTTAATGTCATTTTTTTGTGAGATGTCTTTACCAATCAAGCTCACATTAAAGGTGCTTAGTTTTCTTACGATCTCGGCTCTAAATTTTTGAGGAGTATCAACTTTATCTATAGAAGCCATAATTTCTTACTCCTTATTCCTGGTCACTTAAAAATGGCATTAGAAATTATAATTTAAGTACGAATGAGCCCTCTCGCGACATTCTAGGGCAACTGGACCGATATTATCATTCCCGAGAAGAAGAAAAAAAAAATTAACACGCATCCGTGATCTTTCTTCTGGCCAAAAATACAAGATTCCGCGTTTTTCCAGATAGGAGCTTGAAAGCTCAATAGTAGGGTTCTCTGATACGCTGAATCTAATGGTGTGATTTTCATTAAGATTTTATGAATTTTAAGGGGTATTTCTCCTTTTTTCAAAAAATACGGAATTTTTTCAAAAATAAGGCAAATTTTCTCGTAACTTTTGATGGGCAAGACTTATATATTTAAAATCAGCATAAAAATCCGATTCTTTTGATGTATCTATTGGTATCAAAATTCGGTTTTTTTAGAGTTTCGATTACTATTGACCCGGGTCGCTCCTTACTTACAGTTCGATACCACGAACTGTTTGATAAGGTAACATAGGTAAGCTCAAAATATATTCAACTTCTAGGTACATTTTGTGACTTTGGGAGCAATTTTGTGGTTTAGTTGATTCGACTTCGAAGCAGCTCTGGATTGAAGCGTTTTAGATTCGATGTGCGATGAGCCACAATTTTTTAGATTTGATGGCTTTTTTATGCAATCACAGGTCATATTCTTTCTTTCTTTCTTTCTCTCTCTCTCTCTCCCTCTCTCTCTCTCTCTCTCTCTCCCTCTCTCTCTCTCTCTCTATCCCCCTCTCTCTCTCTCTCTCTTTTATACTTTTGCTTTTTTCGTGTTAGCGTTTAAAGAAAACAGGTATCCCAACCCTCCACCATCACTCTTACATGCTTCCAAACTTGAAATACTATTCATTCATTTGTCGATTACTTATTTTGAACAGATCTTAACTTGAAAAAAAAAAAAATAACCAACGATTATACAAGAAAGTTATACTAATTAAAATAATCCTTAAAAAAGGTTCCACCGAGATTTGAACTCGGATCGCAGGATTCAAAGTCCTGAGTGCTAACCATTACACCATGGAACCTTTTTGTAAATGGCTATTTGTTATTAAATATTTATAGACGCTCTATCACAGTTAGCAGAGATTTCTAAATTGGTTTCTCACTTCGTAAGCGAAGGCCAAGGCCGTACCAAGGATTTTTTTTCGGAGGAGGTTTGGTAAATATTTACAAATCATATTATTGAGTTTCAAATCAAGTGAATATACAATTCGATGCCTTTTTATGCTGATTATATAACAATCATTTCTATCGGAAATGAATTCAGCCCCCCCCCCCTATATATGTCAATTCAGGATATATATTTGCACATATGGGGGGGGGGTAGGTTAGGCAGGGGGGGGGGGGTTGAAATTCATTTCCAATAGAAATGATTATTATATTCGTAATCAGCATAAAAAAGGCATCGATGGTGTATTCACTTTATTCCTAACTCAATAATATGATTTGGTAAATATTTACCGGGGGTTTTACTCAAAGATTTTTTTGGGGGGGAGGGGGGGGGGGTTAAACGAAAAAAAACTCAAAAAAACGCATACAAAATTTGTTTATATCCGTTTTGTTACGTTTTTACGAGTAAAAAAAAATTTCGGGAGGGGGTTCAAACCCCCCAACCCCCTCTGGGTACGTCCTTGGCAAGGGCCCATTGAAATATATCTGGTTAGGTAGTGAAGAATTTGACTAATGGCTAGACGTCGGTGTTCGCCTATTTATGTATCAATATAGGAAGATCAGAGGCAGCGCGCTATTGCTGCCTAGGTAAAGAACGATGTGGGCACAAATGTGTTTTTTTGTTTTGTTTTTTTCTCCATACCCGGGCACTTCGTATCGAAGGAATTGTCGTAGAAATTGGAGTGGCTAGTGCCCCTTTTAATAGTCGAAAGTGATTGGAGGGTAACTAGCCCCCCCCCCACCCATTATTCCTCCAAACACATCCAATCAAAATTTTGAGATAGCCATTTTGTTCAGCGTAGTTGATTTCCAGATAGAAAAAATCTTTTTGAGGAGGACACTCCCCCACAACCCTCGGGGCAAGGTTTTAAGTTATGCCCTGGAGGTATATAAATTTTTTATAGAAGGTGTTGTCGTACACACTTCAAAAAAGGCTCGTTCGATTGGAAACTTAAAGGGGTACTGCCATTTCTAATAGTCAAAAGTGATTGGAGGGCAACTAGCCCCCCCCCCCCCCCCCCAGGCCCTTCATTCCCCCAAACACATCCAATCAAAATTTTGAGATAGCCATTTTGTTCAGGGTAGTTGATTTCCTTGATATAAAATATTTTTTTGAGGAGGACACTCCCCTACAACCCTCGGGGCAAGGGTTTTAAGTTATGCCCTGGGGGCATATAAGGTTTTTATAGAAGGCGTTGTCGTAGAAACTTCAAGAAAGGCTTATTCGATTGGAAATTCAAAGGGCTAGTGCCCTTTTGAATAGTCAAAAGTGATTGGAGGGCAACTAGCCCCCCCCCTCCCACGGCCATCATTCCCCCAAACACATCCAATCAAAATTTTGAGATAGCTATTTTGTTTAGTATAGTTCATTTCCAGATAGAAAATATGTTTTTGAGGAGGACACTCCCCCCAACCCTCGAGGCAAGGGTTGTAAGCTATGCCCTGGGGGCATATAAGGTTTTTATAGAAGGCGTTGTCGTAGAAACTTCAAGAAAGGCTTATTCGATTGGAAATTCAAAGGGCTAGTGCCCTTTTGAATAGTCAAAAGTGATTGGAGGGCAACTAGCCCCCCCCTCCCACGGCCATCATTCCCCCAAACACATCCAATCAAAATTTTGAGATAGCTATTTTGTTTAGTATAGTTCATTTCCAGATAGAAAATATCTTTTTGAGGTGGACACTCCCCCACAACCCTCGGGGCAAGGGTTTTAAGTTATGCCCTGGGGGCATATCAAGTTTTTTATAGAAGTTGTTGTCGTAGATACTTCAAAAAAGGCTCGTTCAATTGGAAACTTAAAGGGCTACTGCCCTTTCTAATAGTCAAAACTGATTGGAGGGCAACTAGCCCCCCCCCCCAGGCCCATCATTCCCCCAAACACATCCAATCAAAATTTTGAGATAGCCATTTTGTTCAGCGTAGTTGATTTCCTTGATAGAAAATATGCTTTTGAGGAGGACACTCCCCTACAACCCTCGGGGCAAGGGTTTTAAGTTATGCCCTGGGGGCATATAAGGTTTTTATAAAAGGCGTTGTCGTATAAACTTCAAGAAAGGCTTATTCGATTGAAAATTCAAAGGGCTAGTGCCCTTTTGAATAGTCGAAAGTGATTGTAGGGTAACTAGCCCCCCCCCCCACGCCCATTATCCCCCAAACACATCCAATCAAAATTTTGACATAACCATTTTGTTCAACGTAGTTGATTTCCAGATAGAAAATATCTTTTTGAGGAGGACACTCCCCCACAACCCTCGGGGCAAGGGTTTTAAGTTATGCCCTGGGGACAAATAAATGTTTTTATAGAAGGTGTTGTCGTAGAAAATTCAAGAAAGGCTTATTCGATTGGAAATTCAAAGGGCTAGTGCCCTTTTGAATAATCAAAAGTGATTGGAGGGCAACTAGCCCCCTCCCCCCCACGGCCTTCATTCCCCCAAACACATCCAATCAAAATTTTGATATAGCCATTTTGTTTAGCGTAGTTGATTTCCAGATAGAAAATATGTTTTTGAGGAGGACAATCCCCCACAACCCTCGGGGCAAGGGTTGTAAGCTATGCCCTGGGGGCATATGAGATTTTTATAGAAAGCGTTTTCATAGAAATTTCAAAAAAGGCTCATTTGATTGGAAATTCAAAGGGCTAGTGCCCTTTTTAATAGTTGAAAGTGATTGGACGGTAACTAACCCCTCTCTCACGCCCACCTTTTCCCCAAACACATCCAATCGTAATTTTGAGATAGCCATTTTGTTCAACGTAGTTTAAAGTTCTGGAAATAAGGTCTTTGAGGATGACAACCCCCTCACAACCCTCAGGACAATTATTGTAAGTTATGCCCTGGGGACATATAAAGTTTTTATAGAAAGTATTGTCGTAGAAACTTCAAAAAGGGCTCATTCGATTAGAAATTGAAATTGCTTGTGCCCTTTTTAATAGTCGAAAGTAATTGGAAGGCAACTAATACCCCTTCCACGCCTGCCATTTCCCCAAACACATCCAATAAAAATTTTGAAATAGCCATTTTGTTCCGCAGAGTTAAAGTTCAGGAAATTATACATTTGAGCAGGACACTCCCCTCACAGTCTTCAGAGCAAGGGTTATAAGTTATGCCCAGGAGGCATATAAGTTTTTATTGAAATCTTTATCGTAGAAACTTGAAAAAGTGCTCATTCAATTTAAAATTCAAAAGTCTAGTGCCCTTTTTAATTGTCGAAAGTGATTTTGAGGGCAACTAGCCCCCCTCTCTCGTCTACCTCTTCCTCAAACACATCCAATCAGAATTTTTAGATGACCATTTTGTCAAGTGTTGTGGATTTCTAGATAGAAATTATGTTTTGAGGAGGACACTTCCCCACAGCCCTCAGGGCAAGGGTTGTAAGTCATGCCCTTGGGGCATATAGGTTTTTTTTCTGAATGCGTCGTCGTAGAAACTTCAAAAAGGCCTCCTTCGATTGGAAATTGAAATGGCTAGTGCCCTTTTTAATAGTCGAAAGTGATCGGAAGGCACTTAACACCCTTTCTTCACCCACCATTTCCCCAAACATAACAAATAAAAATTTTGAAATAGCCATTTTGTTCAATGTAGTTAAAGTTCAGGAAATTATACCTTAGAGCAGGACACTCCCCCCACAGTTTTCAGGGCAAGGGTTATTAGTTATGCCCTGGGGGTATATAAGGTTTTTTATTGAAATGTTTGTCGTAGAAACTTGAAAAAGGGTTCATTCGATTGGAAATTCAAAGGGCTAGTGCCCTTTTTAATGCTCGAAAGTGATTTGAGGGCAACTAATCCCCCTCTCACGCCCACCTTTTCCCCAAACACATCCAATCAAAGTTTTTAGATATCCATTTTATTCAACACAGTTGAAAGATTTGGAAATTAGGTCTTTAAAGATGACAATCTATCCCCCCCTCACCACCTTCAGGGCAAGAGTTTTAAGTTATGCCCTTGGAGCATGTAAGGTTTTTATTGAAGGCAATGTTGTAAAAACATCCAAAAGGGTTAATTCAATTGAAAATTGAAAGGGCTATTGCCCTTTTAATAGTCGAAAGTGATTGAAGGGCAACTAACCGCCTCTCACATCCACCATTTCCCCAAACACATCCAATCAAAGTTTTGATATTCTAAAGTTCTGGAAATTAGGTCTTTTAGGATAATAACCCCATCAGAGCTTTCAGTGCAAAGGTTGTAAGTTATGCCCTGGGGGCATATATAAGGTCTATATAGAAAGTTGCTGTAGAATTTTTAAAGGGGCTTATTTGATTGGAAATTGAAATTGCTCTTTTTAATAGTCGAAAGTGAGGGGCAAAAACCAACAAAGAGAAAAGACAAATGCAAAACAACGCGGATATTTCTTCTGTATCACAAACAAGGCGTCTTCAGCACGAAAGACAGAAGAAGAACAAGATAAAAAAAACAAGTTAAAACTAAAAAAACAATAAAACAACCACCAAAAGAAAAATGTACAATTGGCGCAAACTGATCCACGTAGGGAAAAGATTCTAAAATGGAGTTACTTCAGTGAGAACACCAGAGCAGCTCCGGAAAAATATAAAAAATGGAAATCACTTTAACTATTCTGTTTCGAAATAATCCTTTTATTGGCTATTATTGCAGCAATTCGTTTTGGTCTAGCAGGTAAAACAGTCCCCTGGTGATTATTTATAATCTTAATTCCCTTATTGACTGTTGATTCACTCTTTAGAAAGATTATCATAAATTGGGTCAATATTTAAACTACCTGTGTCCCTATTTATTGAAAGGTTAGCAAACATATGTTTTTTAATTTCAATGGCTTCTCTCGCCCACTGTGTATGCCCCTTATCATTCGAAATAGCTAAGGCCTCATCAAATTTTATAAAGTGATCTGGTTGAAACCAAATATGTTCTGTTAAAGCTGAAACAAAAGTTTCTGGAGGCTTGCTTAATTGCCATCTATAGTATATTCAATGCTATTGTGTCTGAGCTTGTATCTTTGCTGGTAACTTGAAAAAGTTTCTGAATTATTTTGAGGTCTTTTCTTGTTGTTGTTTACCCTCTAAAGATAGATTTTTGTCAAGTAAGGTTTGTATGACCTTCGCCAATTGTCAGAATAAGCCCTTTTCCCTGGGTATTTTCACCAGCGCCATCTTTTTTCTTGGGTAGATTGGCACGTCATCTATAGTTTCAATTTTCCATAGTGCCATTTTTGATTCCTTATTGTTAAGAAGCGTACTGGGAACTAGCAGAAGAGGAGAAGGAACCTCCCGCAAGTGACGTATTGTACCCACCGGTATTAAGTTACCCGTAAATTGCGGGGGACAGTTGAGGGGGTCCTTACGTTTCCTTTGTTCCTAGGTTCCTTCATTCTATATGTATTCAGCATTTGGTGCTGATGGCGTGGACCGCTGGAGTGCTCATTTGTTGTCCTGTTCTGAATTTTGTCCAAAACAGTATTGAAAAAGTCTTTTCTGCACATATTATGAAGAAATATATGTCTGAATTTTTCACGCTCGCCCAGGTTTCTGAAGCAAGGAGGCAAATCTTCCAGTTTTGCCATCCTGGGGAAATTCAGGCTAAGAGAGTGGGTACAAATGCGTTTATTAATAGTGTCTCCGATATTATCGATACTATTGCAAAGTATGGTGCTGTTGATGTTGGTCTGCCAGTCTTTGTTATCCGCCACCTTAGTGAAGTACCACTTATACCTGCTGATGCTTTTTGTGCGTTGAGTTGTCGTGTAAACTCCTGTTTGTTTGAGCTACGCTCTTTGTCTGAATTTGTGAGAACTCTCCTGCCTGGAACAATTAGATGTCCTCCGTCATTAATGCAAGAATGTACTGTCTCTTCTAAACCGTCCTATGTAGTTATTCTAAAAAACCCACCTATTGACCTCAAAGATCCTATTGAGCGCAAAGAGACCCTTGGTACCCTGGATGGTCATGATGGAATCTTAAGTGTGAGATCTGATCCTGTCAAGAAAAGGTGGGTAGTCCATACCCGAGATAAAGCCTCAGCCGTCTCTCTTGCCGCCACTGCAAATAGTCAGCTAAATGTATCCACTCATGTCCTTAATCAAAAAGTGCTTGGTATTGTGAGTAACATCCCTGTTGTTGTGCAAAAGTCACAGCTTATTAGGATGATCCCCGGTCTCGTTGATGCAACTAAAATTGGAAGTTTTGGATCCTTCCGCCTTGAATTTCTAGATGATGTTGCCTTAAATAAAGCTATAAATGAAGGTTTGTGTTTGGGATACGAGCTTTTTAAAATTAGACGTTTTCAGAAGTTACCTCCTAGATGCTACCGTTGTCAATCGCCGAACCATATTGTCGGAAATTGCCCACTCCCATCGACTAATCAAAAGTATTCTCGGTGCGCTGCTGGACATTGTAAACACACGTGATAATCCCGTGTGTCTCAAAGTTGAAATGGCTTGGGATTACTTTTTCTGATACACTTTCGACTACATGCTCGTCTCTGGTTGCTAGTGCTCTGCAGTGCATTCGATTCTCATATAGTAAAATCTCGCCTAATAGAGGGAGGTACTGCCGCCGCGGCTTATGTAAACTTTACCATAGTTTTTGTTCTCCTGCAATTCTTTTTCATTCCGGTTTGTAGCCTCTAATGCGCAAAAAATACCGTCTTCAGCTAAGGAGAGGCTATTTTAAATATTGTAAATTCCTACTATATTTGCCAAGGTGGTACAGAAATCACAAGATTATTTCTCATTTTGGACTTATCGACCCTCTAGTGCTGCTTGATAACATCGCTAAGGATCTGAGGACCAATACTCCAAGGAAGATCTGTGCCAGTGACCCCCTCACTTATTTTTTTCCAGATTAGTGATTCTATGGATATTGTTAAGTTATTTATGTTGTGTGTTTCCTTATTATGTCCTTGTGGGTGATATTATTTTTTTTTTTTCGTTTTTTACTCCGCATCTGATTGCGGGTTATAAATAAACTTACTTACTTACTTACTTATTGCTGGGTTTTTCTATTGAATTTCGGTGTTCAATAAACTTTTCAACAAATTGTTGGTGAGTCCTACCAATATAGAATTTCCCACAAGAACAAGGAATTCTATACACCCAACTTACTAAATTTCCCTGGGTTAAATCCTTACCAGAACTAAAGAAACTACCCATTGGCCTCAACGATTGGAAACATGTATCAATACCAAATTTACGCAAAACCCGTGAAAGTTTTCTCACCCAAACCAGGTACATACGGCAATGAAATGCAACTATTTGATACATCTAAATCCAAAGACTGAGAAACCCCAATATCCTACTATCATGTTTAATACGTCTATTTTCAATTATTTTGTCAATGAACTTAATTGGGTAGTTATTATAAAACAAAATATCCCTCGAGTATAATAATTCCAAATCCATAAATTCCTGAGAACAAATTCTAAGGGCTCTATGCACTAGTTAAATTACAACCCCCCGTTTCACCGACATAGGGTGGCAAGAATGAAAATTCAAATACGTATCATTGTGCGTTGGTTTTCTGTAAATCGAGAAAAGTAAATGGAAGTCCCTTTTAATTAATAAAATATCTAGAGAAGGTAATTTATTATTTTCCTCAAACTCAACTGTAAATTTAATATTATTATCAAAACTATTTAAATGCTTACAAAATAGGTCTAAGGAGTCCAATCCATGTTTCCAAACGAACACCACATCATCCATGAACCTACCCCAAAAACAAGGGAAGATTCCAAAACTGTGTATAGCGGAGGTTTCAATAGCATCTATGAAAAGATTTGCCAATAAAGGAGAGAGAGAAGCCCCCATAGGTAACCCAAAAATTTGTCTATAAAACTACCCTCTAAAACCAAAATAAAAAGAAAATTCATTTACTAGGATAATTAGTTTCATAATGACTTCAATATCCAAACTGGCGAAAGTCACATCTTGTATTAAATCAAAGTGTTTTTTCTAATTAACTTTTTAAAATGTCCTCGCACCTTTTTAAATCACAATTTGAATACATGGAAACAACATCGTAACTACAAATAATTATCCTCCAACATGAAATTTCTCGATTTTTTAGTAAGATCAGTCAAATTTTTTAAATATGATCTTTGTCTTCCCAAAAATGGACGCAATGCTACCGACAACCATTTTCCTAATTTCGAAACAGGTTACGGAAAAGTTGACACAATGGGGCGGAGAAGCTCCAGTCTTATGAATCTTAGGTAAACCATAGATCTTGGGTGCCGAACAACCCCTAGGATAATATTTGTTATAAAACTGGGGTAATATGAAAATAATTTTTCAATGACTCCAATTCCTTTCTTGTTGATTTTACATACTTATCAGTAGGATCAAAATCAAACTTTTTGTATGTAATAGTGTCAGAAATAATGAATTTCCTTTGCTTATTATAGTCTTCAGTGTTCATAATTACAAACGTGCTTCCCTTATCGGCTCTGGTGATAGTAAGGAATTTATCCTTTTTCAAATCTGAAAGTATTTTAATGTCATTTTTTTGTGAGATGTCTTTACCAATCAAGCTCACATTAAAGGTGCTTAGTTTTCTTACGATCTCGGCTCTAAATTTTTGAGGAGTATCAACTTTATCTATAGAAGCCATAATTTCTTACTCCTTATTCCTGGTCACTTAAAAATGGCATTAGAAATTATAATTTAAGTACGAATGAGCCCTCTCGCGACATTCTAGGGCAACTGGACCGATATTATCATTCCCGAGAAGAAGAAAAAAAAAATTAACACGCATCCGTGATCTTTCTTCTGGCCAAAAATACAAGATTCCGCGTTTTTCCAGATAGGAGCTTGAAAGCTCAATAGTAGGGTTCTCTGATACGCTGAATCTAATGGTGTGATTTTCATTAAGATTTTATGAATTTTAAGGGGTATTTCTCCTTTTTTCAAAAAATACGGAATTTTTTCAAAAATAAGGCAAATTTTCTCGTAACTTTTGATGGGCAAGACTTATATATTTAAAATCAGCATAAAAATCCGATTCTTTTGATGTATCTATTGGTATCAAAATTCGGTTTTTTAGAGTTTCGATTACTATTGACCCGGGTCGCTCCTTACTTACAGTTCGATACCACGAACTGTTTGATAAGGTAACATAGGTAAGCTCAAAATATATTCAACTTCTAGGTACATTTTGTGACTTTGGGAGCAATTTTGTGGTTTAGTTGATTCGACTTCGAAGCAGCTCTGGATTGAAGCGTTTTAGATTCGATGTGCGATGAGCCACAATTTTTTAGATTTGATGGCTTTTTTATGCAATCACAGGTCATATTCTTTCTTTCTTTCTTTCTCTCTCTCTCTCTCTCTCTCTCTCTCTCTCTCTCCCTCTCTCTCTCTCTCTCTATCCCCTCTCTCTCTCTCTCTCTCTTTTATACTTTTGCTTTTTTCGTGTTAGCGTTTAAAGAAAACAGGTATCCCAACCCCTCCACCATCACTCTTACATGCTTCCAAACTTGAAATACTATTCATTCATTTGTCGATTACTTATTTTGAACAGATCTTAACTTGAAAAAAAAAAAAAATAACCAACGATTATACAAGAAAGTTATACTAATTAAAATAATCCTTAAAAAGAAGGTTCCACCGAGATTTGAACTCGGATCGCAGGATTCAAAGTCCTGAGTGCTAACCATTACACCATGGAACCTTTTTGTAAATGGCTATTTGTTATTAAATATTTATAGACGCTCTATCACAGTTAGCAGAGATTTCTAAATTGGTTTCTCACTTCGTAAGCGAAGGCCAAGGCCGTACCAAGGATTTTTTTTCGGAGGAGGTTTGGTAAATATTTACCAAATCATATTATTGAGTTTCAAATCAAGTGAATATACAATTCGATGCCTTTTTATGCTGATTATATAACAATCATTTCTATCGGAAATGAATTTCAGCCCCCCCCCCTATATATGTCAATTCAGGATATATATTTGCACATATGGGGGTGGGGGTAGGTTAGGCAGGGGGGGGGGTTGAAATTCATTTCCAATAGAAATGATTATTATATTCGTAATCAGCATAAAAAAGGCATCGAATGGTGTATTCACTTTATTCCTAACTCAATAATATGATTTGGTAAATATTTACCGGGGGTTTTACTCAAAGATTTTTTTGGGGGGGGGGGGGGGGGGGTTAAACGAAAAAAAAACTCAAAAAACGCATACAAAGCAAAATTTGTTTATATCCGTTTTGTTACGTTTTTACGAGTAAAAAAAAATTTCGGGAGGGGGTTCAAACCCCCCAACCCCCTCTGGGTACGTCCTTGGCAAGGGCCCATTGAAATATATCTGGTTAGGTAGTGAAGAATTTGACTAATGGCTAGACGTCGGTGTTCGCCTATTTATGTATCAATATAGGAAGATCAGAGGCAGCGCGCTATTGCTGCCTAGGTAAAGAACGATGTGGGCACAAATGTGTTTTTTTTGTTTTGTTTTTTTCTCCATACCCGGGCACTTCGTATCGAAGGAATTGTCGTAGAAATTGGAGTGGCTAGTGCCCCTTTTAATAGTCGAAAGTGATTGGAGGGTAACTAGCCCCCCCCCCCACCCATTATTCCTCCAAACACATCCAATCAAAATTTTGAGATAGCCATTTTGTTCAGCGTAGTTGATTTCCAGATAGAAAATATCTTTTTGAGGAGGACACTCCCCCACAACCCTCGGGGCAAGGGTTTTAAGTTATGCCCTGGAGGTATATAAATTTTTTATAGAAGGTGTTGTCGTACACACTTCAAAAAAGGCTCGTTCGATTGGAAACTTAAAGGGGTACTGCCATTTCTAATAGTCAAAAGTGATTGGAGGGCAACTAGCCCCCCCCCCCAGGCCCTTCATTCCCCCAAACACATCCAATCAAAATTTTGAGATAGCCATTTTGTTCAGGGTAGTTGATTTCCTTGATATAAAATATTTTTTTGAGGAGGACACTCCCCTACAACCCTCGGGGCAAGGGTTTTAAGTTATGCCCTGGGGGCATATAAGGTTTTTATAGAAGGCGTTGTCGTAGAAACTTCAAGAAAGGCTTATTCGATTGGAAATTCAAAGGGCTAGTGCCCTTTTGAATAGTCAAAAGTGATTGGAGGGCAACTAGCCCCCCCCCCTCCCACGGCCATCATTCCCCCAAACACATCCAATCAAAATTTTGAGATAGCTATTTTGTTTAGTATAGTTCATTTCCAGATAGAAAATATGTTTTTGAGGAGGACACTCCCCCCAACCCTCGAGGCAAGGGTTGTAAGCTATGCCCTGGGGGCATATGAGATTTTTATAGAAGGCGTTGTCGTAGAAACTTCAAAAAAGGCTCATTCGATTGGAAATTCAAAGGGCTAGTGCCCTTTTTAATAGTTGAAAGTGATTGGACGGTAACTAACCCCCCTCTCACGCCCATCTTTTCCCCAAATACATTCAATCAAAATTTTGAGGTAGCTATTTTGTTCAACGTAGTTTAAAGTTCTGGAAATTAGGTCTTTGAGGATGACAACCCCCTCACAACTCTCAGGACAAGGATTGTAAGTTATGCCCTGGGGGCATATACAGTTTTTATAGAAAGTGTTGTCGTAGAAAACTTCAAAAAGGGCTCATTCGATTAGAAATTGAAATTGCTTGTGCCCTTTTTAATAGTCGAAAGTAATTGGAAGGCAACTAATACCCCTTCCACACGCCTATCATTTCCCCAAACACATCCAATCAAAATTTTGAAATAGCCATTTTGTTCCACACAATTAAAGTGCAGGAAAATTATACCTTTGAGCAGGACACTCCCCTCACAGTCTTCAGAGCAAGGGTTTTAAGTTATGCCCTGGAGGCATGTAAGTTTTTATTGAAATCTTTATCGTAGAAACATGAAAGTGCTCATTCGATTTGAAATTCAAAGGTCTAGTAACCTTTTTAATAGTCGAAAGTGATTTGAGGGCTATTAGCCCCCCTCTCTTGCCTATCTCTTTCTCAAACACATCCAATCAAAATTTTTAGATGGCCATTTTGTCCAGTGTTGTGGATTTCTAGATAGAAATTATGTTTTGAGGAGGACCCTCCCCCACAGCCCTCAGGGCAAGGGTTGTAAGTTATGCCCTTGGGGCACATAGGGTTTTTTCTGATCAAGTCGTCGTAAAAACTTCAAAAAAAAAGCTCCTTCGATTGGAAATTGAAATGGCTAGTGCCCTTTTTAATAGTCGAAAGTGATTGGAAGGCACCTAACACCCTTTCTTCGCCCATCATTTCCCCAAACATAACAAATCAAAATTTTGAAATAGCTATTTTGTTCCACGCAGTTAAAGTTCAGGAAATTATACCTTAGAGCAGAAAACTCCCCCTACAGTTTTCAGGGCAAGGGTTATAAGTTATGCCCTGTGGCTATATAAGGTTTTTATTGAAATGTTTGTCGTCGAAACTTGAAAAAGGGCTCATTCGATTGGAAATTCAAAGGGCTAGTGCCCTTTTTAATAGTCGAAAGTGATTTGAGGGCAACTAACCCCCCTCTCACGCCCACCTTTTCCCCAAACACATCCAATCAAAGTTTTTAGATATACATTTTATTCAACGCAGTTGATAGATTTGGAAATTAGGTCTTTAAGGATGACAACCTATCCCCCCCCCCCTCACAACCCTTAGGGCAAGAGTTTTAAGTTATGCTCTGGGAGCATGTAAGGTTTTTATTGAAGGCAATGTTGTAAAAACATCCAAAAGGGTTCATTCAATTGAAAATTGAAAGGGCTAGTGCCCTTTTTAATAGTTGAAAGTGATTGGACGGGAACTAACTCCCCTCTCAAGCCCACCTTTTTCCCAAACACATCCAATCAAAATTTTGAGATTGCCATTTTGTTCAACGTAGTTTAAAGTTCGGAAAATTAGGTCTTTGAGGATAACAACCCCCTCACAATCCTCAGGACAAGGATTGTAAGTTATGCCTTGGGGGCATATACAGTTTTTAGAAAGCGCTGTCGTAGAAACTTCAAAAAGGGCTCATTCGATTAGAAATTGAAATTGCTTGTCCCCTTTTTAATAGTAAAAAGTAATTTGAAGGCAACTAATACCCCTTCCGCACCAACCATTTCCCCAAACACATCCAATCAAAATTTTGAAATAGCCATTTTGTTCCACACAGTTAAAGTGCAGGAAATTATACCTTTGAGAAGGACACTCCCCTCACAATCTTCAGAGCAAGGGTTATAAGTTATGCCCTGGAGGCATATAAGTTTTTATTGAAATCTTTATCGTAGAAACTTGAAAAAGTGCTCATTCTATTTTAAATTCAAAGGTCTAGTAACCTTTATAATAGTCAAAAGTGATTTGAGGGCAACTGGCCCCCTCTCTCGCCTACCTCTTCCTCAAACCCATCCAATCAAAATTTTTAGATGGTCATTTTGTCACGTGTTGTGGATTTCTAGATAGAAATTATGTTTTGTGGAGGACACTCCCCCACAGCCCTCAGGGCATGGGTTGTAAGTTATGCCCTTGGGGCAAATAGGGTTTTTTCTGAACACGTCGTCGTAGAAACTTCAAAAAGGGCACCTTCAATTGGAAATTGAAATGGCTAGTGCCCTTTTTAATAGTCGAAAGTGATTGGAAGGCACCTAACACCCTTTCTTCCTCCACCATTTCCCCAAACATAACAAATCAAAATTTTGAAATAGCCATTTTGTTCCACGCAGTTAAAGTTCAGGATATTACACCTTAGAGAAGGACACTCCCCCCACAGTTTTCAGGGCAAGGGTTTTAAGTTATGCCCTGGGGGTATATAAGGTTCTTATTGAAATGTTTTTCGTAGAAACTTGAAAAAGGGCTTATTCGATTGGAAATTCAAAGGGCTAGTGCCCTTTTTAATAGTCAAAAGTTATTTGAGGGTAACTAACCCCCCCTCTCACGCCCACTTTTTCCCCAAACACATCCAATCAAAGTTTTTAGATATCCATTTTATTCAACGCAGTTGAAAGATTTGGAAGTTAGGTCTTTAAAGATGACAACCTATCCCCCCCCCCCTCACAATCCTCAGGGCAAGAGTTTTAAGTTATGCCCTGGGAGCATGTAAGGTTTTTCGTAAAGGCAATGTGGTAAAAACATCCAAAAGGGCTCATTCAATTGAAAATTGAAAGGGCTATTGCCCTTTTAATAGTCGAAAGTTATTGAAGGGCAACTAACCCCCTCTCACGCCCACCATTTCCCCAAAACACATCCAATCAAAATTTTGATATTCGAAAGTTCTGGAAATTAGGTCTTTTAGGATAATAACCCCATCAGAGCTTTCAGTGCAAAGGTTGTAAGTTATGCCCTGGGGGCATATAAGGTTTATATAGAAAGTTGTTGCAGAAATTTCAAAAAGGGCTCATTTGATTGGAAATTGAAATTGGCTTTTTAATAGTCGAAAGTGAGGGGCAAAAAAACAACAAAGAGAAAAATCTCAATGAAAGAAACAACAACAAACGAGACTGTGGCCAGTGGAGAGGAAAGAAAAGACAAATGCAAAACAACGCGGACATTTCGCCTGTATCACAAACAAGGCGTCTTCAGCATGAAAGACAGAAGAAGAACAAGATAAAAAAAAAACAAGTTAAAACTAAAAAACCAATAAGACAATCACCAAAACAAAAAATGTACAATTGGCGCAAACTGATCCACGGAGGGAAAAGATACTAATATGGAGTTACTTCAGTGAGAACACCAGAGCAACTGCGGGAAAATAAAAAAATGGAGATTACTTTAACTATTCTGTTTCAAAATAAACCTTTTATTGGCTTATATTGAAGCAATTCCTTTTGGTCTAGCAGGTAAAACAGTCCCCTGGTGATTATTTATAATCTTAATTCCCTTATTGACTGTTGATTCACTCTTTAGAAGATTATCATAAATTGGGTCAATATTTAAACTACCTATGTCCCTATTTATTGAAAGGTTAGCAAACATATGTTTTTTTAATTTCAATAGCTTCTCTCGCCCACTGTGTATACCCCTTATCATTTGAAATACCTAAGGCCTCATCAAATTTTACAAAGTGATCTTGTTGAAACCAAATATGTTCTGCTAAAGCTGAAACAAAAGTTTCTGGAGGCTTGCTTAATTGTAGGGTTTTTTATATTGAATTTTGGTATTCAATGAGCCTTTCAACAAATTGTTGGTGAGTCCTACCAATATAAAACTTCCCACAAGAACACGGAATTTTATACACTCCACTTACTAAATTTCCCCGGGTTAAATCCTTACCAGAACTAAAGAAACTACCCATTGGCCTCAACGATTGGAAATATGTTTCAATACCAAATTTACGCAAAACCCGTGAAAGTTTCTCACCCAAACCAGGTAAATATGGCAATGAAATGAAACTTTTTATACATCTAAATCTAAAGACTGAGAAACCCCAATAACCCTACTATCATGTTTAATGCGTCTATTTTCAATTATTTTGTCAATGAACTTAATTGGGTAATTATTATAAAACAAAATATCCCTCAAGTATAATAATTCCGAATCCAGAAATTCCTTGGAACAAATTCTAAAGGCTCTATCCACTAGTAAAATTACAACCCACCGTTTCACCGACATAGGGTGGCAAGAATGAAAATTCAAATACCTATCATTGTGCGTTGGTTTTCTATAAATCGAGAAGAGTAAATGGAAATCCCTTTTAATTAATAAAATATCTAGAAAAGGTAATTTATTATTTTCCTCAAACTCAACTGTAAATTTAATATTATTATCAAAACTATTTAAATGCTTACAAAATAGGTCTAAGGAGTCCAATCCATGTTTCCAAACGCACACCACATCATCCATGAACCTACCTCAGAAACAAGGGGAGATTATAAAACTTATATGTTTTATTATATGTATTATGGAGATTATGAAACTTATATATTTAAAATCCGCATAAAAATCCGATTCTTTTGATGTATCTATTGGTATCAAATTCCGTTTTTTAGAGTTTCGATTACTATTGACCCGGGTCGCTCCTTACTTACAGTTCGTTACCACGAACTGTTTGATAAGGTAAAATAGGTAAGCTCAAAATATATTCAACTTCCAGGTACATTTTGTGACTTTGGGAGCAATTTTGTGGTTTAGTTGATTCGACTCCGAAGCAGCTCTGGATTGAAGCGTTTTAGATTCGCTGTGTGATGAGGCACAATTTATTAGATTTGATGGCTTTTTTTATGAAATCACAGGTTGTATTCTTTCTTTCTCTCTCTCTCTCTCTCTCGCTCTCTTCCTCTCTTTCTTTTATACTGTTGCTTTTTTCGTGTTAGCGTTTAAAGAAGACGGGTATCCCCACCCCTCCACCATCACTCTTACATGCTTCCAAACTTGATGTCAGTTACTTTTTTTGAACAGATCTTAACTTGAAAAAAAAAATAATAATAACCAACGATTATAAAAGAAAGTTATACTAATTAAAATAATTCTTAAAAAAAGGTTCCACCGAGATTTGAATTCGGATCACAGGATTCAGAGTCCTGAGTGCTAACCATTACACCATGGAACCTTGTTTTATATGGCAATTTGTTATTAAATATTTATAGACGCTCTATGACAGTGAGCAGAGATTTCCAAATTGGTTTCTCACTTCGCAAGCGAAGGCCAAGGCCGTACCCAGGATTTTTTTTTCGGAGGGGGTTTGGTAAATATTTACCAAATCATATTATTGAGTTTCAAATAAAGTGAATATACCATTCGATGCCTTTTTATGCTGACTATATAACAATCATTTCTATCAGAAATGATTTTTAGCCCCCCCCCCTATATATGTCAATTAAGGATATATATTTGCACATATGGGGGTGGTGGTAGGGAGGCTGAAATTCATTTTCGATAGAAAAGATTATTATATTCGTAATCAGCATAAAAAAGGCATCGAATGGTGGATTCACTTTATTCCTAACTCAATAATATGATTTGGTAAATATTTACCGGGGGTTTTACTCAAAGATTTTTTCGGAGCAGGGGGGGGGGTTTTTTTTTAAACGAAAAAAAAACTAAAAAATGCATAAAAAATTTGATTATATCCGTTTTTGTTACGTTTTTACGAGTCAAAACTTTTTCGGGAGGGGGTTCAAACCCCCTAACCCCCCTCTGGGTACGTCCTTGGCAAGGGTCCATGTAAATATATCTGGTTAGGTAGTGAAGAATTTGAATCATTGCTAGATTTCGGTGTTCGCCTATTTATGTAACAATATAGGAAGATCAGAGGCTGCGCGCTAGCGCTGCCTAAGTAAAGAACGATGTGGGCACAATGTGTCTTTTTTTTGTTTTTTTTCTCCATACCCGGGCACTTCGTATCGAAGGAGTTGTCGTAGAAAGTTCGAAAAGGGCTCATTCGATTGAAAATTGGAGTGGCTAGTGCCCCTTTTAATACTCAAAAGTGATTGGAGGGCAACTAGCCCCCCCCCACGCCCATTAATCCCCAAACACATCCAATCAAAATTTTTAGATAGCCATTTTGTTCAGCGTAGTTGATTTCCAGATAGAAAATATGTTTTTGAGGAGGACACTCCCCCACAACCCTCGGGGCAAGGGTTTTGAAGTTATGCCCTGGGGGCATATAAGGTTTTTATAGAAGGAGTTGTCGTAGAAACTTCAAGAAAGGCTTATTCGATTGGAAATTGAAAAGGCTAGTGCCCTTTTTAATAGTCAAAAGTGATTGGAGGGCAACTAGCCCCCCCCCATGACCATCATTCCCCCAAACACATCCAATCAAAATTTTGAGATAGCCGTTTTGTTCAGCGTAGATGATTTCCAGATCGAAAATATGTTTTTGAGGAGGACACTCCCCCACAACCCTCGGGGCAAGTGTTGTAAGCTATGCCCTGGGGGCATATGAGATTTTCATAGAAGGCGTTGTCATAGAAATTTCAAAAAAGGCTCATTCGATTGGAAATTCAAAGGGCTAGTGCCCTTTTTAATAGTTGAAAGTGATTGGACGGTAACCAACCCTCCTCTCACGCCCACCTTTTCCCTAAACACATCCAATCAAAATTTTGATATAGCCATTTTGTTCAACGTAGTTTAAAGTTCTGGAAATTAGGTCTTTGAGGATGGCAACCCCCTCACAACCCTCAGGACAAGGATTGTAAGTTTTGCCCTGGGGACATATACAGTTTTTATAGAAAGCGTTGTCGTAGAAACTTCAAAAAGGGCTCATTCGATTAGAAATTGAAATTGCTTGTGCCCTTTTTAATAGTCAAAAGTAATTGGAAGGCAACTAATACCCCTTCCACGCCTACCATTTTCCCAAACACATCCAATCAAAATTTTGAAATAGCCATTTTATTCTACACAGTTAAAGTGCAGGAAATTATACCTTTGAGCAGGACACCCCCCTCACAGTCTTCAGAGCAAGGGTTATAAGTTATGCCCTGGAGGCATATAAGTTTTTATTGAAATCTTTATCGTAGAAACTTGAAAAAATGCTCATTCGATTTGAAATTCAAAGGTCTAGTGCCCTTTTTAATAGTCGAAAGTGATTTGAGGGCAACTAGTCGTCAATCACTTTTTTTAGCCACAAATTTTTAGATGGCCAATTTGTCCAGTGTTGTGGATTTCCAGATAGAAATTATGTTTTGAGGAAGACACTCCCCCACAGCCCTCAGGCAAGGGTTGTAAGTTATGCCCTTGGGGCACATAGGGTTTTTTCTAAAAGCGTCGTCGTAGAAACTTCAAAAAGGGCTCCTTCGATCGGAAATTGAAATGGCTCGTGCCCTTTTTAATAGTCGAAAGTGATTGGAAGGCACCTAACACCCTTTCTTCGCCCACCATTTTCCCAAACATAACAAATCAAAATTTTGAAACAGCCATTTTATTCCACGCAGTTAAAGTTAAGGAAATTATACCTTAGAGCAGGACTATCCCCCCAAAGTTTTCAGAGCAAGGGTTATAAGTTATGCCCTGGGGGTATATAAGGTTTTTATTGAAATGTTTGTCGTAGAAACTTGAAAAAGGGCTCATTCAATTGGAAATTCAAAGGGCTAGTGCCCTTTGAATGTGCTCAGTGCTCAGTTCCTGTTTGGCATCTGACCTGCAAACATCTGTTTTGTTTTTAAGCCGGATTAATTTAGAATAAATTACAGTGGACAGTTCAGGTGTAAGTATAAAAAATTGCGATCATGCATTCATTGTGTTAACATTTGTGTAGGGGCTAGTGCTGGCCAAATTGCATTGTAGAATAGATGATGTCATGCAGACAATTTCGTAGCTGGTTGATGCAGGAGTAAAGTGAGGATTTTTTGTGGACCGTAGCTGATTCTTGGATGAATGGTGTTTGCCGTGCCTTTTAACGGCTGATGTATAGCACGCTAGAATCACGTGGGTAAAAAAAGGTTCCGATTGAGGTAGGCGCCAGAATTTATTTTCTTTTTTAATTATTAGCCAAGAATGGGGAATAAGAAGAAGAATGAAGGAAATAATGACAACAAGAAGCTGAAACAGGATGATCTAGATGTGTCCCAGTCCCAAGAAGCTGGAGAAATTAACAAATCTACTCCAGTAAAGACAGGCCAGAAAAGGCCTTGTGATGAAGATTCAGGAATGGACTCAAGTTTTGATGTTAGTCTTGTGCGTGAATGCGAAAAGACAAATGCTGGTAGCATTTCCATGATTTTAGAAATGTTACAAATATTACATAAAGATGTTTCAGATATTAAGTGCTCACTGAAAACCGTAGAATCTGATATGGAGATTATAAAAAAATCAATCGATCACCTTGGTTCGCTGTTTGCGATTATTGAAGCTAATGCAAGCAAAACTAATGATGAAGTGGGTAAACTGACTGATAAGACGCATGCGCAAGAGATCATAATAAATGAACTTTGTACTTAAGTTGCCCAGTTAAAGAAACAGTCGATGTTGGTCCAAAATACGGATAAGAAGAATAACGTTCTGTTTTGGAATGTTAAGACTGGACCGAGTTTAGATGCTGAAAGCACTATCAAACGTGTTCTAGTTGACGGGCTCGGGATTCCTGCTTCGGATATTCCATCTTTTTCTGTTGTAAAAGTTACGGACAATTTCGTGAAGATAAAAACTGCGGAATATCAAGGCCGATTTGCTATTATGAGTAATGCGAAGAAACTGAAAGGAAAAGACTTAGGTCTTAGAAACCCGTTTTTGCTAGTGATGATGTAAGCAAGGAAGTTAGATTGATTAGGAGGGAACTGCTTGAGAAAAGGAAGATTTTGCAAATAGGGGGGGGATCCAATGTTGGGTGCCTCCAGTGGTTCCTCCGGTATTGTGTATTCGTGAAAATGGGGAAGTTAAAAAAATGGGATGGTATGAAGCTATGAAATCGGCGTGTTGATGTTGTTTTTTTTTTTCTCTTTATATCTGTTTTTTTTTGTATATTTATTTATGTAAGATGGATCTTTTTTTTTGGAAGAGTTGTGTATGGTAAAAAGAGAGATGTTTTGTTAAGTAATTTTATGTTTTTTTTTCTTTTTTTCTTGTTTATGATGAAGTTATGCATATTTGGCTAGTAGCCCTTAGTTATATGAGTTTAGAATGATTTGGATGTGGCCTTTTATAAGGCTATTACCGTTTATTAGTTTTTTTGTTTTATTTAATTTTGTTTTTTTTGTTTGTTTCAGGTTTTTGTGTTTCGGTGCCTGGTTTTGGCCCCATTATTTCCTCGGGCCTTGATGGTAGAATGAAAATTTGGGGTAAGTTAAATGGTTTCGTTTCTCTCGCTTCGTTCTCTTGCCCGTCTTTGATGTTTGATAATGGTTGAGATAAATTTGATTAGATTGGGGGAACTTGAAAGTCGTTGTGTTGATTTTTCGCATATGAGTGAGGGTATCATGAATGAAGACCAGGTTGAGGGTGGAATGAATGTCAAGGGTGCTGATTCAAATTATGTGTGCCTGAATGAATTGAATGAATGGAAAGTTATGCAGGAGCTAAAAATGTATGGTATGAATTGTCTTGGTTTAAATAGTGCGTTTAATTATATTAATGAAGTTTCATCTAGGCTGGAACCTGGTGTAATGGCTTTGACAGAAACTTGGCTAAAAGACCATAACTCTTCATTATTGGATATACCAGACTATAGGTTGTTTCTTCGGAATCGAGTGGAAAGACAGCATGGTGGTCTTGCAATTTAGGTGAAAAATGGATATAATGTTAAGCCAAGGCCGGATATTGCAGAATATCGAGAAATGATTTTTGAATCAATGGTGTTAGAGGTTTCATTGTCTGGGCGGAAGCTATTTCTTGTTATTGTTTATAGGCCCCCTTCAGGAAATATGGATGAGTTTTTGGACCTGATTGATAATATGTTGGATAAAATACCGGATTCGCAAGTGCCTTGCTTTATAAGTGGTGATTTCAATATTGATTTGAATAATGTGCAAGATTTGAATTCGAAGGCAAGAAGTTTTTTGAATCTTATGTATAGTTATGGCCTTTCCCCTCCTGTTAATATTCCAACTAGAATATCTAGAGTTTCTGCATCTGTGATTTAAAATCTGTTTTTGAATGTTAGCTGCGACTTGTCGCGAGTGTTAGTGAACAACGTCTCAGATCACTGTGCTATTGTTATCCGTGCAGCTATTAGTTGTTGTCGTCAAGGAGATGGTATGACTAGAGTTAAACAGCCTATAATTGATAAGAAAGCCATATATAGGTATAGGACTAAACTTAGGAATGAGTCATTTGAATGCCTTGATGGTACTGATTGTGTTAATGATAAATTTGGTAAATGGTATGAAAAACTGTTTAAGATGTTATATGAAAGTCTAGAGTTCAAACAAAAGCGTACACGTTATGATGTTGCAAAGAAACCATGGATATCGAAAGCGCTACTTAAATCAATGGATAAAAGACAAGAGCTCTATGAAAGGTCTACTAAAAAATATGATATGAAAATTACAGACCAATATCAATACTCCCAATAATATTGCGTCGTTTTGAAAAACTGATTTATGCAAGAATGGTGGATTTTTAAATAAAATTTCCTATTTTCACCCTACTCAGTTCGAATTTCGTCAGGGGATGTCAACAGAGCAAGCTTTGCTTTTTTTAACAACATTTGTCAATGATTCGTTGGATGCGGGGTTGAAAGTTGCGTCTATTTTTCTGGACATTAGGAAAGCATTCGACTCTATTGACCATAGTATATTATTATAAAAATTAGAGCATGCCGGTATTCGTGGTAATTTTCATTGTTTGATTTTGTCTTTTGTGAGTGGAAAGAAACAGTGTGTTGGGGTTGGGAATGTTCATTCTGATTATATGAATGTGAGATGCCGAGTACCACACAGGGTTCTGTGCTTGGACCCTTGTTGTTTTTAATCTATAATAATGATTTGAATGCCTTTCTTAAAAGGATATTTAGTCATGTGGGACCTGCAGCTAGACGGTCAAAGATGATATTGCCTAGGTTCGCTGATAACACACAGTATTCAGTGGCAGCTGTGATTGAAGCAGATTTATTTCTGCTATTAAATACAGGAATGAGTTGTATTGAAAGGTCGTTGCGCGTAAATAAATTATGTCTGAATCCTAGTAAAAGTAAATTTATTCTATATGGAAGAAGTGCTAATTATTATCCTTGGATCCATGGTATTCAGCTAGAAAGTGTATATCTCCAGAGACATAGTTATGTCCAATTTCTTGGTGTCCAAGTTGACGAGTGTCTTTTGTTTAAGCCTCATATTGAATCACTGTGTACAAAAATTGCCAGGAATGTGGCCAGTGGACTGTGACTGCATTCACTGTGACTGTGATTCAATATGAAGCCTCATATTGAATCACTGTGTACAAAAATTGCCAGGAATGTGGCCAGTGACAAAGTGACTGTGGCCAGTGGAGAGAAAAGAAAAGACAAATGCAAAACAACGCGGATATTTCGCCTGTATCACAAACAAGGCGTCTTCAGCACGAAAGACAGAAGAACAAGATAAAAAAAAAACAAGTTAAAACTAAAACACCAATGAAACAACCACCAAAACAAAAAATATACAATTGGTGCAAACTGATCCAAGTAGGGAAAAGAGGCAAATATGGAGTTACTTTAGTGAGAACACCAGAGCAACTGCGGAAAAAAAATTGAAATTACTTTAACTATTCTGTTTCGAAATAATCCTTTTATTTGCTATAATTTGAAAAAAACTGCGTTTTCTAAAGAGTTCAAGAGGCTGACTCACAAGTTCGAACCTTAAAACGTACAGGGATTAGGAGGTACAGTTGGGGGGCTGCCACCCCCTAACCCCCGCTTCCGTATATGAAAGGGGCTGTGCCCTCCTCAACGCCTCGCTCTTTACGCTAAAGTTTGACTTTCTCACAATTTTTTTTTAACAGTAAAAACTTTAGCGTAAAGAGCGAGGCGTTGAGGAGAGCACAGTCCCTTTCATATACAGAAGCGGGGCTTGGGGGGCGGAAGCCCCCCAACTGTACCTCCTAATCCCTGTACGTTTTAAGGTCCGAACTTGTGACTCAGCCTCTTTAACTCTTAAGAAAACGCAGTTTTTTTTCAAATAATTTCTGCACGTTTTTATACAGTTTATTACTTATTATTGCTTGACTAACTGTCAGCTGATCGTGTCAGGAGTTAAAGTTGGGGGGCTACACCCCTCAAACCCACCACTTTTGAAGATTCTTGTGTTAAGGCTTTTAATTCCTGAATACTCAAATCAAATGCACAGTAAAATTTTCTTTTTTCAACTTTGCTTCGAGCAAGCGGGTATACGGCATGTTATCAAAGCAGTGAAGACTTACCTGTAACCTGAAGGCCGACTGTGATATTCTTCTGGAGACGCCTGTTGAGCCAAAGGATTTAATATATTGGATTCAAAAAAGAAACTGAGTTTCTTTTTTTAACTTTAATTCAATATACAAAAAATTTTCTCTGACGGGGAATCGAACCCGGGCCTTCCACCTGACAGTCAGGAATACCGACCACCGTACCACACAGACAGTAGACTAGTACCTACCATATTGCGGCCTTTACGTTCCCTCCTATGCTATTCTACGACTTTATGTTCCTTCGGTGTATTTCCACCACTTTACGTTCCATGGCACCTTTCCATGGCAGATTACCAGACTGATTATTGCTATTGTTGTCAATTGCATATGTAATTATACAAAACCTACCAGACAGCTTTCTTGGCCAACCAGACAAGTTTCTGGGCCAACCAGACAGGTTTCTGGGACTAAAACGGAGATTCCCCACACAAGTTTGTTTCAACTCCAAGTTTTTCAACCAGAGACTGGTTTTTTCGAGCTGACACATGTTTTTTTAGGGAGTCAATCAGAGACAACGGAGGTATTTACTCCTCTCTCTCTCTCAGACAATTTTTTGTTGTTGCTAGCTCAGTTTCATTGTGGCAGTGAGAATGTCAACACATGAAAAAAATGTTCCATACATGCCCCCTATGTATGTACACACTGGGACAGCTGGTCATCATGTGAGAATTGCACAATGATTGATGAGTATGATGAAAAGTGTAGATTATGCAACCCTTGTAAATTGCATAGAGGATATGCTGTACAAATTAAAGGTTGTAATTCCTGTCTTGAAGAGGTGTGTGACTCTCATCCTAGAGGCCACCTATGCTCCAATTGCCATTATGATAAATGTAATCAGTGGGAGAATACATATACCGGTATGATAGGAAAGAATCCTAACCCGTTATTTTAGTTTATTGCTACGAGATTGGTATCATCGTGGTTTTAGATTGTTCTGGGAGGAGGAGCCAGGTCAACGATTCAACTGCTTGAACAACAACAAAATACGGTTTCTACATCATCGTTGTGAAGACAATGGGTGTTATGATTATAAGCCCATTGATTTTTATTTGGCTGTGACGGAATGTGATTCGACACTTGAGGACACTGTTTGTGAAATTGCTTCAAATAGACAAATTGAAACATGTGAATTCTATAGAATGAATGAGAATAGTATCATTGACTATACAAAGAGATATGACAAGAGTGAAGTTACACTCTACTGTAGAAAATGTGACCCTGACATTGCAGTACATCAGGATCAGTACACTGTGAATTCAGATAATCTACCTGCACTAGTTGTCGTCGACAAATACCTATACCTAGTAGAAAATGAAATCTAAAGAGTAGAAAAGTCGTTTTATCATGTATATAAATTTTTATTAATAATCAATTTCACATACATTTTTAGAAAATTTTATTCGTAGGGCACTAAAATCAATATTAAATACGCTTGTAAGTATATTTTCCACTAGAAAGTCGTTCAATCGAGGTAAGTCAACGTAGATGTTGAGAAACTGTTTGTAGGTGTAGCCACGACATCTGAACATGAAAAAGAGTAGTGCATGAAAGCCACATGTCTTAGTCGTTAAATCCTGTACTCTTCGTTGATTTTGAATAATGGCTTTCCCACTGCTTTCAATAAAGTTGCTGATGTATGGAGTGTAGAATTTATACGATAGACCAGAGAGGATCAAAAAATTCAATATTTTTCGCTGTTTGAAAGATGCATAGCCAATGGCCAGTCTTCAAAGTCGATGGACTGCTATTAACAATGATTAGGGTATTGTTAACACTTGGAATTTTTTCAATGAAGTCCGAAGGAATGCAATAGGACTTGTACTGGGACATGTATGGATCCATACTAAATACGTTGATTATTTGGTTTGTGTTCATGGTGCTAGGTCTAGTAGAACACTGCCGTCGGGTGTGATTTCCCAATAGGTTTCAAATTGACTCAGTGATATTAGCGTGATGCTCTCAGTCAAAGCATCGGCAAATGTACACTCTAAACGTACATTCCCTGTTCGTACTATGCTCATATCCTGAGTCCCCGACAAGTCCAAAACAATTACCACATTAAATAAATAGGACATCTGATATTTAGAGGCATTTACGCTTCAAATGAGTTGGGGAAAGAAAAGTGAGCAGAGGGGGGGGGGTTAAGAGTTGTTAGCAAGCACCGTGGTACCCGCTGGGCTCGCCCCTTAAATTGTGGGGACAAGGTAGACAGCCTTCAACGCTTCACTTACTTTTCTTGCAAGGTAACCAGCCGAAAAATATTCAATATATAGTTCAACCCTTAAATATCTGCCTAGATTTCGATATTATTAATTATCAAAGAAATTGGTAAATGTATTTTGGACTTAATCCAAATTAATGAAATGAAAACTATGCTGGTATTGAACCCAGTTTTGAACTTTGTATCTAGATGCATGACAAAGGGTATTAAGACTGATATGTTCGTTAACTAAGGAATAGAGTTTTTTGATCATGCCAGTATTATGGAAGCCAAAAAACTGCTGTGGACTTACTATGAGGTTGAACTCGGATATGAAGAACGATTACGCGAATGCGAAAAAGACTGTGATAACTTGACGGATATCGCAAAAGCCATATGGCGCTGTGCTAAGGACGGTAAAGAGCTTCCGACTTTCGTTATTCTCGAACCAGAGTCTGTTCCCACGTGTGGTGACGAAATTGCAGTCTGTATTACTACCAAAGTGAACGAAATGACGAGAAAAATGGACAGTGAGCTGCAACAGTTTTCCCGCAAGTTAGATACTCTGAACAATGGATTGAAAATTATTGCTGATTCCAAGAATCGGCCTACAGCCTCCTCGTCAGTATCTAAAACGCCAAGTTTCTAAAACAGTATCTAAAAACAGCTATTCTCGGTTGTCGTGAAAAATATGCCTCCTGAGTTAGACGATCCAGGAAAGCGTAAGGCCTTTATAACAAGCTTGGCACCGGGTGATACAACATTAGCGGATGCAGTGCTCAGGTGGAGAAATAAGGAATGGCAACTGTCAGTGTCTTCGAAGCAGGCCACCGAAAAAGTCCCGGCTGCCCTCAAAATTAGCCATAAAATTGACAATCGACTTGTTAATTCCCAGTTCATCGGTATAGTGAAACGTTTCCCCAGCAACGTGACGGAGGACCTTCTGAAAAATCTGTCAAAAGACTGTGAAAAAGCAATCAAGTGTGACAATTCGCAAGCGTTTAAAATGTATTACCCCTCTAAAAGTGCTTTGTCCGCTGCCTTAACGAACCTGATTAAAATTGGTTTCGAACTATTCCGTCTAGAAGAATTCCGCTTTTTGCCTCGAAGGTGTTATCGGTGTCATCATGTGGGGCACATAGCGGCGGACTGTAAGGAAGCTGAAACTTGTAGCCGCTGTGGAGAAACTGGCCACACAAGCTCCCCTGAGAACCCTTGTCAAAATCCTACTCGGTGCCTGAATTGCAATTCGACTAGGCACACATGTTATCACTATGCCTGTCTTGATAACAGAAAAAACTTGAAAGATGGATCACGCTCCCAAAATGTGTAATATTCTGTCTTGGAATATAAATGGGAAAGCACTTGAGAAAACAGTTCTGCTTGATACTATGAGCCTAACAAATGAAGTAATTTGTATACAAGAGCACCTGCTTTCCGAGGACAATACTAACCTGCTCAAGTTCTCAAGTTCACTCCAGTGTTTTATTCGGCCAGCTGAACCTGTGAAATCCAGAGGTCGGCCATCTGGTGGTTTAGCCACTTTGGTGAGAAAGTCTCTTCAGGCTGAACTTTTAGCATCAAGTAAACACTTCCTCGCTGTTAAAGTTCGCGATACTGTGATAATAAACGTATATCTTCCTACTAATTATAGATCTAGCCTCTCGGACAGCAAGTTCACGGGTGCATGAACTCAGTTAAGCCGTTTCGTGAAGGCTCAAATTCCTGGGAATACAAAAGTTCTATTAATAGGGGACTTCAACTGTGACCTACTTAATACCGAATCTGAAAGGACTCAAAAATCGTTATAGGCTCCCTTCCTGATCAGTTAAATTTCGTTGATAAGGACAAAGCTTACACATTTATCAGTGTTGCCAATACCGTCTCAAATCTTGACCATGTGTTAACGAACTTTCCGGTGAGTGACGAAGTAAAAGTTGCAGCTGATGGTTCTTACTCTGACCATTTGCCTTTGTCATTGTCAATAACACTGGACTGTCCAAAGTTGTTGGGTCCGTGCAAATCCCAATGGAGAGTATACAGTGACAGGAAACAAGTGTCGAATGATCTCTTTGCAGCTACTTCTGGGGATATCCTGAGTAAAATAAAAGTTCCCTTCCATCTGCTGCAGAGAAATGCAAACTCGTATTGCAGTGAAAGTGAAATACGTCTGCAGATAAAAATGTACTGTGCAGAGAAATATCGCATGCTCTGAGTATCGCGGAGAGTGTAGCAGTTCCTCTGAAGCGTATCCGTAATAGATCACAGGTGAAAGGGTGTCTAGAAATCCGGAGCTAGCGGCGGCTTGTGCGTCGGCGAAGCTATGGCTGAAAGTTTGGCATGATAGCGGGAAGCCACCAAGTGGAATAGTGAACGAGATTCGAATCCATACTAAACGAAAGTTCAATAAAGCGTTAGATGCCCACCGTGCAACCCTCAAAGAAAATTTTGTGCAAAAGCTCAGTAAGAATCCGAACCTTATTTGGTCGCTTCGGTCTAAGCCTGAAGAAGCCAAGCCTACGTCTAATATTTCTGCTAATCAGTGGAGTGCTTACTTTGAGTCCGAGTTCAAAGCGCCTGATCCAGTTGTGCAGTCTAATTACGAGAATGAGCTGACTTCTATGCTTACCGACACCTTCGACGATTTCTCAGTGTCACCGGTCACAATTTGCCAGGCCGTTAAAAAGCTGAAAAAGGTATACTCAAAAGGCTGCGATAGTATTTGTGCTCTACATATTTCTTTAGGAGGTTATGTTCTTTACCATCATATTGCCCTCCTGTTTCAGAAGATTTAGACACAAGGGATAGTCCCGAGTTGCTTTAGTCTGGGTATGGTTATACCAATATTAAAGAAGGGGAAGCCAGCCGAATAGCCTTCTTCGTATCGGCCAGTAACGATATCTTCAGTATTTTGTAAACTATTCGAGATTCTTTTGTTTGATGAGATTTATGATAAGTGTGAGATGCTTCCACACCAGTTTGGTTTTCGAAAAGGCCTTGGGTGCACCCATGTACTTTATCTTCTTGCTAACATATTTCTTGATGCTCATCTCTCGCGAGAAACTTTGATCTTAGGTCAGTATGATGTCAGGAGATCTTTTGACTTTGGGATTCATGCCCAGATTTTGGTTGAGCTGTGTAAGCGAGGCGTGCGTTCTTCTATTGTAAGGTCACTACGTGATATGTATAGGAACCTCAAGCTTCGTGTTCGTTTGCAAGATGGTGAGCTTAGTGGGGAGATATCCGTACATAAGGGAATTAAGCAAGGGGCTATAACGTCTCCTACTTTGTATAATAACAGTGTTAATGATGCACAACAGGTTATCTCTCCGAGTTATATTTGCAAGCATATTGACTTGTCACTTCTGGGTTTTTGCAGATGATCTTTTAAATCTGTCTCGGTTGCTTTCTTCATTAGAAAATAATTTCTCGCGTCTTGAAAAAAGTTATGCTGATATTGGTTTGCAGTTTAATGTAGAAAAGTCTGCTGTTTTGTTTTTTAATTGCCCTGAAGATAATGCTACAGTCATGCTTGGGAATCATCGTAACACCGTCTAGTCACATTACGTACCTTGGCCTCCCGATTGGTCGTAATCTTCGAGAGACCCAGTCTTTGCTTATTGAACACCTTTCTAAAAAAGTGCGCATTTTCTATGCGGGTGTTGTCACTAGCCGTCGCAATTCAAGCCGTAAATATTTGGCTCGTCTTTATAATGCAGTAGCTTTGCCTCATGTCTTGTACCTGTCTCCTTTTTGGAAGCTCCTGAGTGCACGAAACAAGAAAGACATAAGGTCGGTATTTTTCAAGTATGCCCGATATCTTCTTCAAGTGCCGCCTTTTGTTAGAAACCGCCATATTGCTGTGAAATATGGAATTGTTGAGCCTCTGAGTGCCGTGGAGGAGGTAATTCAGAATTACGTAAAAAACTAGAGCTCCTGGATCACGAGTGGCCCACCTTCTCAAATAGTTGTGTTATTATGTAGTTCTTTCTGTTTGTATTTGTTTTTCTTGCCAGTTTTTGCTTTTTCTTTCTTTTCTAGTTCGTGCTCTGTCTTTTTCTGTTTATTGTAAGACAGGTTATTAATAAAATTCATTCAATTTATTCATTCATTCATTGAATCGGTTATTCCATTTTCAAATAGTTGAGAGTCATGATCTAGGGATTGCATGGTCAACTCGTACAGAGTTCTATAGGATTTTTTGTCAAATGATAGAGTGTAAAATGGAATACCATTCACTTTGCACACAAGGCTAGATAGACCGAAAAATTTTAAATCATCATGGGGGATTCAGCCCAGGATCCAACGGCACTGCCACTCTTCACAAAGGCCAAAGCCAATTTTGATGGGATTTCTCCATTGATAAATGATGAATCGCTATAGCTACGAGAGCCGGTGGCAATGTGACGTTGATTGGTGATCGTATGGGGGACAAGGAGTTTAATGTTGTTGCCATTGGCTCTTAGCTTTTCCACTGCCAATGCAACAGAGCTCATAACCTGTTGTTTTCGAACGTGGAGAATTGCCGATGTGATAATGACATTTGCATCGGGTGCTGCTGGAAGTGTTTTTCTCAAAATAAAATTCGATGAGGGCAGCTGTAACTTTATGTCAATCTTGACATTGCGGGATAGCCATTGGGATATATTGAATATCTCATGATTTAATTTTCCAACCAGATGATACTCTTGGGTTACTGCAGTAGTCAACTCACCATCAGTATCAACACCTGATCAATATTCATAGCCCAATGATTGTCCTCTCAACTCCTTGTATGCCTTTGGTGTCATCATCATAAATTGTATTTAGCTTGCATAGTTTGATAAATTATTGCTAGTGCTCACCAATGTTCCATTAATAAATACATTAATTTGTTTGAATAGATTGTGTAGAATACAGTTTTCATAGGAGAGACCGTTGGCAGCATTTGGAGTTGTATTATCTGACTTTTTCTGCACCGCAACATTTAAATCAATAAATGTTGATGACAAATCAATGAAATAGTCTTCATTGGAAAATATTTGAAAGTGTATATTTTCCGAGAGGGGTTGTTGGGGATGAAATTGTTCAGAGTAGCCATACTTGACACTGACATCAACATTTTCAGCATTGAATAGATTCAATGAGGAACTGGTTGATGGATATGATTCCTTGTGGGGGAGATAAGTCATCTTAAGAGAAGAAATCCTTCTTTGATCTAACAATCTTTTTCTTTTTCTTCTGCTGCTTATTGGTCTTCCTTGTTTTATTCCTCAAAGTCCTTGTTGATGTCCTTCGCTTCCCGCCTGGTGGAGAATGACTAGTGAATGACGCGCACGCATCCTTTTCAATCCCTCCCCATTTTGCCGAGATTTTAATTGCTCACCAACGGCTCTTGCTGAAGATCTAATATTTTCCTAACACTCTCCTTGATATTCTTGCCCGACCCCCAGTCCTGTAGTGGAGGCAGCAAAATTTTATGCAGCAGGCACAAGATATTTTCTGGCAAGGGGTAGTGCAGAACGAAATAGCCTAGCAAACCAGCTACCAAGACCATAGCCAGACATTGTAGTACGACCCTTGTAGTAGTTCAATCCATTGCCTATTTGACGTGGACTCAAAGCACCAACATAGCAATCGATATCGGGGCAGACAAAAGGAATTCTTCTATTGTTCATTTTAGATGATTGTGCTATCGCCGACAATGGGTCGAAAATGACATGTAATCACTGCTAAGCCTTTTGTTATCTCTAGAGGATCACCCAATTCACTTCTTAGTGTTAACTGACAGAGTTCCAAATAGGAAGTGTTTACAGGAACATACTGAAGATGCTTTATATTATAGTGATGAACAAGTTCATGAGTTGTTTTTCGTTCAAGAACACGTAGGAGGGGGATATTTGAAATACCGACTCTCGATGTTTCCACAAAGGATGTATAGAGAAATATGCAAGAGTCCGAGGCGAAACCAGGTGGATAATCAGCAAAAATAACTTGATCCATCCCGTAAACGGCGCCAGCATTTTTCCCATTGATCGTATTCTGTTTAAAGCCAAGAACGTCTCTCAGATTATCATTGAGAATAATTATTTCAGTGTCAACAGGTGAGGTAATGTAAATCCTATCGTGTTCCAATGAATAATTAAAATGGAATTTACCATTCCTACGATATGAGATTTTTCTATTGATTTTACGACACAAATCTGTCATATTATCGTATTCAATATATTTCAATTTGGCATGTGGATATTCGCAAGATTTAAGTGCTTCAACCCATTCATAGTCGACAAAGAGTGTCCAATCGAATGGTATAACTTTTATATCATACACACGATCCTTTATCAGGATGTCATAGGTATTTTTGAGAATACAGTCGACAAGAGCCACTTCATACGCACCGTCAAATTTGATGGCGGGGGAGAGTTTTGTCCAAAAATCACTTGTCGTATTCAAGTCGTTGTAGAGGATCGGAAACATTGGACATAAAAGTTACATAGAAATCATTGGGCATTGTCAATATCTTCAACACCGATCCAAGAATCAAAATCAGAGTTGTATCCTAGCCACCGAACAAGTAACTGTTTCCTACCCCTGTGAGTACGAGTCTTTAATATCTTTTCAATTTGATAGATTTCACTATTATTTTTAACTTTTTGTAGTTCATAGTCATAAAAGCCGCCGAGAATCTCTTCATCTTTGGTATCGCGCAAACGATAAGTTATGGGTTTAGTGTTTAGGATTTTTGCCACTTTAGAAAGTTCGGTGGACCACAAGTAATTCCCCTTTTCAAAAACATTAGTTGTCCTATTAATTCGAACAGTATCACCAACATTGAATTTATTTTTCTTCTTGACAATCGTTTCATTGGAATACTGTTTAAGAAAGGTGTCAATTGTATCATGATCAGAATGATGAACTTCCGTTGGCGTAGAGTTGGACAATGATCGATGAGGTCGTTGATTATAAATCAACATGATTTTATCTAAATCATGAATAAAAGCCGGTGTATTTTTCAATGTACAATATCTTGAAATTAAAAGTCGAATAGTTCTTATCAATCGTTCGGCCAATGCAGCCTTGACAGTACTATGACTAAGATAGAGCAGTGTACTATATTTCACTAGTACTTTTGCAACATAGGGATTAACAAATTCACTACCACGATCCGTTTGAATTTTTTTATATGAATCCTGTTCGAGAATACTTTTAATGGCCTGAGCAACTTCAACGCCTCTCTTTGATCGCAATGGAATGGCATATGCATAGCGACTAAAAACACTGATTGCAAGAAGAATGTACTTGTACGGTGTATTGTGACGTCGTTGAACCTCATCTAGAGTCAGGAGATCTGCTTGCATTATATGCAGTGGGTAAAAGGCTTTAGTTTTTCGATATTGATTGGCACGAAGTCTATGATTTCTATGCAGAGTGTAACTTGATTCATTTTGTAGATAGTCTTGTACACTTTTAGTGTGAACACCAGTGACCTTGGAAGGAGTGGTGGGTGAACTTAAACTCCCCACTTCACCAATATTTTCATAAACACCTTTCAGAACTTCAACCATTTTGAACGTAAACACCTTGTGTAACGTCCGCTACTCTTTTGTATACTGGCGGTTGGTGGTGGTGGTGGTGGTGGTGGTGACGCTGACTTGATACGTCTTCGCTTTTGTCTAGCTATCAGTGGTGTGCTAGTATTTTCCAAAATTGATTTAAAATCTTCTTCTTCTTCTTCATATTTTAATGGTGGTGTTGACAATGATGCATGTTCATTTAATTTTTTTAGAATTTGTCTATTGCTAATAAGACTTTTGGGGAAGTTTAATGTATTTAGAAAAGTTGTATAGATGAGCGTCAAATGATAATAGTTCTTTACGATTTGTAACCATATCATAGATTAAATCAAGTAGATTATAGCTCTTGCCCTGAATTATAATCCCTTTCCCATTGCTCTCAACTTGAATATGATCTTGACCACTTTCCATGAGATAGGCTAGGAGTCGTTTACTTTGTTCGCGATATGAGTGGGACATTAGATTTCCAATTTTCAATACAATTGAATCCAATTCCTCCTTCTTTAATTGCGTTCCAGCAGCAGCAGACTCTTGAGGAGATGATTCTTTTTTGTGATCAATAGCAGTAGCAGCAGTGGCCTTCACACGATAGGACTTATGTTTGTCCACTCGGCGAAGTGCGTCTTGAAGTAAAAGCAGGTTTTATCATCCTCAATATTCTCGTTGTCAAGGAATTTACTCAGATTGTTCTCAAAGTGTTCCACGGGTGAGAGAGCGAGTTCTATTGGAGTCAATTTATAGGATTTTGCCATCTAGAGAAAACTATTTACAAGTCCTGCAATTATTGGCAGTAAAAGTGTGAAAAAGCTACCGCCCGCCTGAAGAAGTCGTTTCTTTTTAAAATTCTTTCCTTTGTTTTTAGAGGCCAATGTACGTAAAATGGAACGATGTTTCTTTGCCCGTTGCTCAACTACTTCTGGCAGTTGAACATTACCCTCGGTCAAATTTAAACAAAGTTCAGATATTAGATTAATGAAATCATTGTCAATACCATGTTTGAGTATGGCTTTCCTAAGCGAGGGTTTTGAAGTGCTTAGAAGTGAAAACAGATGTCTATTTTCATGTAGTTTCTTCAGTGTCATGATACCGACTAATAGGTCTTTTTAGTGTTCACGAGGAGATATACTGTAAATTCATTGTCAAAAATATCTGTGACTACACGCAGATCCTCAGGTGTATTTTGATTAAGATCTAATAGGATATAGCCGTAGGGTATATAAGTTGCCTGATTGTATGCTGAGAGCAGAAATTTGGAGGCGCCTGGATAGATTTGTTTATTGAGGGTTATTAGCGAGCTAGAATCACGAACAACTCTGTAGATAAAATAGTAGGTGCAGTTCAATGCAAGTGTTCGCATACATTTGCTCTGATGAAAGAGATTGTGTAGAACCAGAGTAACAGAAATCTGTTCATGATGAGAGCGAACAGTGAACAATTGCAGCATTTCCTGGGACCATTGTTCAATAGATTCAGCCAGATCGTCAATGATCAACCAAGAGTTTGGTTCAATAATGCTGAAAACATCAAGTCCCTGTATGAATTGTATCTGCACCAATCCCGTGGTGGCAAATTGCTTTTATTTTATTGTATGACTCCTGCTAAATACTGTAACAACAGTAGATTTTTTTCGGCTTTTCCACAAACATTTTATCGCAATTTTTAATTATTTTAGTTAAGAGTGTTGTTTTGCCTGACTTTGAGGGCCCACACATAAACGATCTGAATGGTGTTTTAAATTGATACATGTTCCCTTCAACAGTTCACCTAGACAACTAACTGTAGACTATAGCTGTCTAATGACTAAATAATTTCCCTACTACTACTACGTTCAAGAATAATAATAAGAAGAAGAAGACGAATAAAGAATCATATTTTCTTTTATTATATGCAAAAAAAAGTAACAATACTTAAAAAATACTACATTGAAAAAAAAAGCACATTAAACATGAAAAAAATACACTTTTTTTTTAATTTATTTATAATAAAAAATACAACATTTACATAGGCACAGAAAAAAAAACACTTAAATAAATACACTTTTTTTTGTTTATAGAAAAAATACAACATTTATTAGAATAAAGCACTTAAAATAATATCACTTTTTAATTTCAATGAAACATGTATATTTACAAAAGCACAAAAAAAAATCTGCTCTAAGTAAAAAAAGATAACTTTGGTAGTGGCTGGCGGTGATTCCCCTGCTGGCGGCCGGTATTGTATTTTCAACAATACAATTCCTATAGATGTCCATATTGAAATTCTTATCCACATAGCGCGTGGGTACTCCTTTGCAACGTTTCTTGATTTCCTCGTCGTGTGTCTGTGTAAAGTACACCTTCGGACTTACAAACATACCACGGGAAATCATGTCGCTTCCCGTTTCTGATTTAAAAAATAAAAGTTGATTTGGCGCCCGACGTTTCACTAGCTCTGGGTAAAGCCCACTCCAATTGGTGTAGTCCATCCGTGAGCTGATAATTTCACCGTGCGCCAAATCATCAATTAGATTTGGGGTTTTTACTTTTAACAGTAGAGAATCTGTGTCCCCGTAGCAGACCTCTACTTGCCCCTTTTCCGGCCACTGTACCCTAGCCACATTGTAGTAGAATTCCAACATGAGCTTTTTAGAGATCTCAAGATCGCACTGCCTGCAGCAATATTTTTATTTAATACAATGCTTCTTTTTTTTCTATTCAATAGTACCATGTCCGGGCCAATGATTGCGAAGGAAGTGTAATTTGGATCGGCAATAATATCGAGCACATTGTTTGGGATCGGTCACGACGTCACAACGCTTCCTATTGCGAACACTCTCACACATTTTGCAGAAAGCCGAATTCAAAATGAGCTTATAAATTTCTTTTTCGGCTTTCGTTTGTACTTCAGAACGTTTCTTGACAAAAGTGTCAACAAACGTTTTTAGATATGGTTTTTGACTAAACTGGAGTGCTCTGTAAACCTTTGTGACGTTGAAACCGTTGTTGCACATCCATTTTAAAGCCACATGATGTACAACAATATTTTTTTTTCGGCAGAAGGTCAGCTATAAGTTTTTGTTTTGAAGGTGACCAATGCAATCCGTCCTCCTCGACTAAACGCCTATTGCGGGGGCTCAAAGAGTCCCTAGTCACAGGTCTATTGATGCACGGGAAAACAAAATCCTTTACTGAATCGTGAAGCTCAACTGGTATCTCCCCATCAATTTCAAAAAAACCATCCAACCGGTCCATTCTCCTCAACACTGTCGTCAATGTTGGGGAATGGGGAGCTTGATGGTCATTGAGCCATTTACAGTCACCGCAAGGTAGCGCATAATGGGACATGGCCGAGGGGTAGAGAGAATTCATATCAAGGAAAACTGCATCCGATTTTTTCCCCGTCTTTCTCCAGTTGGATTAGTTTCCAAGATGCAAACCCCGTGAAAAACGTATCCAACCCTCATTGACCTTTCGATGAACAGGTGCTGATCAGTGTCTGTGATTAGCCCAATTTTTCCCCGCTAATTTTTAGGATGAGGTCCATCACCAGATGAGGAGATGAAAAATAATAGCCCAAATCAAGATTAAATTCCCCATAGATTTTGTCCGTATTTTTACACATAATGTATAACAAAGTTAACACATCACTCGACAAATACAGCTTGCAGTAGTCAAACCCATTTTTACACCCTCCCTCTGCCCACACTTTTTTAGCAAAACTGTATTCATCGGGGGTACACCTACGATCGTGTAGACTGTCGTAAAACGATTCAATCGATGGAATAGTTTCCTCGGCGAATCTCGACATGGAACAATAATAATCATAAGAATATATGCCCTTGACCGTCAACAAATCATATAAATCATTTGTAAATTGTTGCTTGAGAAGGGGCAAAGCGTTGCAGCCGTCATCGTTTTTCTGCAGTTTCATTAATTCGCTCAATGATTTGGGGAAAAAAACTGTAGGAATCTAAAAAGCAAATTTTATTCGTGTACTCAACGTCGTCTTCAGCAAATTTCCACATAAATTCCAAAACAAGCAACTTTTCCGATGATTTAGGAATGATTTTGTAGGAAAAGCTGTCTATCACCCATGCATAATCCACTGTTCCATTTCTTTGAAGATGTGCCATTGCTGGTAGCACATACTTTAGATCGTAGTTAGAGTTATGTAAAAAAACCGGAAGAAAGAGTTGCTGTTTAATTTTTAAATTACATGAATTGTCAGCCCACCCCCGAAAGATACTTTTCCCCGTTGAATTGGGGTCAATAAGGTGATTATGATCCTGGACAGCGTCTTTTGGGGCAAGAGCACTCCTACAACCCAACAAATTGTCCCCTTTTCTAGTACCAGTTGCTCTTTATCTGATAATGTCATTGGGTAGTTGGTGTGACGCAATCGTGAAATTGCACTGTTTGCTGTTTTTATTAAAGATACTAATAACTTTTCCATGCTACCCTCCTCATCCATAGCCAAAAAACTCTTCCAACTGCATTTTATTATTGGAATCACGACGGGCATGCGCATAGGAACACGCAACTAGTTTGTGTTCCTTGACTATATTTGGCCTTCATGGGTCTGATACCTCCACCAGTCTTGATTCACAATCCAAACATACTTTATCAACTTGTAGCAGGGAATTTTGGAAATTTTTAAATTGTAAAGCATCTTTGCCTTCTGCCGGCATTTCAATTCGTTGATTCCCATGAATTTTGCAATTTCTCATGTGATCCGAGAATGTTCGCTCAGATGTGAATGGGGAAAGGTACATGGGGCAATAGTGACGTTCCC
>CM051268.1:20311751-20314251 GCA_027921565.1 Artemia sinica
GTGGCTGATAAAAAAAATAACCTGATGAACATTATGTGGCTATATTTGGTTTTTGGAAAACAGGGAAGGAGTGATCGGAATAAGCTGAAATTTAGAGGATAAGCTACCAGAGCCTAGGAAAGCTTATCCTCTAAATTTCAGCCTAATCGGACAACGTTCAAGGGGGGCTGTGGTGGGAAGGTCGAAACTTCCGGCCCACTTTCCCCCATGAAAATAAAGTCGGAAGGGGGTGAAATTTTGTATGTTGCTTAGTTTGAGCTTATGCTACAAAATGCGATCACCGCCGTCTCTCTGCAACCGTTAGGACCGGAAATCGCTTAACATTGTGGTGGGTTGCCTCTTTAAAGAGGCACAAGTGTGCCTCCTTGATTATTGAAGCAATTCGTTTTGGTCTAGCACGTAAAACAGTCCCCTGGTGATTATTTATAATCTTAATTCCCTTATTGACTGTTGATTTACTCTTCAGAAGATTATCATAAATTGGGTCAATATTTAAACTACCTGTGTCCCTATTTATTGAAAGGTTAGCAAACATATATTTTTTAATTTCAATGGCTTCTCTCGCCCACTGTGTATAACCCTTATCATTTGAAATAGCTAAGGCCTCATCATATTTTACAAAGTGATCTGGTTGAAACCAAATATGTTCTGCTAAAGCTGAAACAAAAGTTTCTGGAGGCTTGCTTAATTGTAGGGTTTTTTCTATTGAATTTCGATGTTTAATAAGCCTTTCAACAAATTGTTGGTGAGTCCTACCAATATAGAACTTCCCACAAGAACACGGAATTTTATACACCCCACTTACTAAGTTTCCCCGGGTTAAATCCTTACCAGAACTAAAGAAACTACCCATTGGCCTCAACGATTGGAAACATGTATCAATACCAAATTTACGCAAAACCCGTGAAAGTTTCTCTACCCAGACCAAGTACATATGGCAATGAAATGAAACTTTTCGATATATCTAAATCTAAAGACTGAGAAACCCCAATAACCCTACTATCATGTTTAATACGTCTATTTTCAATTATTTTGTCAATGAACTTAATTGGGTAATTATTATAAAACTAAATTTCCCTCAAGTATAATAATTCCGAATCCAGAATTCCTGGGAACAAATTCTAAAGGCTCTATCCGCTAGTGAAATTACATCCCCTTGTTTCACCGACATAGGGTGGCAAGAATGAAAATTCAAAAACCATAGATCTTGGGTGCCGAACAACCCCTAGGATAATACTTGTTATAAAACTTTGGGGTAATGTTAAAATTATTTGTGAATGATTCCAATTCCTTTCTTGTTGATTTTACATATTTATCTGTAGGATCAAAATCAAGTTTTTTGTATGTAATAGTGTCAGAAATAATGGATTTCATTTCATTATTATAGTCTTTAGTGTTTATAATCACAATCGTGTTTCCCTTGTCGGCTCTGGTGATAGTAAGGAATTTATCCTTTTTCAAATCTGAAAGTATTTCAATGTCATTTTTTTGTGAGATGTCTTTACCAATCAAGCTCACATTAAAGGTTTTTAGTTTTCTTACAATCTCGGCTCAAAGTTCTTGAGGAGTATCAACTTTATCTATAGAAGCCATAATTCCTGACTCCACCTTTGAAGATGAGACCTTTTTTTTCATTGAGATGTTTTTTGTTTTGTTTTTTTCATTGAGATTTTTCTCTTTGTTGGTTTTTGTCAAGGCTGGCCAGTTCGGCTTAAGATCTTTCATTCGTCAATTGTACGGGCAACAAATAGCCACTTCTGTCAATTATTATTTGTATTTGGTTAATTATAATCTTCTGAAGAGTAAATCAACAGTCAATAAGGGAATTAAGATTATAAATAATCACCAGGGGACTGTTTTAAGTGCTAGACCAAAACGAATTGCTTCAATAATCAAGGAGGCACACTTGTGCCTCTTTAAAGAGGCGACCCACCACAATGTTAAGCGATTTCCGGTCCTAACGGTTGCAGAGAGACGGCGGTGATTGCATTTTGTAGCATAAGCTCAAACTAAGCAACATACAAAATTTCACCCCCCTCCGACTTTATCTTCATGGGGGAAAGTGGGCCGGAAGTTTCGACCTTCCCACCACAGCCCCCCTTTAACGTTGTCCGATTGGGCTGAAATTTAGAGGATAAGCTTTCCTAGGGCCTGGTAGCTTATCCTCTAAATTTCAGCTCATTCCGATCACTCCTTCCCTGTTTTCCAAAAACCAAATATAGCCACATAATGTTCATCAGGTTATTTTTTTATCAGCCACGCCTACAGGCCACAGTTGGCAACGGATCCGGGTGAATGAGGACTCATTCGAACCGGAATTTGACCTGTTAGGGGCTTTTGAGATTTTCCTGACCGAAAAAATTATCCCCCGAATTTATATTTACGAAAAACCTCGTTTTCCTATAAGAGCCCATGTTAATTTTTCCCACATTGCCCCCCCTTTAACATTGTCTGATCCGGCTAAAATTTAGATGATAAGCCTTCCTGGGGCCTGGGAGCT
>CM051268.1:20319251-20584251 GCA_027921565.1 Artemia sinica
TAGTTGCGTGTTCCTATGCGCATGCCCGTCGTGATTCCAATAATAAAATGCAGTTGGAAGAGTTTTTTTGGCTATGGATGAGGAGGGTAGCATGGAAAAGTTATTAGTATCTTTAATAAAAACAGCAAACAGTGCAATTTCACGATTGCGTCACACCAACTACCCAATGACATTATCAGATAAAGAGCAACTGGTACTAGAAAAGGGGACAATTTGTTGGGTTTGTAGGAGTGCTCTTTCCCCAAAAGACGCTGTCCAGGATCATAATCACCTTATTGACCCCAATTCAACGGGGAAAAGTATCTTTCGGGGGTGGGCTCACAATTCATGTAATTCAAAAATTAAACAGCAACTCTTTCTTCCGGTTTTTATACATAACTCTAACTACGATCTGAAGTATGTGCTACCAGCAATGGCACATCTTCAAAGAAATGGAACAGTGGATTATGCATGGGTGATAGACAGCTTTTCCTACAAAATTATTCCTAAATCATCGGAAAAGTTGCTTGTTTTGGAATTTATGTGGAAATTTGCTGAAGACGACGTTGAGTACACGAATAAAATTTGCTTTTTAGATTCCTACAGTTTTTTCCCCAAATCATTGAGCGAATTAATGCAAGTGCAAAAAACGATGACGGCTGCAACGCTTTGCCCCTTCTCAAGCAACAATTTACAAATGATTTATATGATTTGTTGACGGTCAAGGGCATATATTCTTATGATTATTATTGTTCCATGTCGAGATTCGCCGAGGAAACTATTCCATCGATTGAATCTTTTTACGACAGTCTACACGATCGTAGGTGTACCCCCGATGAATACAGTTTTGCTAAAAAAGTGTGGGCAGAGGGAGGGTGTAAAAATGGGTTTGACTACTGCAAGCTGTATTTGTCGAGTGATGTGTTAACTTTGTTATACATTATGTGTAAAAATACGGACAAAATCTATGGGGAATTTAATCTTGATTTGGGCTATTATTTTTCATCTCCTCATCTGGTGATGGACCTCATCCTAAAAATTAGCGGGGAAAAAATTGGGCTAATCACAGACACTGATCAGCACCTGTTCATCGAAAGGTCAATGAGGGTTGGATACGTTTTTCACGGGGTTCGTATCTTGGAAACTAATCCAACTGGAGAGAAGACGGGGAAAAAATCGGATGCAGTTTTCCTTGATATGAATTCTCTCTACCCCTCGGCCATGTCCCATTATGCGCTACCTTGCGGTGACTATAAATGGCTCAATGACCATCAAGCTCCCCATTTCCCCAACATTGACGACAGTGTTGAGGAGAATGGACCGGTTGGATGGTTTTTTGAAATTGATGGGGAGATACCAGTTGAGCTTCACGATTCAGTAAAGGATTTTGTTTTCCCGTGCATCAATAGACCTGTGACTAGGGACTCTTTGAGCCCCCGCAATAGGCGTTTAGTCGCGGAGGACGGATTGCATTGGTCACCTTCAAAACAAAAACTTATTGCTTACCTTCTGCCGAAAAAAAATATTGTTGTACATCATGTGGCTTTAAAATGGATGTGCAACAACGGTTTCAACGTCACAAAGGTTTACAGAGCACTCCAGTTTAGTCAAAAACCATATCTAAAAACGTTTGTTGACACTTTTGTCAAGAAACGTTCTGAAGTACAAACGAAAGCCGAAAAAGAAATTTATAAGCTCATTTTGAATTCGGCTTTCTGCAAAATGTGTGAAAAGTGTTCGCAATAGGAAGCGTTGTGACGTCGTGACCGATCCCAAACAATGTGCTCGAATTATTGCCGATCCAAATTACACTTCCTTCGCAATCATTGGCCCGGACATGGTACTATTGAATAGAAAAAAAAGAAGCATTGTATTAAATAAAAATATTGCTGCAGGCAGTGCGATCTTGGAGATCTCTAAAAAGCTCATGTTGGAATTCTACTACAATGTGGCTAGGGTACAGTGGCCGGAAAAGGGGCAAGTAGAGGTCTGCTACGGGGACACAGATTCTCTACTGTTAAAAGTAAAAACCCCAAATCTAATTGATGATTTGGCGCACGGTGAAATTATCAGCTCACGGATGGACTACACCAATTGGAGTGGGCTTTACCCAGAGCTAGTGAAACGTCGGGCGCCAAATCAGCTTTTATTTTTTAAATCAGAAACGGGAAGCGACATGATTTCCCGTGGTATGTTTGTAAGTCCGAAGGTGTACTTTATACAGACACACGACGAGGAAATCAAGAAACGTTGCAAAGGAGTACCCACGCGCTATGTGGATAAGAATTTCAATATGGACATCTATAGGAATTGTATTGTTGAAAATACAATACCGGCCGCCAGCGGGGGCTCACCGCCAGCCACTACCAAAGTTATCTTTTTTGACTTAGAGCAGATTTTTTTTTGTGCTTTTGTAAATATACATGTTTCATTGAAATTAAAAAGTGATATTATTTTAAGTGCTTTATTCTAATAAATGTTGTATTTTTTCTATAAACAAAAAAAAGTGTATTTATTTAAGTGTTTTTTTTTTCTGTGCCTATGTAAATGTTGTATTTTTTATTATAAATAAATTAAAAAAAAGTGTATTTTTTTCATATTTAATGTGCTTTTTTTTCAATGTAGTATTTTTTAAGTATTGTTACTTTTTTATGCATATAATAAAAGAAAATATGACTCTTTATTCGTCTTCTTCTTCTTCTTATTATTCTTGAACGTAGTAGTAGTAGGGAAATTATTTAGTCATTAGACAGCTATAGTCTACAGTTAGTTGTCTAGGTGAACTGTTGAAGGGAACATGTATCAATTTAAAACACCATTCAGATCGTTTCTGTGTGGGCCCTCAAAGTCAGGCAAAACAACACTCTTAACTAAAATAATTAAAAATTGCGATAAAATGTTTGTGGAAAAGCCGAAAAAAATCTACTGTTGTTACAGTATTTGGCAGGAGTCATACAATAAAATAAAAGCAATTGCCACCACGCGATTGGTGCAGATACAATTCATACAGGGACTTGATGTTTTCAGCATTATTGAACCAAACTCTTGGTTGATCATTGACGATCTGGCTGAATCTATTGAACAATGGTCCCAGGAAATGCTGCAATTGTTCAATGTTCGCTCTCATCATGAACAGATTTCTGTTACTCTGGTTCTACACAATCTCTTTCATCAGAGCAAATGTATGCGAACACTTGCATTGAACTGCACCTACTATTTTATCTACAGAGTTGTTCGTGATTCTAGCTCGCTAATAACCCTCAATAAAAAAATCTATCCAGGCGCCTCCAAATTTCTGCTCTCAGCATACAATCAGGCAACTTATATACCCTACGGCTATATCCTATTAGATCTTTATCAAAATACACCTGAGGATCTGCGTGTAGTCACAGATATTTTTGACAATGAATTTACAGTATATCTCCTCGTGAACACTAAAAAGACCTATTAGTCGGTATCATGACACTGAAGAAACTACATGAAAATAGACATCTGTTTTCACTTCTAAGCACTTCAAAACCCTCGCTTAGGAAAGCCATACTCAAAGATGGTATTGACAATGATTTCATTAATCTAATATCTGAACTTTGTTTAAATTTGACCGAGGGTAATGTTCAACTGCCAGAAGTAGTTAAGCAACGGGCAAAGTAACATCGTTCCATTTTACGTACATTGGCCTCTAAAAACAAAGGAAAGAATTTTAAAAAGAAACGACTTCTTCAGGCGGGCGGTAGCTTTTTCACACTTTTACTGCCAATAATTGCAGGACTTGTAAATAGTTTTCTCTAGATGGCAAAATCCTATAAAATTGACTCCAATAGAACTCGCTCTCTCACCTTTGGAACACTTTGAGAACAATCTGAGTAAATTCCTTGACAACGAGAATATTGAGGATGATAAAAAACTGCTTTTACTTCAAGATGCACTTCGCCGAGTGGACAAACATAAGTCCTTTCGTGTGAAGGCCACTGCTGCTACTGCTATTGATCACAAAAAGAATCATCTCCTCAAGAGTCTGCTGCTGCTGGAACGCAATTAAAGAAGGAGGAATTGGATTCAATTGTATTGAAAATTGGAAATCTAATGTCCCACTCATATTGCGAACAATGTAAACGACTCCTAGCCTATCTCATGGAAAGTGGTCAAGATCATATTCAAGTTGAGAGCAATGGGAAAGGGATTATAATTCAGGGCAAGAGCTATAATCTACTTGATTTAATCTATGATATGGTTACAAATCGTAAAGAACTATTATCATTTGACGCTCATCTATACAACTTTCTAAATACATTAAACTTCCCCAAAAGTCTTATTAGCAATAGACAAATTCTAAAAAAATTAAATGAACATGCATCATTGTCAACACCACCATTAAAATATAAAGAAGAAGAAGAAGATTTTAAATCAATTTTGGAAAATACTAGCACACCACTGATAGCTAGACAAAAGCGAAGACGTATCAAGTCAGCGTCACCACCACCACCACCACCACCACCAACCGCCAGTATACAAAAGAGTAGCGGACGTTACACAAGGTGTTTACGTTCAAAATGGTTGAAGTTCTGAAAGGTGTTTATGAAAATATTGGTGAAGTGGGGAGTTTAAGTTCACCCACCACTCCTTCCAAGGTCACTGGTGTTCACACTAAAAGTGTACAAGACTATCTACAAAATGAATCAAGTTACACTCTGCATAGAAATCATAGACTTCGTGCCAATCAATATCGAAAAACTAAAGCCTTTTACCCACTGCATATAATGCAAGCAGATCTCCTGACTCTAGATGAGGTTTAAAGACGTCACAATACACCGTACAAGTACATTCTTCTTGCAATCAGTGTTTTTAGTCGCTATGCATATGCCATTCCATTGCGATCAAAAGAGGGCGTTGAAGTTGCTCAGGCCATTAAAAGTATTCTCGAACAGGATTCATATAAAAAAATTCAAACGGATCGTGGTAGTGAATTTGTTAATCCCTATGTTGCAAAAGTACTAGTGAAATATAGTACACTGCTCTATCTTAGTCATAGTACTGTCAAGGCTGCATTGGCCGAACGATTGATAAGAACTATTCGACTTTTAATTTCAAGATATTGTACATTGAAAAATACACCGGCTTTTATTCATGATTTAGATAAAATCATGTTGATTTATAATCAACGACCTCATCGATCATTGTCCAACTCTACGCCAACGGAAGTTCATCATTCTGATCATGATACAATTGACACCTTTCTTAAACAGTATTCCAATGAATCAAAAGTCAAGAAGAAGAAAAATAAATTCAATGTTGGTGATACTGTTCGAATTAATAGAACAACTAATGTTTTTGAAAAGGGGAATTACTTATGGTCCACTGAACTTTTTAAAGTGACAAAAATCCTGGACACTAAACCCATAACTTATCGTTTGCGTGATACCAAAGATGAAGAGATTCTCGGCGGCTTTTATGACTATGAACTACAAAAAGTTAAAAATAATAGTGAATCTGTTCGCAAATTCGTATTCTAATATGGATCTGATCTGCAAGCCTAAAGAGACAGAAAAGATACACTTCCCAATCGACTGGAACCCAATGCCGTCTGTCCTATCCTGACAAAATTGTCAGTCTTTTATCAGGGCAAAAAAAGTTGCCTTTCAACTTATACGATCAAGGCATTGAAGAATGGCAAGTGAGCCTGATGTCATTACGCGTCTTTTTTTATAATTTCAAGTCTGCTGTGGAGTCGATGGTACGGAACGCAGTTTCAGTTGTGGTGAATCTCTAAAAGGGAAAATAGCATCGAAGTAAATCTTAAACAGGCGACAAGATTTTCACAAAACTTTCTAGGTTTAGCCAGTTTTACTGAAGCATAGATGCCAACCGCGCCTATCTTTTTTTTCTGCGCTTTTTGTCTTTATCGTAGAGTCATTTACTAAAAGAGAGCAGCTACTCTTATCTGCGTGGTTGGTTGCAACTACGGTCGTCCCTATACTTTTTCTTCCCTGCTGTATTCCCATAAGCTAGTGACATTCAGAATATATTATATTATTCGGCTCTGTCCCCAGTTCTGTGGACGAGGTTGTTTCTTTCTCATCGCGGCTTGGCAGGTAACATCTTGTTTCAGGTCTGTCAGCGGTCAAAGAAAATGATCTAAAGCCGGCGATGGCTCTGTCTACATTGAGCCAGCTGAGAGCAATAATACTTTCTCGGGGCATAAGTCTGACGCTGTTTTGCTAAAATCTTGAGAAAGATTTTCTCCTAGTTTTCTATGTGTTTTATTGGATTGAGTGATATATCCTACCTTGTCTATGATGATGACCTTTTCCTAATAAGTCAATCCAAAATTGGACTTTCGCTTAATAGTGCTAAATGTGACTGTCTTTCTTTCAATGTCTCTCCCTCTGCTATACCTAAGTTCTCCAAATTTCCCCATCCTAAGTGTTGATTCGATTAGGTGGTTGGATATTACACTTTTCAAAAACCTCACGATACTTCGGGAGTGTGCTGTCCGTGAGGCTAAGGTGAAAATTTAGATTGATTGCTCTAAAATTGAAGTCCACGATAGGGCTATATATAATCGTATTGCTTTCGGCAAGCTTTTTTCTATTTTCTAACAATTCTCTTCATCACCTCTCTTGCCTTTACCCTATATTTAAGACAAAGATATCCCCTAATATATTCAGTCTTCTTATTTCCGTTGCCGTAGATTACTACTTTATCTTTAGTATCAGAACAGAAAAATAATGAAAAACTTGCCAAATATTACAAAGAAGTTGACTGATCAACACAACTGCTCTCAGAAATGGCGTATCGGTGCTTCTCACCTTATCATGGTTTCATCCGTTTGTTTTATTAGTATTTTTTTTTAAGTTCTTAATGTCTTACTCCACTATGTGTCCTTATTATGTGATGTAAAACATGGGTAATAGATACGATAATCAAATCATATTATTTACTCAAGCACTGTTCAAGACTGTGCTATTTATGTCTTGGGGAGTTGTAATTCACTCTCTTAGCGTATATTATATAGGCCAGGTGGGAGGAGTATCAAGCATGATCCACTATATGAGCTACATTATTGTGATTATCTTCATTAAGACTGATGTGGTTCCCTCTATCAATGGTTTGCTGCAAACTGCTACTCGCAGGGGTAAATAGCCCCCCGACTCTGCCAGCCACCCCTCATCCTCCTCAGTAAAACTATTTGGTCTTGCATCCGTGCCTAGGTGCATAGGCCGTATTGGCAGGCTGGGTAAGTTCCTATCAATTGATGCAGTAAGCACTGAATTTTTTTAATGAAACACTTGCTGAGCAAGCCCAATTGGGCTAATGAGTTTTGCCATTTGGGCTGGCGTGGTCCACGGAATGGTGCTTCAACTTTTCCTCTCAGGAAACTTTAAAGACAGCCAATGATTGGTACCGATTCCAGTACGACCAAAATTTGAAGTAATGAATAATGAAAACTGATAATGTAGAACTTTGCTATTAATTTTTCACCTGTAGTCAGAACTGAAAGCTCAAGTTTTTCGGAAGAGATAGAAGTGTAAACAATACCAAGAAACAATATCTAGAACGAAAAAAATGCTACTTCCAGTTAAAAAAAAAGAAGCAATAAAAATAAAGAGTTGGTAATCTATTAAACGAAAATTACTTTAGAATTAAAGAGAAAAAAAAGAAGGGACAGAAATAGATATAATCTATATTAAAAATTTCAGGGGGACCAGTTAAGCCTGACATTAAAATGTCCAAAAAAGAGGAAAATAAAAGAAGTAAAACTTACCTACGGGATTCGCACCTTTAAAAACGTGCTTGAAGTCCTTTTTCTTCATCGGAGGTAATGAACGAATGTACGTCCGCGCCTGAAAAAACATCAGTTGAATACAAACATTTAAACTATATTAAATACTCTGAGAGTTCCCATAAATCAAATTTTTCCCTTGCCCTCTTAAAACTTTCGTGGAGTTGTGTCTCTAGTACCTTACAAGGTATGTTGAAATAATAGAAAAATTACTTTTTTAATCGGCATCCGTTAAAGACGTAAAAAGGAATTTGGTCATAACAAACAAAAAAGACAGGAGAGGAAAACATCCAAATACTCTAAAAACGAGTGAAACCCAGAGACAGCTCAACACTGTGACACCAAGCCTTAGTGCACTCTTTAGTAGCACAAAGATAAAATAAAAGAAATAAAAATCACAAAAACAGCCATCATGTTAAAAATATAGCCGAAGTGTGTAAGAAAAGGAACATGTAAAACAAGTTTGATAAAAGCGAAAAAAGAGAGTGACAGTGGAACTTAAACGAACAGATATTATTCCGTAAACTTCTTTGCTGCCACCGCTCTAACCCCCACCCTTTCCGGTAAAGCTTAACTAGTGCTAAACTGCATAGAAATGATCCGGTATTTGAAGGGGACTTCCCCCTATTGTCTTACTCTTTCTTCTGAAGTTTAACCCCCCCCCCTCTCCCATCCAAAGTTACATACCTGGGTGCATATTGGTCAAAATAGTATGGAGAGGGTATTAGAGCGCTTTTCTCAAAAAACAGGGGACACAATGAAGAATAAAACACACATTTTGGCCACTATTTTTCGATTTTACCGAAAGATAATTCTACGTAAAACGGGCAATCTGCCTTAGGTGCGAGAGTGGTTGCATATACTCTCAAAATGACAACAACAATATTTCCCTCTTGTAATACAGTTTATTCCAAGACAAAATAAAAGAAAAGATAGCACTGGCTAAAAAAAGAAGCGACAGATAGGTAGCAAAGAAAATATTTGATAATCCAAATTCCTACCTCCTCACTAGTAATTTTTTGAAGAAAATCATCCTCAGGTGTGCCTATAAGCCAAAGAATCCTTGTAAGCTGGTCAATATCTAAGGACTCACACGGTTAAGTTGATAAAAACACTATTTGGACAAGACAAGCACAAAAGAGACAGTTCACGGTATCACAAACAACACAGCAACGAAAAATTTAATGTTAGTGGGTTTCTAATAAATGTTAATTATATTAACAACAAGCAAACAGGATTCACTGTAAATTATTCAGACTAAAAATATTAACGACCTAGCAGGGGTATCAATTGGAACCAACTAAGTCAGAGTTTAAAAACCCAAAATTTTCCTAGTACTAAAAAAAGAAAATTCAAAAATAATGTAAGAAACTGTGTTCTTTATTCTTGCCCCTTCCCTATCATAATGATAAATAGTGGCCTTTCTCCCCTTCTCCACATCAAATTTAGTATTGAATTAGTGTTTCTGAAACTTAGGCGTTTTTGTTCTTTTTTTGCTAAAAGATCACCTTCTATATAGCGTCAGGTCCCCGCATTCAAAATTGGTGATATTGATTCGGGAATTGATTTACTGGGGGAAAAATGACACTAGGAAAAAATAAAATATATGACTACATAAATTTTCGCATTAACACTGTGTATAGAAAAGAAACTGGCTAAATGAAGTTTTAATAAATAACTAAGTAGTTCTGCACATGACCCAATATATTACGCCTTACAAAAATTTCAACAAGTCAAAAGGAAGTCAAAAGAGGGAAGCAGACCCTAGATATTTGTAATGCTTAAAGTAAACTTAAATAGGGTCCTCTTCTTTACAAAGGGTATTTTATTTTTAGTTACTTTACAGTGTACTAAGATCAGAGCCGTTGAGCTAAGACAGAGCCCCGAAAGAAACTTTCCTCTTCTCTCCCCTTTTTTTTTAAGCAACAAACCTATAAGGTAAATTCCTGAAGCCAAGAAGGAAGCACCTAGGTATGGGCATCTCTGAGAATAAGATCACACGAATCCCCCCTCCTAACTACTCCCCTAACGACTGCCCCAACTATTATGCCTAACTGATGCTCGAGCAACCTGAACATAATTGAATTTTCACACTTCTTTATGTAGCAAGGCCAGAGAGCTCAAAGCAACATTGCTAGCGATACTGATTTTGGTACTCGGTGGAAAGCTTAGCATTTTGGTATTCTTACTTCAGCAAAGCTTTGTTGAGCTTTGAAGTCGACGCAGAGTTAGTCGTGAAAAGAGAATTAGGGTAAAACCACTACAGTTTCACAGAAAAGGAAAAATTGACCACACTTTAGTTCAGCACAGCCATGCAAATTTTTTCCTGTTAGTTAGCTTTTTCATCAATTCCTGGCTATATGATTTCTACCATTAATACTAAATAAAAAAAAAGATTTCGACGGAATAGCTTTCAAATCTGTTTCTTGTAAAATTACACAAGACTGAGGAATGTGAAGAAACAGGGGGAAGGATCTAATTGGAATCAAATCACAAGTGGCATTGATCTCATACAAGATCAATCGAAATTCCCCAGGCAAAAATTAATAATACTACTTTCAACAACGCATAGTAGCACGAGGTTGTCTGAGGCGAACTCAAAGTAATCTCAGTTTCTGGACTATTTTTACCTGAATCATCATTACTCCTCGAATAAGAACGTCAATTGGAACCACAGTCCCCCGAGGTTTCGGGCTGGTATTGAATATACAATACGCAAAGGAAGAGGATTAAGAGATAAAAACAACATGGATTCACAAATTAATATGGACGCAACCACAAATGCCAAAAACTACCAGAAAGCGTTAAATACAATTACCTCTTCGCTTCCCAATTTTTCAAGCAGAAATTCACTCGGCGTCCCAGTCAGAGCCATAATTCGCAAGAGTTGATCGATGTCTAAATGATCATCAGTCAGGGAAATATACAAACAAAAAACAAACAGAAAGACATGTAAAGACACAAACATAAACCCACCAGAACATGCAATATTGGAAATGAAACAAGTAAGCAAATTCATTAATACCAAGTATCATTAGGAAATAAATCCTTTCCATTGGTTATTAATCAATCTTCACCTGCGAGATTTCTAGGAAAATTGGATGAAAATCCAAACATATTTACAATCAATTTATTTTAACGTTCGATTATCAACTGGAAAGTTATAATTCATTCAAAATATGGGCTGCAGTAATCCAAAGACATTTAAACACATAAATTTTAAACGAAACGGGGAAAAAAAATAGTGTTCCAGTTTTTTCTCACTGTTATCAGCTGGCAGTTGTTTGTATGAAGAAGTTTTCCTTTTAGCATTTAAGATACAGCAAAAACAACCTCAATATAAAACACAGGGGTTTGGACCATTTATATGATAAAAAAGGGATTTAGTACATTTTTTAAGAATTCCTATCATCTGAAGAGCAAATAAGATACGCAAAGTGAATTTAAAAAACCGAAAGAGCGCGCTGAGATTCTGAATATACGGTGATAATCTCAGTTTAACAGTGTCCAATAACGACTTACGAATTACCGCAGCCGACATGGCATTTGAATTTGCTATCTTTAGACATTTTGGGCAAATCAACAATTCGACAATTTGTCTGTGTTAAAAGAGTCATAAAATAAATAGGCTAACAGAATATTTAAAATCTCCCTCCAACAGATAAATATGCATGCAGAGTTGTAAATGAAATATATAAGCAAATATTTTGATCCGAACAACAATAATGAGTATTACTGTTTAGTTACTGTTGAGTATTGCTGTTTGATCTTTAATTAGTTTATACAATGTTTGAATACGACTATTTTGTAGACGAACAGCCAAACTTTCTTTACCAGAATATATTCCAGAAGAGTTTGTCAAATCTCAAATGAAGTTTGGTAGAAAGTAGGAACCAGTATCCTAGTTGTACCTTTTTTTTATTCCTTAGTCTCATTAATTTGGGGTGGGTTTGGTATCTATTTCTTTTCATCCTGGCGTGTATCAGAAGGATTTGTCAGATCTCAATTAGCCTTTTTGGAATTTTTCGAAAGATCAACAATTATTGCAATTTGGATATATAACAGAGGATTTTATTAAGTAAGTTAGTAAGTTAGGTCCCGGCCATCCTCGTGGGATGTTTTGGGGCCACTCCTCTTTCTAGCTCATGCGTAAGAGCTCGGTACGTTGCTCTATCTGGGTGCGATACGTGACAACTGGGCTATCTTGACATTGTCGAAGTGGAAGTTCTCCCTCCATCGTTTTTGTGGTCTGCCTCGTGGACGAAGACCATGGAGGGATCCTTCAGGGGCGATTTTAGGGAGGTGGCTTGGCTCCATTCGCTTGACGTGGCCGAACCGGCTTAGTTGTTGCTCCTTGATTTTACTTAGAATGGTTTCATTGCACTGGAACCATTGGCGTACTTTCACATTTGTGATTCAGTCAGTGTATTTGATTCTAGCAATGCGACAGAGGCATCTCATTTCAAAAGCTAGAAGTTTTCTTTCGTCTTCGGTTGTCAGAGTCCATGTTTTGCATCCATAAATAACTATGGGGATTACTAAACTGTTGAATAGGCGCATTTTGAGTTTATTGGCTAGGTGGTTGCTTTTCCGGAGGTTGGCTAGTCTTCGAAGCTAGAGCTAGCAAGTGCAAGTAGACGTTTCACGTCAGAACTATGGCAATTATCTGAGGAGAGTAGGCTACCAAGGTACAGGAAGTGGTCAACCGTTTCAACCTGTCTCCCGCCTAAGGTGATAATGGGCGGGTTGTCTAGTTTACGTCTGGTAGTTAACCTGACTGTGGTCTTGCTGCCATTAATCTCCATCCCAAACGGCTTTGTGGTATCGTAGTAGAGTTTATCAGGTTGTGCCTGCAGTTCTTGTGTAGAGTTGGCTAGCTCAACAATATCATCAGCGTAGGCAAGAATGTCTATCAGCAGCCCTCCTATTGTTGCACCATATTCCGATTGCATCAGTGACAGAACGACATTTAGAAAGAGGTTGAAGAGCCAGACGAAATTGTTAACTCTTCTGACGGTCCATCAACGGTTATTACTTGGCCTCGGAACTGGTCGTACAGACTCTTGATTACTTGGACTATCTCATGAACTGGTCGTGTAGCAGTCCCTTCCTAATTGGTTGGAGGTTTCCAGAGTCCGATTGCCTCGGAACTGGTCGTACAGACTCTTGATTACTTGGACTATCTCATAAGGGATCCCGTAGTGAAGGAGGATTTGCCAGAGTCCTTCGCGCCATATCAGGTCAAATGCCTGACGGAAATCAACGAATAGTTGGTAGAGTTATTGGTTGAATTCGATGTATCGTTCCTTGAGTTGTCGAACGACGAATATCAGATCGATTGTGGATCTTCCAGGGCGGAAGCCGGCCTGATATTCTCCAATGGCAAATGCAGTTGTTGCTTGTAAGCGTTGGAGTAGGAATTTTGTCAGGACACGTGGCTGATGGCTCGTGAGGCTGGTCGGACGGGTAGTTTCCACACTCTTTCTCTTTCTTTCTTTGACCCCTTTTTGTGAATATGTACAATGGCAGCCTTGCACCACTGACAGGGTACGTGGCCGGTTTCCCACACCGCAGACACAATGGCGTGGTACAGATCAGTTACATCATCCGATCCGACGTTATGAGTTCAGCGATGACTCCGTCTGGGTCAGGGGCTTTTCCTTGTTTGAGAGCGATTTGATGGCTGAATCGGTTTCTGACTTGAGTGGGGGTGGTGGTCTGAGTTCTTGGTCGGGTATGGGGAAGTGGGTTAGTATTTCAGGATCCGCAGCTACTGGTGGATTCAGTTTATCGTTAAAGAATTCTTTCCATCTTTCAAGTTTCATCTTTGAATCGCTAATCTCATTTCCGTCTTTATCCAGGATCACTGATATTTGTGGCTCTTTTTTCCGGCTTAATTCACGTACCATTCTGAAAACTGCTCCGCTGTTCCCCTTCTTGAACAATACTTCGTAGTCTTCATATTTCTTCCGCAGGTGGTTACATAGTGCCTTTTTGATCTCTCACTCTACTCTTCTCTTGAGGAGCTTGTAAGTATCCCGGCTGTGTCGGTCGGAGTTATTACAAAAAAGTCGCTTATCCTCGCATAGCGCAATGAGCTCATCTGTGATTCATGGTTTTTCATTGGGAGTTTTTCGTCCGAGGATATCGTTCGGTGTCTCGATGATCGCTAATGTGGCCTGCTCGGTCAAGGAGTCTATCTCATTAGCGGTGGTCAAGGGAAAATGATTTGCCAAGATCTCTCCTGTAGCAGATCCACCCGGAATCTTGGAATTTTTGTTGCTCTATGCAATTTTCTCATTCTTAGCTTGAACCTTGACATCAGGAAAGTGTGGTCAGAGTCAAAGTCTGCTCCAGATAATGCTACTGTGTCTAGCATGGAAGACTTCCAGCACTTCTATATCAGCATATAATCAATCATGTTCTCGGTTTTACCGTCTGGAGGTCTCCAGGTCACTTTACGTCGATGGCGGTGTTTGAACATTGTATTCGTTACGAATAACCCGTTTTCTCGGCAGAAGTCCAGCAATCGTTTGCCTCTCGCATTGATTTTACTGTGACCAAAAGGTCCCATTATATTGTACCGACCGGTGTTATCCATACCTACTATAGCGTTAAAGTTCCCCATGACAGTCAGTACGTCTTTCTTATGGATTTGGTCGATGATGCTTTTTAGTGTGAAATAGAATTCATCACATTATTCCTCACTTCTGGTAGAGTCTGGGGCATAGACTTGGACAACAGAGATATTCTTTGCAGCTCCCTACAGTCGTAAGACGGTTATTGTTTCTGAGACTGGGGTGAAAGAGATTAGAGATTTTTTTTATTAGAGGAGTTTATTGGATCACAGCCAAATTTAGTGAAAATTAAGTACCCAAGTTACACCTTTCATGGATAAGAATGGGGGAGGGTACATGATCGAAAATCTTGTGGGAGAACGAGAATGGTCCAAATATTCTTGTCATCAAAAGATCAATTAAGACTGTCAGATGTCTTTTTGACCGACAGGAAGTGGGAGATTTCAATCAAACGTTGCAGAGTGTAAACGCTATCGTTCTATTTGTGCCCAATCTCGCCCGAACCAGAGCCTACCTCCATCGGAAAGGGAGGAAGGGCTTAAGTTTTGTAATAGCCTATTCAACATCTACCGAAACGAAATATCTGATATTTTGCAAAACATGGTGGAATGTGAGCATAAATTTCACGTGAACATTTTTGGCGGTGTGGATCCGATCTAACCTCTGTAGGGGATGGAATCCCTAAATTCTTGTAACCACAAAATCTACCAGTAGGGGTTGGCAGATAGCAATTAATATTGATGGGACGTAGGAGTATTGGTCTTAGTTGAGCCTTTTGGCGGGCCCAAGCTCGACCAATTAGCTCTGGGAGGGTTAGGAATGGGACCCTAACTCATTGTTATTGCGACATTTTGCATTAATACTTGTCGCATTTCAGCCATAATCAGCTGGGAGTAAGAGCTAGTATCCTAATTATGCCTTTGGAGACACCAAAAGCGTTTTCACATCCGAGAATTCTGAGAATCAAACAAGTTACGGAAGAAACAGGTTCAGCCAAATAAACAGGTTGAGTTTAAGAATTTAGGCCACGAATCTCAGTTTGAAAAATACGTCACATAGGGTCTTTTGAATCGCCTAACTCGATCAGCCAGAAGAAGTTGTTTGATCTTAGCCAAACTTGTTGAAAGATATAACAGATAGTGTCTTAGATGCAATTTCCGGAATCCGCAATCAATCTGACTTTTTTACGAGAGCAGGGGGGGGGGGTTAAGGACGACTTAGATTCTAACGAACAACCAAGCTTCTTCAGAAATAACAATTAATGTCCTAGTTATAGATTCCGCTATCAATTCATCCTCTGCAGGGTGCGATAAGGGCTTCCTACGTTCACAAACTTTCACAAAGGGATGTCAAATCCCAACAAAACTATCCAGCCCAAAAGAGGTTGACTGATAGTCAAACTTTTTTAGGGTGAGCATTCGAATCTCTATTGGGGAAAGAGAAAGGAGCTTCAATATCTAGCTAAGGTTTCGTGTGCCAACGGTCGAACGGACCTCTGTGAAGGAAGAGTTACTTTCATGTTTCTCACGTCCGTTAGAAGGGCCTATTGGATAATTAAATTTAAAAGGGGCTAGAGGCTAGGTCTTGAGCTGAACTTACAGAGGGTTCAAGGCGGATCCAATAGACTATGGGGTATTTGCAGCAGTAAACATGTGCCACATGAGCCACTAGACTTGGTTCCACTTTTTCGTTTAGGCTTTTCTGTGTATCTGTAAAACAACACTTTAAGGCGCGTCCATAGCGACATCAAATTGTCCAGGGCCATCATCAATATATTAAAAAGAGACAGTTTTTCGATACAGAAATGCAAGACACCAGTATCACGTGTACCCGTTTTTTCGTTGTTTTGTGCATATAGCAAATGCCAAATATGAAACGGCACCCACAAGTTTTTCTTCATTGTGCAGTCACATACGTCACTTTGCAATTGTGTCCCAGGTTTTTCAGTTTTTACGGTTTACGGTTACGGTTCTGTATGGAACCGTAATCCATACGGGATCTTGGCAGCAGAGTTCTAGTAAATGTGTCTTTTTCAATTGAAAATCTTAAGATAACCCGATACGAATATTTTCTAATCCATAAGAGGGCAACAATACGAAAACAGAGACGTAAATAACCATTTTTATCAGGGGGGGGGGGGGGGGGGGGGGGGGTAGAGTTTTTCCTATGCATACTTAAAAGAAAATATATGCTTGGAACATCCGGACGTTGAATATTTTAACTTTTTTTGGCAAAAGTTTCTTGGAAGAGGGGCACGGGGTCCTCATTTGGTCTCAAAGGGCAAGCAAGTATGCACGAAAGCTAATCCCCGTTCCCAAACTCATGTTTTACACAAATATTGACATTTATCAATAATTTTCATATGATTCACCTCTTTTTTTTTCTATTTCAACACGTTGCCTTCTCATCCAATTTTTAAGTACAGCCCTGATTCAATGTACGTTTGTATGAGCGTCTTGCAGTTACCCACGACTATGTTCTCCAGGTGTACCAGGCCTATTTCAGAGGTGGTTTGAAATGGAATGGCTGAGGTAAAATGAAATTAATTTTGTCCGTTTTCCATGTGTATATTTTTCTCAGAAATTATGCTGAGCAATATTCAAAAGAAACAGATTATACGAGCTCGGCAGCAATGTTGAGATGAGCAGTAATTAGTTGAAATCAAACATAAATTTCTGAGATAAAAACTTAAGATGTAAAAACATAATTTAATCCCCTCCCCCTAAAATGGCACAAAATTCGTTTATTCTATAGATTATTCTAAGTAATTTACAACATTCCAGTTTTCCATTTCTTCTAAAATCAGTTCAAGGGTTTATTTTGTCGAAGGTTTTGACAAAATTTCTTAGCAGCTTCCTTCAAAATTTAAATAAAACAGAAAAATATTCAGCCAAAAATTCACACAAGAGAAAACAAACACGTTTCCGTTTTGCAAAGAAAAAAAAAAAATTTTTTCCTCCGAATTCTCAGAAATGAGTTGTTTCTGAATATTAAATATCAAGCCTTTAAACACCACTAAATTTCCATAAGAAAATAAGACTTTTTGTCTAGTTAGATGGCGTTAATAGAATCTCAGAAGCCGTTAATCTTTTCAAAAGAAAACAAGCGAGATTTTAAAGAGATTACCAGCCAGAACTAACTCAATCCCTGGAATTTATTTAAGGGAAACACCACCAGTACCCAATATAATATTGGTCAACATAGAAAACTGAGGAAGTCAAAAATTAGAAACACCTGACATGAAAATAAAAAGGAACGAGTAGTCACAACTACAATACTTAAAGCAATCAAATGAAACACTTTCCATACCAAAGATAAACAGAAGCTGCCATTCAGACTGACTCAACTGTAGATTGGAAAACGAATAAGAAACACGAGCATTCGTTTCAATAAATTAAAAGAAGAGGATTCTGACAATCTTGAATCATTAAAAAGGCCTACTTTATTAAATGAAACCTCTTTTTTTTCTTTCAAGAAAAATAAAGAAGGGTGGGGGATGGGAATCATGGAGGCCGGGAATTTCATTTTGATGATTCTAATTTACTTCAAAGCAATAGTCTCAAGACATGTGTCTTGTCTTTAATATTTATTTAGTTTTATGCATCAAAACATTTTATGAGCTCTTATTTCACGAGGACAATCCTTGCGAACAAGAATTAACACAAAATACACTTCTCATTTTTTCTTGCCGTTAACAGATTTTTTTTTTTTTTTTTTTTTTTTTTGAGGTAAATTTCACTCGACTTTATTCTAAAACGCATTCAAAAACATTTTCAACACTCAAGTACGTACCAAAAATTCTTGACATTATCCCATCAAATAATTGACATGCTAAAAGGAATCCTCTTTTTCGGTTTATTCCACTATATGTTAGATAAATTTACTACCCCTACTACTACTACTAACAACTCATTCCAGCACCAAAGTTTAAAACGAATCCGATGTAGTGATGGATTACTGTAGCCTTTAGGCACCATATCGGAGCAGCTTAGAATTTTTCCAAGCCACTGAATATGGTTTTTCAGATGTAAGTTGTACCGCGTTTTTTTTCTCTCTTTGCTTTCAGCGTTTTTTTCCTCTCTTCATGTAATTTTCCTAGATGTTTTAGCAGTGTTATGTTACGTTCTCTATTTTTATGTTACGTTTTAGCAGTTCAGTCTAATTTCTTTTTCAATTTATAAAGGCTTTTGGGCTTTAAGCAGAAGTTTTTGGTCATTTTTTATTTTATTTCTTTACTGTCTTAATTAAAAGCTAAACCCTTTATTCAAGTATCTATATAATCATAAATTCACCCAAAATACGGATTCATAAGTTTCATTAAGTTGTAATGATCAATAGATACTTTGAAAGAATGAGACGAAGGAGCAGTATTTGCCCGCCTCAATGCGACTTAAAATCATTTAAAATTCCATTAAGCTCATTTATCAGAGGAAGAAGCTTTTGTGCTAAACCCAAAAAACAACACCTTTAAAAAAAAACATTGATGGCAGAGCAGGCAACAAACATGTATATAAATAAGGTATTATCAACTCACACTTCCACTGGTTATCTTCTCTAATATATCAATACTAGGACGACCCAACAAATCCAACATTCTATTCAACTGATCTATATCTAGGGTAAAGCAGGGTGAAGGAATACAACTGAATAACCATGCAATAATCATCATCTGAAAGCTTATGTATTGCTAAACATTTTGCAATACCAAAAGGCTTGTTCACAATAAAAAGGAAAAGAAAAGGGTGCCATGAACTAAAATAATATTTTATTTGCTTCAAAAATAGAATAAAAAAAACGTAGAAAATCGAAAAAAGGAAATAAAAGTATATGAAAAGGGAAAGCTGAACCTGAGACTGAAAGAGAGGGAGAGAGAGAATGAGAGAGAAAAGAGAGAGAAAGAAAGAAAGTCAGAAAGAGAGAGAGAGGGAGAGAGAGAGAGAGAGGCTGCTAAAGCACGACTAAGTGCTCTTTCTGGTGAATCTTTGCAATTTAAAAGGCAAAGGGAAATAATATTTTGTGCATATATATATATAGTTGCATATATATATATATATATATATATATATATATATATATATATATATATATATATATATATATATATATATATATATATATATATATATATATATATATATATATATATATATATATATATATATATATATATATATATATATATATATATATATATATATATATATAGTTTCTAAAATATTTTAGAAGCTATATATATATAGCTTCTAAAAACGCAGAGATAGCAAATCTATATATCTTTTTTCAATACACACTAAGCCGGTAGAAAGATAGACTGAGAGAGAAGAAAAACTTTTATTTACTTTTACTGTCCATGAATAAGTTTCTTTTTCTGTTCCATTTAAAATTTAAAATACTAAAAATCTACAAAAATTAGGGGGAAAGAACTACGTATAAAATAGCTACAGAATGCACAGCTTCTGACGTATGCACAGTTGCTAAGTAAGGGGCATATGCTGTTAGGGCACATTAGCACTACACATTAGTGATAAAGAAAATCTATTTTTCCGAAATGGGTTAAGAGCAATAAAAACGTCAACAAAACGGCAGATATACGAATTGATATTCTCAATCCACTTTTATATATGGCATATATCCATAAATGTTAGTGCAAAGATCAATATATGCTTTTATTATTAATATTAGTACTAATATTCCCTGTTGGTTTCAGATTCACTCGGATAAATTTTTTCATGTTTTTTTCCTGCCCATATTATGTTTTTTATTCATGAATGGTTCCTGAGCACGTTTTTGTCCCAATATATGTTTCACTCACTCATTCTTCCAATTCTCAGCTCTTCTAATTATTCACCTATTTTTGTTTTTTATTTAGTGTATTTAACAGCATATCCTTGCATGTCTTTATGCTTTTTTGGGGACATTTTCATTGGAAAAGGCATTCTTTTGGTATTTTTAATGGAAAAAATAACAAATGTGCCCCTTCTCCTAGATTTTGAACTATGCTTAATGTGTTTAGCAGTGAACCCTCGCAAGCACAGCACTTGGTACGCGGTTGATCATCCTTCTATTATAATTGTATAAGCACACAGTAGTACGCTGCCCTGATCATCTGACAGTCCATCACATCATCACACATAAAACAATATACGAAACTTCTTATCGGTTTCAAAAATAGTGGCAAGCGCCATGCCAGCTGGAATCCAAGTCTTGGCTTTCATATTTTCACTCGTGTTAACACAATTCAGTGATTTCTCATGAATGCCTTATGAAAGCGCAGCACATACAGCCTTTTCACTGTTTGATATCAAAACTGTACCTTTACGTTCGCTGAATTTTGACCAGTTTCAGGGTCCTGCTAGTCGGAAACCACATGGAAATCCTTTGCGCAATCAATTTGCTTCCTTGCCAATTGAGGGTGCGCTTGCCATGCTAATTATAAGATAAAAACGAGGACTAAGAGCCACTCACCATTCTTGGAGTGCGGCCTTAAAATCACCCTTAAAGGGGTTAAGGCCAACACTCTATGATAAAATTTTTTAGTGTTTGATACGTCCTCAATCCAAACTCCTTTGACAAAAGAAACTTTTTGTGAAACCTTTGACCCGCAAAATATGCTGACAAGAAATGAAGAAAAGATGTATATGCCATATTCTTCTTCTTTTTTTTGAAGAAACACCAAGAAAAACCGATTTTTTGGTATTTACTGAAATCCAGAATTAGCCCCAAAATATCTAGATATAGCCTGAATAAGAAGATCTATGCAACAAGCTTTACTACCTATTAATTTGCCGTGAAGAAAAATAATTGTAAAAAAAAAAATTGTAAAAAAATAGTAAAAAAAAACAATTGTTACTAGTGAAAAATACAAGTACATTACTCAAATTTCTGCAAGTGGTTATTATATAAAAAGGATACGATCTGTTCCAGGAAAGAGCGTCCGTGATGTAAGTAACTCAGCCATGATGGATCCAACCGACTAGATATTCACTGTAAATAGAATAGTAAAATAGACAGTAATAGTAAAATAGGTAGTAATAGCAAATATACTAGTAAAGTAGTAAAGTAGATAGTAATAGTAAATATACCAGTAAAGTGGTAAAGTAGATAGTAATAGTAACAATACTAGTAAAGTAGATAGTAAAGTAGATAGTAATAGCAAAGCAGGTAGTAATTGTAATTATACTAGTAAAGTAGTAAAGTAGATAGTAATAGTAATTATACCAGTAAAGTGGTAAAGTAGATAGTAATAGTAATTATACTAGTAAAGTAGATAGTAATAGTAATTATACCAATAAAGTGGTAAAGTTAATAGTAATAGCAATTATACTAGTAAAGTAGATAGTAATAGTAATTATACCAATAAAGTGGTAAAGTAGATAGTAATAGTAATTATACTAGTAAAGTAGTAAAGTAGACAGTAAAGGAGATAGTAACAGTAATTATACTAGTAAAGTAGATAGAAAAGTAGACAGTAATAGTAAAGCAGGTAGTAATAGTAATTATACTAGTAAAGTAGTAAAGTAGATAGTAATAGTAATTATACCAGTAAAGTGGTAAAGTAGATAGTAATAGTAATTATACCAGTAAAGTGGTAAAGTAGATAGTAATAGTAATTATACTAGTAAAGTAGATAGTAAAGTAAATAGTAATAGTAAAGCAGGTAGTAATAGTAACTATACTAGTAAAGTAGTAAAGTAGATAGTAATAGTAATTATACAAGTAAAGTGGTAAAGTAGATAGTAATAGTAATTATGCCAGTAAAGTGGTAAAGTAGATAATAATAGTAATTATACTAGTAAAGTAGATAGTAAAGTAGATAGTAATAGTAAAGCAGGTAGTAATAGTAATTATACTAGTAAAGTAGTAAAGTAGACAGTAAAGTAGATAGTAATAATAATTATACTAGTAAAGTAGATAGAAGAGTAGACAGTAATAGTAAAGCAGGTAGTAATAGTAATTATACTAGTAAAGTAGTAAAGTAGATAGTAATAGTAATTATACCCATAAAGTGGTAAAGTAGATAGCAATAATATAGAAGATAGTAATAGTAATTATACTAGTAAAGTAGTAAAGTAGACAGTAATAGTAAAATAGGTAGTAATAAAATAAAGTAGATAGTAATAGTAATTATACTAGTAAAGTAGTAAAGTAGATAGTTATAGTAATTATACTAGTAAAGTAGATAGAAAAGTAGGCAGTAATTGTAAAGCAGGTAGTAATAGTAATTATACTAGTAAAGTAGTAAAGTAGATAGTAATAGTAATTATACCCATAAAGTGGTAAAGTAGATAGCAATAATATAGAAGATACTCGTAGTAATAGTAATTATACCAGTAAAGTAGTAAAGTAGATAGTAATAGTAAAATAGGTAGTAATAGTAATTATACTAGTAAAGTAGATAGTAATAGTAATTATACTAGTAAAATAATAAAGTAGAGAGTAATAGTAAATTAGATAGTAATAGTAAATAGATAGTACGATAGAAATTATAGAACGTTTTTTCCTTAAATTCGCTGCAATCCGAACAAAGTATTTACAACTTTCATAATTTTTAGGATACCGGAAATTGGGTTTTAGGAGTTTTTCTGTTGGGACAGTTTTCATTCGAGGATTTAAACAAAGAAAATTAAATAGAAAGAAGAAAAAATATAGCTTCATTTTTGTGAATCTGTTTCTATAAAATATCTTTCTGTTTGTTTTCAAACATTTTCTGTTTTTCTCCCAGTAAGTCCTTTCTTACGAAATCCTTCTACCGTTTTCGGGGATAACCAGCCTTTTGTTTGGCCCTAGATAGCTCGTAAAAAAGGGCGATATTAGGTAATCTGTCATCCGTCATCCGCAGAACGTATCCTAAAAACCGGGTTAGGACTACATCGTTTGTAGAGCCCGCTGTTTGAAATACGGTCAGTCAGACGGGTACCCAAAACAATCTGTAGACTATTCCTACAGAAAACATCTAATAAATCCTTCTCAGTCTTTGGGAGCACCCATGTTTCAGAACTAAACTTGACCACTGTCATCACTGTAGTTTCCAATATTGTGATCTTGGTTTGCAGACTTATCTTCTTATTCTTACAAACCTATTCTTCCAAAAATTAATTTTCCATCGGTTATATTTTATATAAGTGTGCTTATCTGCTATCGGATACGTATTATCATGTTAAAGCAGGATTATTGCACAAAACATTCTTGCAAGTATTCAAGCACTTTATTTTTCCTAAGTATTTTTTTTTTATTCATTTTATTCTGGAATTTATTATTAATATTAGCCGTGCAGTCTTTAAGGGCTGAATAACAACCTATATCCAGTACCTTTAATTCCTTTTTTTTCCAATGAATTTAATTGAAAAAAGGATATCTGTATAAAGCCAATAATCAAGAACGACATTTTGTTCCACTGAGTTTTGGACACTCGTTTTACCAAAAAAAAAAAAAAGATTTCGAGAAACAAGGAGATTTTTCGTCAGGATACAATGACAAATAAGATGATACATACAATTACTTCGGTTACTAATAAACGCCTTTTCTCAAAAGGAAAAGAGCAAGAAAAATATTGAAAAAAAAAAATTTCACCTAAATACATTAACCAATACCTTTCCTCAACAAAAACGAAAATATAAAATATAACTTCCAATTAAATATTGAGTGACAAAAAGGCAGAATTAGTACTAATTTTGAGTCTTTCTTGTGAAATTTTTTTGAAAAATATTGGTAGTAGCTCTGACGTATTTTTCAGCTACAACAATCTGAATGATCAATCTTAGGGTGTGATGAAAATTAGCATATGAATAATGCAGAAATCTGTTCTGGAAGGAGTTTGAAATTTTTACACGATAGAGGGGGGGGGAGTAAGAAAAGTAAATTATGTACAAATAATACCAGTAGGGCTGTGCTTGGCTCGGATTCCTATGGGGAGAATCTTCCTTGGGGAGGGAAATTTATGAGCGGGGGGGGGAGTGAATAATCCAGGCGAAATGTTACACTGGGGGGATTTGACAGAATTACTATACGAAATTCTTTTCAATTGTCGTACATCCTCTTTGCCAAATTTTTCATGTGGAGATGCTCCGAGGGAATTATCCGGGGTTTTCCCCCAGTGTTTTGATTACCGGGAAATAATTTCCACGGAAAGGGGGCATTTCTAGAGTGATCGAGAAAACGATTAGAGATTAAAGTCTTATTCAAATGAAATAATGCTAAGGAGAATTTTTCAGGCTCAATCGTCCGCAAGCAATCTTACAGGGAGAATATTAGAATAAAGGAAAACCTTCAAAATCACGCACCTGACGATCTAAAATAACAAATAAAAGAACAAATCAAAAGCTGAGAGAATCACTTTAAATAAAAAAGCTGATAGTGTGTCAACCAAGATTAAATTGAAATTTTTGTTGGTCCAACTGTCGGAAAGGTTCTAATTTTAAGAATGACGACCGGAAACTTATTTATAGTGTCAGGGTTATTTAACTCTTTTTCAACGATTGAAAAAGGTGTTGGAAAAAACAATCTTGATGCATTAAAGGGTCGAAGAAGGTGAAAACTTGAATAGAGCAAATTTGTTGAGACTTCTTACCTGTTTGTGAATATCTCATCCAGTTGAGCATAATTTCTGGAGCTCTGTATCAACGAGCAGCAACGTAACCAGTCACTTCAGTTTCTGCAGGTCGCGCTAAACCGAAGTCTAATATTTTCAGCTCACAATCTTTATTGACAGCTATATTTGAGGGTTTGAGATGCTACAAAAAATTAATTTTTATGACAAATGTTCTGCAAGTTTCAACACTAGAAAAAAAATTGTAAAAAAGGAGCGAAAAAGCCACAAAAAAAAAATATATGAAAAAGGAGCTATCAAGGCACAAAGCAGTAATAAATAGGATACATAATTTGGATTGATTTGACGTCAGGTAGGGAATCTTTCTCGAAAGTGTTTTCGGGGCTTTCCTCAGAAAAATTTAGTCGGCCACAAAATTTAGCGAGTAAGATAGCAGATGAATTACCCTTATTTTACACTCAACCTTTAAATTTTGAATATAATCTCATTATCGATAAAATAGACAGTGTTCTTCGGAATTCTCTCGAGAGTTCAGCAATGATCTTTAATTTCCCCAGAATTATCTAAAATTGTCACACAACCCCCTCTTTTTTGGACTTTTTTTAACAAACTTAGACCTTATTCTCTGAAAAACAGTCCAATATCCAAGCCAGTTTAAGAAGCATAATATTTTCTTTTAACTTAACTTAGTAGGACTTAATTTTCCACTCTTTTGGAAAAAAAAAGTTATTTTACACGGTTAAAGTAACATTTTGAGTATAAATACAACAAACACCATCTCTATTATTACAATAGTACTTACAGATTGGGTGTATTTTAACTCGTTCATCAGCTCTTTGTCATAAAAAATTTCAAAAGACAGGAGTAGAGGCATGAAGGATATTAACTTAGGAGTACAGAAGTACAAAAGATACGAAATATGACAAAAAAAAAATTCACCTTCGGCTGGCCTCCTTAGAGTGACAGAATATTCCTGTTCTTTATACTGTTTTTACAAATAGGGCAGAAGAAAAAAAAAATAAATTTGCTTCATTTTGATTTGAAGTTCAGATTTTCTTCGATCTGCTCATGTTTGCTCACTTATTGATTACTGCGTTTTACCTAAATGGTCAATGACATCTATAATGCCCTTATTTATTTGTCGCCACAAGGATTCATACGTTAATGACTTTAAGCGATGCAACTGGAGTTTAAAAGGACAACCCCGACTAACTCGAAAATAGAACAGAACAAATAATTTTACTAAAAATAATTTAAAATTTACATTTCTGCACTATAGGATTTCAATTTCAAATAATCAATTTCAGCATCATCAAAGAAAACCTTAAAAGAGGGAGAAGGAAAATAGCTTAAAAAGTTAAAAGGTCAGACATACTCTATGAATAATACCCGCTGAATGGATGTATTTTAGACCTCTAAGGATTTGATAAACAAGAAACTGAACATGATTATGCGATAATTTTTGAGTCTTGATAATGTTATTCAAGTCAGCTCCCATTAAATGAGTAACCATATATCTGAAAAAAAGTATAAATTTCATCTACTTACATAATGAGAAAAGAAAAAAGGAAAATAAAGAGAGAAGACGGTAACAGCATACTGTGAACGACAGACTCCAGAAAGTACACACATAGTACATTTAATGGCTGCCAAATCGTAAACACCTATACCCTGGTTGGTTACTTACCCTTCCCCCTTCTTAATAATCAGAGGGATTCTACAACTGTTTGGGAATAAATTTGTATGTTTAAGCCTAAACACTCAGTTGGTCAGAGTTCATGCTACCCAACTCTCCCCTTCCACAAAAGACAACTTTCTAGCCCGCTCAACTCAAAAATAATGGCAACATAATTGAAATTTTACAAAAGAAGACTTTCAACCGTCAATTGTAAATATGTGAAGCAATCTTTTAAGTTTAATCTACCATTGTTTTGAATTAGTAAATCAATAATTGATTCACTAACTGATTTTCCATACATGATGAAAAGGAAGAAAATATTAATGAAAATTTATTGAAAATTAAACTTATGAACCTAGATTGAGTGTGACAACTTCCTCTAGCTGGGAAAAAAGATGCACATAAGACACAATGCTGTTTAGTCATTCGAAACTACTATGCTGATTTTAATAGAAATTGAAATAAGTTTTCTTTTGTTTTTAATAAGACGCACCAGCCATACTTAAAATAGCGAAGTCTCTTGGTTATTTTTATTTTGGCAAAGCGTTTCATCTTCTGTAAGAGAGTGGATTACTCACATAGCTGTATTACGTAAGTAGTTATAAAAAAAAACCCACTATTTTTGCTGCTTCTCTTATTATCCTGCACACTCTTGTAATAAAATAAAGTGGTAACACTCACTTTCAATCTAGATATTCTATAAACATATTGCCAAGGTTATTAACTTAATTGTGACAATTTCACTTTTATTTAATTATTCATTATATAAAACAATAGCTACTGTATCTACGACTTTGGCTCTAAGCACACATTCTGCAATTTGAAGTACTAGACCTAAAGCACTAATACTAGACCCACCAATTTTTTTTCTACAAAACTTGTGTGAAAAATTTCTTTACAGGCTTTGCATCTTTTTTTTACGAGTTGATCAAACATTTAATTTGATATTCAAACCGGGTACTCCCCACCCCCCCCCCCCCCCTTCTGGGAAACAGCCCTGAAAACAAGGTACGATTCACCTCCTTCATAATAACAAAAAAGTTCAAAATTCTAGATTATAACGTTTATAAGTTAAAAACAAATGTTTTCCCTTAAAAACTCGCTGATTGCATTATGCAGAAACGCACAAATGAGGGAGGTTGAATAGTTCATCCATGATCTTTCTTCTGACAAAAAAAAATACAAAATACCACCTTTTTTAGACAGAAGCTTGAAACCTCTATAGTAGGGTTCTCTGATATACTGAATCTGATGGTGTGATTTACATTAAGATCACTCGACTGTTTGGGGGTATTCTCCCCCCCCCCCTTCATGTAAACTAAGAAAATTTTCTCAGGCTCATAGATTTTGATGGGCAAAATTAAACTTAATGAATTTTATGTATTTGGAACCAGCATAAAAAGCCAATTCCTTTGGTTTTAATAATTGCTATCAAAATTTCTTTTTTTATAACTTCGGTTTCTATTGGTTAGACTCGCTCCTTACTTATAGTTTGGTACCATGATTGGTTTGATTGAATACTGCTAGCTCTAAGCAACCGTCGTTATCCAGTAGAAATTGAAAAAGCCTGACAAGCTTAAACTATCCTTGATTTTAATTTATCAAAATTTTGAATTTTACTAAAAGTCTTTGGACATTTCTTTGAATCCAACGGAAGTTCTTGGAAATTGTTGTTGGAAGCACATTCGTCTATTTTTAAACTCTGTTTAGGATTAAAAAACCACACAGACTTGGTTGGTATAGGCCAATTTAAAAAATGCACAAAAAAAGACCTGTTGCGCCATTTGGTAAAAGCTGATAGTTTATTTTCAGCCTGCTGTAAAAAAAAAAGTAAAAAAAAGATACAAAATAAATTAAACTAATAGTTTTATTTAGGTTTTATTATGTGGTTGGGGACTTTTTTTGGGGGTGTTAGAGGAAGTTGGCTGTTTTGTTATTTATTTTTTCCATTGAGACAAACTTAAATTTGCACTCTTATTAATTTTCTATACTATTTACTTTCAATCAGTTAGCAAAATGATACGAATGCTCCACAGACATATTAAACAGCCACAAATGGATAAAAGTTTCTTAGGGGTGTATCGACCATCAATAATCTGTTGGTAGAACTAATACCACCTGTTTTGTACGGGAAAATTAAGGATAAGGCATTATTCATTTTCAGTTTTTCAAGGGTCTCGAAAGGGGGCATTTCGTGTAAAGATTAGAGTTTCCGATAGAAAAATAGAGTACGCTAAGCCCTGAAGTTGACGCTATTTTGAACAATAGCGTAAAATCTCTACGTGAAAGAAACTGCATATCCGGAAAAAAACATAATTTTTTAGCGTAACCAGAATTGTTCAGGTGAATATACAACAAAGTTCCAGCTCCCAATAAACTTGAAATAATTACCCATTTTGAGAGGTCCAATTATTTTTCTTTTTACCAATTTTTGACGCAAGAATCGCCAAACGTTCAAGAATGGTCTTGTTGCCTTTAAAAAACCGAGAACTTTCTTTTAATGTTGCATAACAAAGTTCAATTTTCTTTTTCAAACTCACATTTTGCCGCGATTTTGAAATGCACAAGTTTTTCTGCAGTTCAAAGTAAATGTATGACCATAAAAGCATAGGCGTCACCAGAAAGAAATTTTGGAAGGGGGGGGGGGCAATGGATTTTACTGACTGGCTGGTCAATTTTACAGACTGATTTGGATGATATTTTCATTAAAATAAGTTCTTTTTTTTACTGATTGAGACTGATCTTCTGCCGCTGATTTTACGTCATTTATTTTCATAATCCCATTTATCTAGTTGAAACCAAAAAAAGGCAGTAAAATAGCGGCACTTTACAACGCTGATTTATTGATTCAGGTTTTTTCACCACCTGGCGGTCCCTTTATATGAATATGAATACATAATTATATTATATCAAGTGGTTGGAAATATTTGGTATATTGTTATGGGTCTTGAGATCAGCAGACGGTAGTGTAGATCAGCCTACTTAATTTCAAATAAGTTTTGACTTTTTTCTTGCATTGTACTCATTATACATTATCTTACATTATACTTATAAAATATGATTTATTTTTCAAATAAACTAAGAATTAGTTGTCTCAATATATTTCCATAAAATCAGACTTTAGCAAGTTAGATTGCTTTAGGAAAACTTTTTATTTTTCCTTGGAACACTTCTTTTGTTCATTTTTTCCCCAAGAAAACTCCATTTGTGGATTTTTTTTTAATTAACAAGAATCAAAATTTGCCACAAGAAATCTGAAGCCGATTACCTCTGACCTATTATGTATGCATACCTCAAAATATTTTACTACTATGAGGGCGCCGGCATTAAAAGATAACTCAGCTAAAAAGAGTTTTTCAGCCCAAAAAGCCTAATCAGAATGCAATTCTAGGCTTTAATTTCCTAGAGGGGTCCACATCCACACCGAATTAGTACTTACATTTAGTTTTTCAGGGCTTGACATAGAAACACTGGTGAAACTTTGGGCATGAATTCTGACCTGTAATACCAACCAAAAGAAAAATAGTTATAAATCCTATTGCTCGGGTACAGCTGGAACTAAAACGACGCAAGGTTGTTTGGCCTCAGTTGAAGTCAATTTTTTAATTTTTTTTGTACTTAATTGGCTATTTAAATGTGATAGCTGGAGCATTCTACTGTTCCTACACTTTATGTCTATTCGTAAGGTTTCTTCTTGTTATGACAGTTATAATTCCAGTTTGTGATAAATTTATCTAATCCCTATGCTGCAGATTATTGCTGAAAATACAGTTTCTTTGTGTTAGATTTAGATTCTGAGATATTTTTGTATCATATTTGGTAGCAAAAGCAAGGAAAACAGAAAAAATTCACCAATTTAAGGGAAGGTGTTTCGTTGAAAAAGAAAAAAAAACAGAGTGGCCAACAATATAATGTTTTAGATTGTAAAAAAACGAAGATTGCAAGCAATTTTTGGGTAATTATAAAGTATTAAAATATGCATTTTAAGGCTGTATTAGCTGTATGTACCTCTGGCATCTAAGTACGTATGTGTGTCTGGCTGTGCCAGTGGTAAAAAAAAAACAAAATAAAAAACAATCAGCCGAATGTACACATCCTGCAGCTGTTGTTTCTTTTTTTTCTATTATAATTTTTTTACTGTAACAAAAATTTGGAATAAGATTTCTCCTTGTTTCTTTTTTGCCATGTCAATGCTGAAAATGAATGTATTATGGCTGACACTGTAGCTGATGTACCGTACCTAGCTAATGCTACCCTATTGAAGATACCCACTATTAAAATTATTCCAGATTAAATACTCCGAATTATTTGTCAATTGACTTACATACAAAAACATATTTTGGAAAGACAAACCGTCCAAGTTTTATATTATTAAGCTATTCAGCTTTAATCAGATATCAATAAAATTCTTTTTTTTATTATTAAAAAGATGACGTCATTTTCCTTGTTATTCAAGGTGGGAAGCTGTAACTGACTACTGTGAGGTCTACCACGATGCCAGTTCGAATTGTGCACTCTTCTTTCTGACTTCACCCCATTTTGAAGGGCCTCTGAATATTTTTTGAAATTCCCATAAATTTGCTATTGCAATAAACTTTTAGCATCAAAATTAATCGAAATCATAGTTACCATTTCGCAATCAGCCTCTAATGGCAATTTTTTTTTTCACTTAAAAGTTTCCTTCAAAAAGTACTTTTTAATTCTTTTTTTTGCCATGGACCGTGGTTCGTTCTTTACAAGGTTATAGCTGTCGTTGCAGCCACTGGCGAATCTGGGGGGACCCCGGCCCCCAAGATTTCTTCTTGCACCCTTATCCCTTGTTTTTTTTCTGTTTTTCACTCTCTTTTTTCAATAAATTTGTTAAGTTTGTCAATTATTATAGGTGCCATTCTCAGATTGGCCCCCCCCCCCCCCCGAGATTTTGCTTATTGAAGTCCTTGTCACATTGCCCTCTCCCAAGATTTTGCTCCAGAACTTGATGGGTCAAATGCCATGTTAAGGAACATCACACAACAACAGCCAAGAAAACCAACAAAGCATATACATTGCAGTTTATAGGTGGTAAAAGGGCAGTTTAGCTTTAAATTAATTTTATTCATAATCTTTTGACATACTAAAACATGCAACTAAAGGGATCAAAATACAAAATGACGTCAAAATTATATAGCTCAGATAAAGTCTTAAATTTCCATAACATTTCCGGAGACAATCAGAAATACAACCGCAGATAACAAATAATACGAGGATGAAATGAATAAACAAGAAACTCTAAAGATAACACAAATAAAACTGCAACAGTAACCCACTATTATTTGTCAACTTCATAAAATTTCTCATTATTAATTTTGCTTTATCCAATTTTCTTAATCCGCACTAACATCTAACATATACGTCGACAAAGTTATTTCCATTTACTCTTTTCGTCAGCAGATGTACCCAGTAATTACCTGTTGGACGCGAATAAAGTGACACCGAAAAAAAACGTCTGTGGTGGATTAGCGATACTAATTGACTACTCAGGTCTTTGCGTCAGGCCCCGCAGCGTTCTGCTGAAGCCGAGTTTGAATTCTGAGTTCTGTGTTACCAAGCTGAGAATACCGCTGTGCCACCACAAGGACTCATAGAAATGTTCAACTAATGAAAATAAAAATATGAACATTTAATAGTGCCATACTGGTGTAAATTTACATGTCTGGTACTCTTCGCTTGCGCTCAGTTCATGCTCCGTGCAGAACAATCTCACCTATGATGTGATTTTAAACATTTTGAAAATCATGTTTCTAAAGTAATAAATTCGTGTCTACATTTGATGACAAACGGCGAAATTTTAAAAATAAATTTATATGGGAAAAACACATTAAAAAAGGAGACAAAGCTTTAATTATTGGTAGTAAGTAAAGAAAAAAAAATTAGTTAACTACCCTTCACTTTTCTATAGCAATAGAAATATATTTATATAGATATAAGAGAAGAGACAGCATAATACGAAACAGAGAAGATAAAACTAAAAGATGGAAGGGATTAAGGAAAACAAAGCACGCAAATAATTTAAAAAAAAGGGACAAAATAAATCTTTTCTCAGTCCTGTAGTGGAGCAGTGGGTTTGACCTTGATAATACGGGGCCCAAAGATCGAACCTTTCTGTAGCAACACACTGCAGGGCCGACGCAGGGATCTTAGTAGTCAAGAAGCGTCGTTTATCCAATTGCTTACTTGATCTTCCCTTAAAAGATAATAGATATATCGTGAAATCTAAAATTGATGTGAGGAGTGAGAGAAAAAAACTTGCTGGGCATAATCCAGATTCACAAATGAAAAACAAACACCAGAGTATAAATTGGGTTACGACTAGGTATGTTTCAGGTAAGTTTGAAATATTTGTGATTTTGAATTGTATACAAACGATTTTTTTTCCTTCTCCTTTCAAATTTGGATTTTTGAACATTCTGCAGTATGTAGTTTAAATGCCCACTCATATGATCTCAAAATGCACAAATAGTGCGTTCGAACATACCAGGATTATCATGCTGGCCACATAGGGGCTATCTAGCAATATATGACAAGCCTGATTACTTATTCAGGAGTTTCATGTGACATAAATGAAGCCAGAAATTAGAAGGATTATTACTGGAAACGTTCTGGATAAGTTGTCGGATGAGCTACACCTGCTAAACCCGAGAAAACGCAGGACAAGCGAGCAAAAAAGACGTGATATGACAACGAAATTTGATCTTTTTGAAAAAAGAAAAGAATTATGAAATTATATAAAGAATAGGATGGGACTGTTAATGTGAAATTGTGCACACCTTAAGGAATTTGTAAAGACGCTGTGTTTACAATTGAGTAACGTGATTAATATTGATATTTGCCACGTCGTCTACAACCCTTCAGTTAACAAGTCGCCAATTATTGTTTACAAATTATATCCGGAGAAGTCAGTATTAAGTCGATAAGGCAAGCTCGAATGCACTACAAATAGCGTATAATTTGACGTCACTTTCAACACAATTAACACAAGCACTTGACAAAATGCTGAATAGCCTAATCAAACCAACACCTACTAAAAACTGAATAAATCGGTTACATTTGAAAATTTGGACAAAATTATACAATGACTGAAATACCATTCAATATCACAGATAAAGAACTTACTAAAGCAATCATGATCATTCAAGATGATCCAAATAATTCCTTATACCACACTGCATTTTCAGTTACAATCGAAATGAAAATATAGTAATCACAGGTAGAGTTTTTCAAAACAGTGAAAAATTTGACAGCAAACAATAATTTTCAGTTCTAAAAAAATTATCCATTATTATTAGATCTTAGTTACAATTTTTAAAGTAATAAGTAAACATGTGAATTGTATGATTGCAAGTTTAATAATATAAAAGGTTTAATTACTTTATTTAATAATCCTTTTTAAATTATACAACAATTAACGTGAATATGTAATGATAAAAGATCATAAACTTCAATTATACCCAACTATTGTTCTTCCAGGTTTGTTTTTCAAAATTTTTATTAGAATGTTTATGTCTGTTTTGGGAATTCTAGTTCTAACTATTCAAAATTGTGAGAACTGTAAGTTCTCGCACTAAGACAATACAAATAAAATCCACCCATTAGATTTTAAGAGATAGATGAACTATTCTACTCGGCAGCCTTTTCTTATTGATCGAAAAGATCATGATTCTATTTCCAGAAGTTCTTCTCGAGATAGTAAGACTAAAAAATTAAGACAGGTCAACTCCCCTTCCATCTCCCACAAGAGGATTTTGAGAATAATATGTGGTAAAATTGACATTTACGGATACAAATTTACTCCATTTAAATCAAAATACCCCTCCCGTAGGTAAAATCCCCTTTCCTAAAAGTCTGACCTGTGTGCAATAATCACAATAAAAATTGTATTTTTATTAATGCAAGAGTTAACCAGTAAAGAAGGGAGTCTTTATGGCCATGCAGGAGTTTTGCATGGAAACAGCTTCTTTCAGTGGATTACGATTACAATTATAGGATCATAGAGAATTTTGACGATGTTGACGCAAACTATTCATTCATGCTAATACCCAAAAGATAATAAGACATGGTATCGGTAATTTGAATTGTGGAATCCCTTGTCTTCTTCATTTGTTGGGACGGCTTATGCTGGGTCATTTATAGGCTTACTGAATTCATTGGGAATCACTTTTTTTTTTAGTTAAAACTATAATTAGTTAAAGTTCTATCCTGACACATGATTGAAATTTTGACAAAATGATTCTTTAAAAATTTGCATTAGAATGTTTTTTGTAGTTTCACTAGTGGCTCCTAAGCGTGTACTAGACACTACAATTGTTGCATAATGTACTACAATGCAGATATACATGCAAGGGTTTGTACACCGACAGAAATTCGTAAAAATAAAATTTCGCAGATAAGAATGAAGATTTTAAATGTTATTTGTATTTTTGGTGTTAAATATTTATAGCACAAACTGTCCATATATTATTTTTTTTCCTGGATTTTCATGCAAAACTTTAAATTCTGTGGATTTTCTCCTAAATGCAGTAAAAATGAATGGTTAATAAAAGAGAAAAAGAAATATACATGACGCAATATATAATAAATATTGTACTCGTCGAAACAATATCATTAACATTTTTAGTGAGGTAACTACAAAAGGTTCAGCAGATTGGCCGGCCAAAATCATTATACATTCATTGAAAAAAATAGTATTGAGTTAGACAAAGTAAACAATTATTTTTTGAACAAAATGTCTTTAATATTTCAAAGATAGTAATAAAGGCAATTCACTAAGACTCTCAGAAAATCAGATCAAATTTAAAATGCTGAAATTCTCCAAATTTCATTCACCTTTTCTCCTTAGAACATTAAAGAAATTTTTGAGAAAAAAAGACTATTTGCCATACATCGTCCATTTTTGTAAGCAATTCTATTCTGATTCCTTGCGACACAGCATAGGCAATTACCTTATAACTCACGACTGAAATTCCACAAAACTTGTTTTTGAATGTGTGTTAATCCTGGACCGCCAATATATGGCCAAATAAAAAAAAATAATAATATTAATATAAAAGGTGAATACAGAGAAAAAGACACGAGGCAGATCCTTTTGCATCAACACAGAATGCTATGTTAAACTAGTTTTTAGTATAAAATATATGTCAGGCGTCATTGTTATCGTGAACGGGTGAAGAGTCTGGTGGAACAAAAAAATAGGTCAAGATAATAATTATTGGTTGCTATGAATGAAATGGAAACTTCCGTAGTAGATTTTTTCCAGAAAAGAGAAAGATTGGAGTTACTAAAATAAGCGAATAGCGTAAACCTTTTTCCAACAATTAGGACAAATAAACGATTGTTTGACTGATTTTCTTTGATAAGCATTATAATTTTACAGTAAAAACTGAGAGTCACAGACATTTAAAGTCAGATAGATTTTACAGTGGATACTTATTTCCATAATCTTTCAGTGACTACTGAAATATTTCGGCCATTGCACAAAAAAGACTCAAACATCGATGCATTGACAAATTTTGGTTATAAGCTGTGCTGCATTGTCCCTACATGACAACAATGAGTCTGATTTATTATAATACTAAACCCTCCGCTTGACTTGATTATTTATAAAAAGGAGAATTTCTCCATATTCGTCCATTACCGGGGTTTAATCCAAGTGTGGCAAAAAGGTTTGATTGTCTTAGACCTATAATCTCGCCTATAATACAATTTGAGTAATAGAGAGATAGGGTGAAAACCAAGACAAAAACGTTAAGAATCTGAGCAATTTACAACGCCACTATTCTTGTTCTGCTTCGGTGACAGTAGGAGGCACAAAATTTATCACTTCTTTATACACTGAATCTGAAAAGAGAAGAAAAAACTTTAAAGCTGTTTCATACTGTCATTCCGTAACGTAAACTACTTAGTATAAAGCAGCTTTCACACTGCATTGCAATTTTTTAAATTAACTCGTTAAGTTGTGTTGCGGTAAGCATAACCTATTCACTTAAGCCAGTCCTTTCACACTAGGCTAGTTTGAAACTCGATAATACCACCATAACCATCGTCAAAAAGCATAACAGCCGTGATAAGCAAAAAACACGAAAACAATATAGATCCTTCAGAGCCATTACTGGCGCATAGGACGTCAGGTCCACGACCCAGTTTCTGGGTCTTTTTCTTATAGAATAAAGTAGCAAGCTTGTCACCCAGCGCTAAGGTAGCGGAGATCTATTCCTGGGTCTCGTATTTCTGAGCAGACAATCAATTCATTGTGCTACCACAGGGTTTAAGCAAACTATTCAAAAATAAAAAATCTGGAATAGACATGGACACTAAAGCTCTGATCAAGCGAGAAAGAATTTCTAGGTAAAGTGTATTTATTTGTCTTCAAAATTTGTTAATTATACATTCATTAGTTCCATTTTGTTGCTGCTATATTGAACTTTCCAAAACTTAACGCAAACTTAAGTAACATAAGATCTAAAGTAAAACTCGAGCCTACTAGGGACTACCTACAGTGTAGACGAAGTTTGATCCGAAACAATCTATAACGTAGAGTGAAGTCTTAACTCAAGTTAAATATTAACATCATAACGTAAAAGAAAGATTTTACGGTGTATTGTAAAATATCTTAAACATTGTAAAATAGTCCGTGATTCGTCATCTAAATCAACCAATCAGAATTCAGTTTACATTCTTAAGGATATCATGTGAACCAATGTGACCGACCTATTTAGCCAATCTAAAACATGCATTAGATCAATGTGAAAATATATAGATGGAAAGTGCTATTTATAGCGTCCAAGAACTAAACAACACACGAAAACAACTAAAGAAAGAAAAATTGGGATATATTGTTTGGCACCCACTATTAAGTTTTAGGACGAACAAAATCCTTCCTGATACACCGTACGAATACGAATACTGGACGTCATCTCAGCAGCAAAGGAAAAGACTCTAGGCGTTTGAAATAATACCCTCTGATGAATCTGCAACACAAAGCGTGTTTCGAAACGCTGTAGAAGACAATTATTAATGGATTTCAAGAGCAAAAAAAAAAAAAAAAAAAAAAAAAAAAGAAAAAAAAAAAAGAATACAGTTAAAACTTGAAAATTTCTTCATTGAAGGATAACTATGGTTGATTTATGTGTTTTAAAGTTCTGTATTGCAGTTTTAAACTTGCTTGTAGGCTTGAAATACTATTTTGAACCTTTGCTCATATTTGATATGAGCAAGGGTGTCCATAATAGAAACTGGGGCACCCTTACCCGGGGTTATCAACTCAGGCGGAGGAGGAAGAAGGCTCCTCAAATGTACACTCAAAAGAACCCACTGGTTTGTCTATAAGTCCCATGAGTTACAAACCTTCTCCCAGAAATGGATTAAATTGCATGGTGATGCAGAACACCGTCGCGGGAGGATCCTCTATAGGAGGAAAACTGCGGCAGAGCGTAAGATCCAGATATATAGACAACGGCCTCTGCAAAGAGCTGCCTCGGCCCTTCCGGGTACCTGCAAGACTGGGGACCTTGCGGTCAATTCTATTCCCACTTGAGAAGTGACGGCCCTCGAGGAAATTATAGCCTAGTAAACAACAATACTTCTGGGCTTGGTATGTTTTGACGGACGTCTTCGGGCTGAAAAACCTCTTCCTAGCTAATTTATCTATTATGGGCTGCCTTCCCGTAGTAGCATAATATTTGTAGGCATGAATATGTAATGAGTCGGAGGTAATAGGGTTGAGATTGTCTGTGCAGAGTTTTGACTCTTGTTGATAGAAAAGCATCGCTAACTGCTGAAAATCATGTTGTGACCAAGATGAGCCCAGGATTGCACAAAGCCTCCATTCATGGAGGTCCCAGGGACTTCTTGAGGTCCGGTTCTAAGCCGGCTTAAGCACTTCGGGGTCGGCTTGAGAAGATATGTGATCCCTGTCCTGCGCTGGTATCAGGGATCATTGCTTTTCCTCAGGCGAAAATAATTTCAATGGTTTAAAGAACATGAAAATTGGAACTGGGAATGTTACGACGTTAAAAAATGACTATCGTATCGACATTTTGACTGTTGAATTCAGACGATTCAATTTGGATTTATTAGGAGTTTCAGAAACTCATATCCCAGGTGTAGGAAGCATGAAATTAGGTGATATAGAATTTGTTTACTCAGGCAGGAAGGATGGGGTACATAGACAGGGAGTAGGGCTCATGATGAATAAGGAAGCTGCTAAGTTTTGTTTAGGCTGGGAAGGTATTAATAATAGAATACTAATTGCTCATTTTATGACTAAAAAGTTCAAGGTATCAGTAATTATAGTAGTATACAACCCTTTAGAACCGTCTGACGGAGATACTAGTGACTCAGATGAATTTTATTTTATACAGTTACAGGAGAAAATAGACAGGTTCCGAGGTAGAAATATGATGTTATTACTGGGAGATTTTAACACCCAGGTAGGTAGAAATAGGAATAGATGGTATCCTAACTTAGGTAAATTTGGTGTAGGAAAAGAAAACAGTAATGGATACAGACTTTGGCAATTTTAGGTAGGTATAACAATCCAGTTATAACCAATGCGGTGTTTGGTCATAAAATGGCTCATAAGTTAACATGGTATTCACGTGATGATAAGACAGCAAACTTTATTGATTATGTTTTAGTAAACCGAAGAAAGGCAGGATCAATACAAGATACTAGAATATATACGGGTGCCGTCATTGATGTTAAAAGTAAAGATCACCATCTAGTAGGACAAGGGTTAATTTAAAGCTGAAATATCGGAAGGGTAACTACCTCCCGGGAAGTTGTAATGTTGGTAGACTCCAGAATGAGAATTTGAGAGAAACTTTCCAGGAACAGTTGAATACTAAACTTGAGGGTTTAAAATTTGATAAAGTGGAAGATGTTTGGAATTATTTTAGAAAAATAGTTTGTGAAATTGCTGAAGGCGTCTTGGAAGCAAGCTAGAACTGCAGCTAAGAATATTAGTGAAAAAGCTTTATGTTTAATAGAAAGGAGAAAGAACTTGTAAAAGAATTATCTGAGTGATAGATCATATGAAAACAAAAGCAACGTAAAGAAAGTGGAGAAAGCATTAAAATATGAACTAAGGACGTGTGAAGTGGAGGCCATGGATAAAATTGCCGAGGATCTGGAAGATGCAGCTAGACGGCATAATAGTAAAATATTGTACTGGCATGTAACAAATTGAGAGGGAGTAGTCAATCCGGACTTGGCCCCGTTAAAGATAGGAATGGGGGCGCAATTAGTGATAAGGAAAAAACTAAAGAGAGATGGGTCGAACATTTTGAGAATTTGCTTAACCGAGATAGAGTTACAGGAAAAGATATACAGGAAAATGAAAAAGTTTGTGATACCTTGGATGTGAAGGAAGATTTGTTTTTGAGGAGGAATTAGCAACATTACTAAAAGGACCAAAAAATAATAAGGCTCCAGGTGCTGATAGGGTGTGGTAAATGATTTTCTTAAGTATGGTGGCTCTGAGGTTAGAAATAAGTTACTGAAGATTATGAATATGATTTTTGAAAATGGGGAAGTGCCTAACGATTTTAGGAAAACCTTAATTAATCCACTTTATAAGAAAGGCGATAAAAGTGAGTGTCGTAATTATCGAGGTATTAGTCTCATCTCTGTAGGTAGTAAATTACTTAATATGATACTTTTTAGACTGAGAGATGCCGTAGACAAAGTTTTAAGAGAAGAACAGTGCGGTTTTAGAAAAGGTAGAGGAAGTGTTGACCAAATTTTCACTCTTAGGTTAGTAATTGAGAAGTGCCTGAGTTTTCAAACACCTTTGGTCCTCAGTTTTATATATCATGAGCAAGCTTTAGATTCTGTTGATAGAAGAGCTTTAGTAACGGTTTTATCCTTGTATTGTATACCAGACAAATACATTAAAGTGATTAGTGCTATGTACGAGAATAACACTGCTGCGGTTAAGATAGGAAATGAGGTTAGCAGCTGGTTTTCTATTAAATCAGGAGTTAAGCAGGGTTCTGTTCTATCCCCTTTTATATGGATTATTTTAATGGACTTTGTCTTAAGGGGCACAGGAGAGGTAATGGGAGCCCCGGAATCAAATGCGGAGGAAAAAGTCTCCTGGACTTAGATTATGCTGATCATTTAAGCATCCTAGATGAAAGAGTGAGAAAAATGAATGAAGTCTTATAGGTTTTGCGTGTTCAGGGGCGCTAGAATAGGTTTGAAAATTAATGTTCAGAAGACTAAGTCACTAAGGCTAGGAATAATTGAAGATGAAAAGGTGACGTTGGGTAATGAAAAGATTGGATCACGTGGGCAGCTTAACTTACCTTGGTAGTATTATTAGTAAAGATGGTGGGAGCAGAGAAGATGTTAAAAGTAGAATAGCCAAGGCTCAGGGTGTTTTTTCACAGTTAAAAAAAAGTTTGTAAAAATAGGAAGATAAGTTTGCAAACCAAGATTAGAATATTTGAAGCTACAGTGATGATAGTGGTCAAATATGGCTCTTAAGCATGGACGCTCCGAAAAGCGGATGAAGATTTGCAAGATGTTTTCCAGAGAAATTGATTAAGGATTGACTGGGTACCCGTCTGATTGGCCGTACTTCAAACAATAGGCTATACGAAAAATGTGGTTCAATACCGCTCTCTAGGGCTATAATGAAAGAAAGATTGAGGTGGCCAGGGCACGTTGTGCAGATGAAGGATGACAGATTGCTGAAGATTGTTCTTTTCGGCCAACCGTCTAGGGCTAAAAGGAAAGCAGGTCGTCCTCGTCTGGTTGGTAGGACGTCATAAAGTAAGATTTAAAGGAGATGGGAACTTCTTGGGCGGGTGTAAAAAAGGAGGCTTTGAATAGATTGGGGTGGAGGAAGAGCGTGCGCAGCTGTGTTGGCCTCAGGCGGCATGGTGCTGCGGTGAGTTGTTAGTAGTAGTAGTAGTAGCTTCTATTTGAAGATTCCACTTTTATATTCCCTATCCAATTAAGATTCATTTTATGTTTATTTTATTTTATGTTTATTCTGCATACAATTTATCTATTTTTTCCATTTTTGGAAATTATGGTATATTATGTTTATTTTATGACATCATTTATTCTTCACTTATCCTGCATTTTCCGAGGCTTCCGGTGTAACTTATCCGACAAAAAATAAAGACCTTTTCAAGTAGTAACCACCCTAACTTCTGACGTCATTTCCGTTCCGTGGATCGCTAGGGATAAGCAATAGTACTTCTCAGATAAGTAATCTTGGAATGATCGAACAAACTATAGGGCAACAGCGGGTATCATCTCTTTGATGACCTGGGAACCTCTTGAAGCATAGATTTGATGTAAAGCAATTCGAGGAGATTTTTAACAGCAACACAGTTAAAGAAAAAAAAGAAGCAAATGGAGCAAGAAAGTGGCAAATACCTTTCCAATCTTCAACAGAGAGTTCCATGTCTTCAAAACTTTGATCGTATGGAGGGGAAGTTGGTTCATCAGTTGGGTCAGCGTACTGAGCAAGGTAAGGATGAGCCAATTCTTGTTCTGCTGTCAATCTCTTCTCAGCATCGAGTTCCAACATCTTTTCAAGTAAATCAATGGCTAAAAAAACATCATTCAAATCTGAGTAAAGTATACAAATCATTTTGAAAGTTGTGTCTATTCAAACTTTTCCAAGTTGTACTTTAAATTTTGCTTATAATTTCTTTGGAAACAGGGTTAAAAAGAATTTACAATCGCAATACCGCCAATTTTCATCAATAAAAACTATTGAACGAATTGCAATCAGTCTGAGAGGTGGACATAGAAAACAAAACGAGAAATAACAGTAGCTACCCAATATAGGCTGTGATTACTACGCATAATAACATAACGTCATGATCTTTAGAGTATAAAAAAAAATCTTATGCTCTTTATGAAATTTAAACCATCTGTTTTGATGAATTTCAGAAAACTTAATTCATTGGTATTCTGTATACAGAGATCGTGCTTTGATTTAAGACTGGCGAAAGGCAGGTATCCAGGAGGTACACTAGCCCCCCTTTCCAATTAAAATCTTAACACTCGCGATTTGGTCTATCATTTCCAGTATTTTTCGCATAATACAGTTGTTTTTCGAGTAAAATACCAGCAATAAATTCCCACGCAGATCCCTGACAGCCAGAGGCGTAGCAAGGATTTTCAGGACTGGGAACAATGCCAGTTTCCCCCCCCCTTACCACCTTTTTGCCTCGCCAGATCTGATCAACTTTAGCACGAACGGTTTCTAAAAAGGAAGAAGTACTAAAAATTGAGTTGTCAATATCCGACATAACAACTTAATTACATCCAAATTGGTTTCAGAATCTTCATCCTAATCACGCTGAACGTTTTCTGATAATTAAATAGCTTTTTCTATATTATCGGGAATGGTCTTAACAGATTCAACTCTAGCAAGCCACCGAGTTTATGATTCTGACTTAACTGGTACTAAAACAGTAGGCCTATGCCTCTACCATCGAAGTGCCGACTGGGAAAAGCATAAACGAATCACCCTTACGTGCCAAATTCTATCTGACTAAATACTTTACACAGCATTGCACCCTATTACTCAATTTGTGACCATTTCTCATTCTCTTTAGAAATAGGGTTTTAAAGCTTGGGATCTATTTAACCTCCTGTTTTGATCATTCTTCTTTCCATTTTTTTCCATGTTATACTATAATCCCAATCCATTTCGGAATTCTCGCGAGCAGTAATTTTGTCTGTTTTTTTTTTCCTCCAACTGTTAAAAACTATTTTCGGATTCCAGAAAAGAACAAATACTTATTTTTTATTTTGGTGGTGAAAGCAGACAAACCATAAGTAATTCACTAAAACCTCATATTGGTACCCCCTCAGAGACTGCACCTGGGGACAGCCACCCCCCTTGCCTTCTTAACTACGCCCCTGTTGGCGGCCTATGCAAAATACTCAGCTCTGTAAACTCACGATCGAAGAACTTTCTTTAAATTATAAACCTAAACATAAAATAAATGTGTGGACGACAGCCCAATTTCTATTCAGTCGAACGTTAGTCCAACTCAGCCAACTTTAGCCCTATTCAGTCCAACTCAAATTTATATATTAATTTTAAGGCATTTTTCTTGTTTCGATTTTATGTTTAGTATTTACCCTGACGACGATATTTGACTTTACCATCATTACAAGAAGTACGATAGCGGTAACGAGAAGTAAAATGATGAGACAGACAATAAACAGCGCAACAAGTTTAAAAACCCTCCTTGGGCCTGCTTCTGCCACTCCAGTTGTTGCTAGCAATTTTTTGTTAGTTCATGAAAACAAATTTGCTAACTGACAAAAAATATATCGCCAGCACTTCGTGAGAATTCAGTGTACAGAAAATTAAAAATACAACCTTCAAATGTAAATAGCGATTAAAAATAGGATTTTGAAGTTCATAACAAGTATAAAAATGTGATACAAAACTGTAAAACAAAAAAGCTACCCATAGCTATTTCTTTATTAAAATGATTCATTAGTTTTATTTTTAGTTTTTGTGTTCTAAACAAATAAAAGACTTCTCGTTCAAGTTTAAAAATTTGCGAGGAAGATACCTCAAAGGTTGTTTTATTAATAAAAATTATTATTAAATAATAAAAATAAGTTTTCCCAACTGAAAGTACGGAGCAACATTAAAACTTAAAATGAACAGAAATTATTACGTGTATGAGGGGATTCGCCATCTCTTCAATACCTTGCTCTTTGCGGCGCATAAGTTTGAATTTTGTTCCAATTCTTTAAGAATGACCTCTGAATCACAAAGACAGTTTAATTAGAATATAATAGCTCGTTTGAAAGTACTAAAAATACTTTAGCCTAAAGAGCGAGGTAATGACGAGAGGCCAAACCTCCTCATATACGTAATAATTTCTGTTCGTTTTAAATTTAATGTTGCTCCTAACATTCAGTTGAGAAAATTTCTTTTTATAAAATTTATGATCGTTTTATAAATAATGCTTGGAAAACCGGCACCCCCTTCATGGAAAAATTATTCTCTCCCATGAAAAATTCCTCCACGCAGATCTTCCCACGCAACCCCTTCTCTTCTCCCTAATCCCCACCAGAAAAAAATACCTCTGAAGACGTCTGTAGACTTCCAAATAACCAATACTACATGTAAACAATGGTCAAATATCATAACTTGCAGCGTTTTCCCGGGGACTGTGGGGGAATTAAGTCGTCTTCAGAGACATAGTTAATAAATTTTTCAAGTATGCTGAACAAAATGACTATTTCAAAATTTTGATCCGGTGACTTTAGGAAAAAATGAGCATTGAAGGGGGCCTGGCTACCCACCAATGAGCCCTCTCGCGTAAGTTCGAACGCAAGATCCGTGATCTTTCTTCTGGCCAAAAATACAAAATTCCGCATTTTTCTAGATAGGAGCTTGAAAGCTCAATCGTAGGGTTCTCTGATACGCTGAATCTAATGGTGTGATTTTCATTAAGATTCTATGAATTATATAGGGGGTATTTCTATCTTTTTTCAAAAAAATACGGCATTTTTTCGAAAAAAAGGCAAATTTCCTTGTAACTTTTGATAGACAAGACTAAACTTGATGAAACTTATATATTTAAAATCAGCATAAAAATCCAATTCTTTTGATGTATCTATTGGTATCAAAATTCGGTTTTTAAGAGTTTCGATTACTATTGACCCGGGTCGCTTCTTACTTACAGTTCGTTACCACGAACTGTTTGATAAGGTAACATAGGTAAGCTGAAAATATATGCAACTTCTAGGTACATTTTGTGACTTTGAGAGCAAATTTGTGGTTTAGTTGATTCGACTCCGAAGCAGCTCTGGATTGAAGCGTTTTAGATTCGCTGTGTGCTGATGCACAATTTGTTAGATTTGATGGCTTTTTTATGCAATCACAGGTCGTATTCTTTCTTTCTTTCTTTCTTTCTTTCTTTCTTTCTTTCTTTCTCTCTCTCTCTCTCTCTCTCTCTCTCTATCTCTCTCTCTCTTTCTTTTATACTTTTGCTTTTTTGTGTTAGCGTAAAAGATGACGGGTATCCCCACGCCTCCACCATTACTCTTACATGCTTCAAAACCTGAAATACTATTCATTTATTAATCGGTTACTTTTTTTTGAATAGATCTTAACTTGAAAAAAAAAAAATAATAAACCAACGATTATAAAAGAAAGTTATACTAATTAAAATAATTCTTAAAAACAAGGTTCCACCGACATTGGAATTCGGATCGCATGATTCAAAGTCCTGAGTGCTCACCATTACACCATAGAACCTTGTTCTAAATGGCAATTTGTTGTTAGATATTTATAGACTCTCTATCATAGTGAGCAGAGAGTCCAAATTGGTTTCTCACTACGTAAGCGAAGGCCAAGGCCGAACCCAGGATTTTTTTTTCGGAGGGGGTTTGGTAAATATTTACCAAATCATATTATTGAGTTTCAAATAAAGTGAATATACCATTCGATGCCTTTTTATGCTGATTATATAACAATCATTTATATCAGAAATGAATTTTAGCCCCCCCCCCCTATATATGTCTATTCAGGATATATATTTGCACATATAGGGGTGGGGGTAGGTTAGGCGGTAGGGGGGCTGAAATTCATTTCCGATAGAAATGATTATTATTCGTAATCAGCATAAAAAGGCATAGAATGGTGTATTCACTTTATTCCTAACTCAATAATATGATTTGGTAAATATTTACCGGCGGTTTTACTCAAAGATTTTTTCGGAGGGGGAAGGGGTTTAACGAATAAAACAAACCTCAAAAAACGCATATAAAATTTGTTTATATCCGTTTTTGTTACGTTTTTACGAGTCAAAAATTTTTTCGGGAGGGGGTTCAAACCCCCTAACCCCCCTCTGGGTACGTCCTTGGCAAGGGCCCATGGAAATATATCTGGTTAGGTAGTGAAGAATTTGAATAATTAATAGACGTCGGTGTTCGCCTATTTATGTATCAATATAGGAAGATCAGAGGCAGCGCGCTAGCGCTGCCTAAGTAAAGAACGATGTGGGCACAATGTGTTTTTTGTTTTGTTTATTTCTCCATACCCGGGCACTTCGTATCGAAGGAGTTGTCGTAGAAAGTTCGAAAAGGGCTCATTCGATTGCAAATTGGAGTGGCTAGTGCCCCTTTTAATAGTCGAAAGTGATTGGAGGGCAACTAGCCTCCCCCACGCCCATCATTCCCCCAAACACATCCAATCAAAATCTTGAGATAACCATTTTGTTCAGCGTAGTTGATTTCTTATAGAAAATATCTTTTTGAGGAGGATACTCCCCCACAACCCTCGGGGCAAGGATGTTAAGTTATGCCCTGGGGGCATGTAAGGTTTTTTTATAGAAGGTGTTGTCGTAGAAACTTCAAAAAAGGCTCATTCGATTGGAAGCTTAAAGGGCTAGTGCCCTTTCTAATAGTCAAAAGTGATTGGAGGGCAACTAGCCCCCCCCCCCCCCCCCCCCCCCCAAGCCCATCATTCTCCCAAACACATCCAATCAAAATTTTGAGATAGCCATTTTGTTTAGCATAGTTGATTTCCTCATAGAAAATATGTTTTCGAGGAGGACACCCCCCTACAACCCTCGGGGCAAGGGTTTTAAGTTATGCCCTGGGGGCATATAAGGTTTTTATAGAAGGCGTTGTCGTAGAAATTTCAAGAAAGGCTTATTCGATTGGAAATTAAAAGGGCTAGTGCCCTTTTTAATAGTCAAAAGTGATTGGAGGGCAACTAGCCCCCCCCCCCCCCCCACGACCATCATTCCCCCAAACACATCCAATCAAGATTTTGAGATAACCATTTTGTTCAGCGTTGTTGATTTTCAGATAGAAAGTATGTTTTTGAGGAGGACACTCCCCCAAAACCCTCGGGGCAAGGGTTGTAAGCTATGCCCTGGGGGCATATGAGATTTTTATAGAAGGTGTTGTCATAGAAACTTCAAAAAAGGTTCATTCGATTGGAAATTCAAAGGGCTAGTGCCCTTTTTCATAGTTGAAAGTGATTAGACGGTAACTAACCCCCCTCTCACGCCCACCTTTTCCCCAAACACATCCAATCAAAATTTTGAGATAGCCATTTTGTTCAACATAGTTTAAAAATCTGGAAATTAGGTCTTTGAGGATGACAACCCCCTCACAACCCTCAGGACAATTATTGTAAGTTATGCCCTGGGGACATATATAGTTTTTATAGAAAGTGTTGTCGTAGAAACTTCAAAAAGGGCTCATTCGATTAGAAATTGAAATTACGTGTGGCCTTTTTTAATAGTCGAAAGTAATTGGAAGGCAACTAATACCCCTTCCACGCCTGCCATTTCCCCAAACACATCCAATCAAAATTTTGAAATAGCCATTTTGTTCCGCACAGTTAAAGTTCAGAAAATTATACCTTAGAGCAGGACACTCCCCCCACAGTTTTCAGGGCAAGGGTTATAAGTTATGCCCTGGGGGTATATAAGGTTTTTATTGAAATGTTTGTCGTAGAAACTTGAAAAAGGGCTCATTCGATTGGAAATTCAAAGGGCTAGTGCCCTTTTTAATACTCGAAAGTGATTTGAGGGCAACTAATCCCCCTCTCACGCCCACCTTTTCCCCAAACACATCTAATCAAAGTTTTATTGAAAAATAAAGGTTTATTGAAAATAAATTCCCACGCAGATCCCTGACAACCAGAGGCGTAGCAAGGATTTTCAGGACTGGGAACAATGCCAGTTTCCTCCCCCCTTACCACCTTTTTGCCTCGCCAGATCCGATCAACTTTAGCACGAACGGTCTCCTAAAAAGGAAGAAGTACTAAAAATTGAGTTGTCAATATCCGACATAACAACTTAATTACATCCAAATTGGTTTCAGAATCTTCATCCTAATCACACTGAACGTTTTCTGATAATTAAATAGCTTTTTCTATATTATCAGGAATGGTCTTAACAGATTCAACTCTAGCATTCCACCGAGTTTATGATTCTGACTTAACTGGTACTAAAACAGTAGGCCTATGCCTCTACCATCGAAGTGTCGACTGGGAAAAGCATAAACGAATCGCCCTTACGTGCCAAATTCTATCTGACTAAATACTTTACACAGCATTGCACCCTATTACTCAATTTGTGACCATTTCTCATTCTCTTTAGAAATAGGGTTTTAGAGCTTGGGATCTATTTAACCTTCTGTTTTGATCATTCTTCTTTCCATTTTTTTTCCATGTTATGAAAAAAAAAAATCCCAATCCCTTTCGGAATTCTCGCGAGCAGTAATTTTGTCTGATTTTTTTCCTCCAACTGTTAAAAACTATTTTCGAATTCCAGAAAAGAGCAAATACTTATTTTTTATTTAGGTGGTGAAAGCAGACAAACCATAAGTAATTCACTAAAACCTCATATTGGTACCCCCTCAGAGACTGCACCTGGGGACAGCCACCCCCCTTGCCTTCTTAACTACGCCCCTGTTGGCGGCCTATGCAAAATAATCAGCTCTGTAAACTCACGATCGAAGAACTTTGTTTAAATTATAAACCTAAACAAAAAATAAATGTGTGGACGACAGCCCAATTTCTATTCAGTCGAACGTTAGTCCAACTCAGCCAACTTTAGCCCTATTCAGTCCAACTCAAATTTATATATTAATTTTAAGGCATTTTTCTTGTTTCGATTTTATGTTTAGTATTTACCCTGACGACGATATTTGACTTTACCATCATTACAAGAAGTATTGAATAATTAATAAGAAGTATTAATAAGAAGTAGTGAAGAATTTGAATAATTAATAGACGTCGTGTTCGCCTATTTATGTATCAATATAGGAAGATCAGAGGCAGCGCGCTAGCGCTGCCTAAGTATTGAACGATGTGGGCACAATGTGTTTTTTTTTTTTTGTTTATTTCTCCATACCCAGGCACTTCGTATCGAAGGAGTTGTCGTAGAAAGTTCGAAAAGGGCTCATTCGATTGCAAATTGGAGTGGCTAGTGCCCCTTTTAATAGTCGAAAGTGATTGGAGGGCAACTAGCCCCCCCCCATGCCCATCATTCCCCCAAACACATCCAATCAAAACAAAACGAAACAATAGTAAAAAAAAAGAGAAAAACGAGGATTATACAAGCCAGTGAAACATCCAATCAAAATCTTGAGATAACCATTTTGTTCAGCGTAGTTGATTTCTTATAGAAAATATCTTTTTGAGGAGGATACTCCCCCACAACCCTCGGGGCAAGGATGTTAAGTTATGCCCTGGGGGCATGTAAGGTTTTTTATAGAAGGTATTGTCGTAGAAACTTCAAAAAAGGCTCATTCGATTGGAAGCTTAAAGGCTAGTGCCCTTTCTAATAGTCAAAAGTGATTGGAGGGCAACTAGCCCCCCCCCCAAGCCCATCATTCTCCCAAACACATCCAATCAAAATTTTGAGATAGCCATTTTGTTTAGCATAGTTGATTTCCTCATAGAAAATATGTTTTCGAGGAGGACACCCCCCTACAACCCTCGGGGCAAGGGTTTTAAGTTATGCCCTGGGGGCATATAAGGTTTTTATAGAAGGCGTTGTCGTAGAAATTTCAAGAAAGGCTTATTCGATTGGAAATTAAAAGGGCTAGTGCCCTTTTTAATAGTCAAAAGTGATTGGAGGGCAACTAGCCCCCCCCCCCCCCACGACCATCATTCCTCCAAACACATCCAATCAAAATTTTGAGATAACCATTTTGTTCAGCGTTGTTGATTTTCAGATAGAAAATATGTTTTTGAGGAGGACACTCCCCCAAAACCCTCGGGGCAAGGGTTGTAAGCTATGCCCTGGGGGCATATGAGATTTTTATAGAAGGCGTTGTCATAGAAACTTCAAAAAAGGTTCATTCGATTGGAAATTCAAAGGGCTAGTGCCCTTTTTCATAGTTGAAAGTGATTAGACGGTAACTAATCCCCCTCTCACGCCCACCTTTTCCCCAAACACATCCAATCAAAATTTTGAGATAGCCATTTTGTTCAACATAGTTTAAAAATCTGGAAATTAGGTCTTTGAGGATGACAACCCCCTCACAACCCTCAGGACAATTATTGTAAGTTATGCCCTGGGGACATATATAGTTTTTTATAGAAAGTGTTGTCGTAGAAACTTCAAAAAGGGCTCATTCGATTAGAAATTGAAATTACGTGTGGCCTTTTTAATAGTCGAAAGTAATTGGAAGGCAACTAATACCCCTTCCACGCCTGCCATTTCCCCAAACACATCCAATCAAAATTTTGAAATAGCCATTTTGTTCCGCACAGTTAAAGTTCAGGAAATTATACCTTAGAGCAGGACACTCTCCCCACAGTTTTCAAGGCAAGGGTTATATAAGTTATGCCCTGGGGGTATATAAGGTTTTTATTGAAATGTTTGTCGTAGAAACTTGAAAAAGGGCTCATTCGATTGGAAATTCAAAGGGCTAGTGCCCTTTTTAATACTCGAAAGTGATTTGAGGGCAACTAATCCCCCTCTCACGCCCACCTTTTCCCCAAACACATCCAATCAAAGTTTTTAGATATCCATTTTATTCAACACAGTTGAAAGATTTGGAAATTAGATCTTTAAGGATGACAACCTATCCCCCCCCTCACAACCCTCAGGGCAAGAGTTTTAAGTTATGCCCTGGGAGCATGTAAGGTTTTTATTGAAGGCAATGTTGTAAAAACATCCAAAAGGGTTCATTCAATTGAAAAATGAAAGGGATATTGCCCTTTTAATAGTCGAAAGTGATTGAAGGGCAAGTAACCCCCTCTCACGCCCACCATTTCCCCAAACACATCCAATCAAAGTTTTGATATTCGAAAGTTCTGGAAATTAAGTCTTTTAGGATAATAACCCCATCAGAGCTTTCAGTGCAAAGGTTGTAAGTTATGCCCTGGGGGCATATAAGGTTTATATAGAAAGTTGCTGTAGAAATTTTAAAAGGGGCTTATTTGCTTGGAAATTGAAATCGCTCTTTTTAATAGTCGAAAGTGAGGGGCAAAAATCAACAAAGAGAAAAGACAAATGCAAAACAATGCGGATATTTCGCCTGTATCACAAACAAGGCGTCTTCAGCACGAAAGACAGAAGAAGAACAAGATAAAAAAAAAAACAAGTTAAAACTAAAAAACAATAAAACAACCACCAAAAACAAAACATGTACAATTGGCGCAAACTGATCCACGTAGGGAAAAGATGCTAATATGGAGTTACTTCAGTGATAACACCAGAGCAACTGCGGAAAAATAAAAAAATGGAAATCACTTTAACTATTCTGTTTCGAAATAGTCCTTTTATTGGCTATTATTGAAGCAATTCGTTTTGGTCTAGCAGGTAAAACAGTCCCCTGGTGATTATTTATAATCTTAATTCCCTTATTGACTGTTGATTCACTCTTTAGAAGATTATCATAAATTGGGTCAATATTTAAACTACCTGTGTCCCTATTTATTGAAAGGTTAGCAAACATATGTTTTTTAATTTCAATGGCTTCTCTCGCCCACTGTGTATACCCATTATCATTTAAAAAGCTAAGGCCTCATCAAATTTTACAAAGTGATCTGGTTGAAACCAAATATGTTCTGCTAAAGCTGAAACAAAAGTTTCTGGAGGCTTGCTTAATTGCCATCTATAGTATATTCAATGCTATTGTGTCTGAGCTTGTATCTTTGCTGGTAACTTGAAAAAGTTTCTGAATTATTTTGAGGTCTTTTCTTGTTGTTGTTTACCCTCGAAAGATAGATTTTTTGTCAAGTAATGTTTGTATGACCTTCTCCAATTGTTAGAATAAGCCCTTTTCCCTGGATATTTTCACGAGCGCCATCTTTTTTCTCGTGTAGATTGGCACGCCATCTATAGTTTCAATTTTGCATAGTGCCATTTTTGATTCCTTATTGTTAAGAAGCTTACCGGGAACTAGCAAAAGAGGGGAAGGAGCCTCCCGCAAGCGACGTATTGTACCCACCGGTATTAAGTTACCCGTAAATTGCGGGGGACAGTTGAGGGGGTCCTTACGCTTCCTTTGTTCCTAGGTTCCTTCATTCTGTATGTATTCAGCATTTGGTGCTGATGGCGTGGACCGCTGGAGTGCTCATTTATTGTCCTGTTCTGAATTTTGTCCAAAACAGTATCGAAAAAGGCTTTTCTGCAGATATTATGAAGAAATATATGTCTGAATTTTTCACGCTCGCCCAAGTTTTTGAAGCAAGGAGGCAAATCTTCTAGTTTTGCCATCCTGGGGGAATTCAGGCGATACTATTGCAAAGTAATGATGCTGTTGATGTTGGTCTGCCAATCCTTGTTATCCGCCACCTTAGTGAAGTACCACTTACTACTTCCGATGCTTTTTGTGCGTTGAGTTGTCGTGTAAACTCCTGTTTGTCTGGGCTACGCTCTTCGTCTGAATGTGTGAGAACTCTCCTGCCTGGAACAATTGGATGTCCTCCGTTGTTAATGCAAGAATGTACAGTCTCTTCAAAACCGTCCTATGCAGTTATTCTAAAATACCCACCTATTGACCTCAAAGATCCTATTGAGCGCAAAGAGACCCTTGGTACCCTGGATGGTCATGATGGAATCTGAAGTGCGAGATCTGATCCTGTCAAGAAAAGGTGGGTAGTCCATACCCGAGATAAAGCCTCAGCCATCTCTCTCGCCGCCGCTGCAAAGAGTCAGCTAAATGTATCCACTCATGTCCTTAATCAAAAAGTGCTTGGTATTGTGAGTACATTCCTGTTGTTGTGCAAAAGTCACAGCTTATTAGCATGATCCCCGGTCTCGTTGATGCAACTAAAATTGGAAGTTCTGGATCCTTCCGCCTTGAATTTCTAGATGATGCTGCCTTAAATAAAGCTATAAATGAAGGTTTGTGTTTGGGATACGAGCTTTTTAAAATTAGACGTTTTCAGAAGCTACATCCTAGATGCTACTGTTGTCAATCGCCGAACCATATTGTCGGAAATTGCCCACTCCCATCGACTAATCAAAAGTATTCTCGGTGCGCTGCTGGACATTGTAACACAATTGATAATCCTTGCACTGAAAGCCCGAATTGCGCCAACTGCGGGGGAAATCATGTTTCATATAGTCTCAGATGCCCAGTGTTAAAAAAAGCTGTGAATAAGGATAAAAAATGATTGTTAGTGGCAATAGATTTCACTTTGTTTCACTTAATTTTAACGGAACCAAAGACAAAGATCTTCTTATTGATGAGCTTCTTGATTATGATATAGTTTTTCCTACAGGAACATTTTCTAATTAAAGCCAATATTGATACTCTTAAACGGTCACCCACCCACCACACGTTTGTACGTGAGGCTAAAAAAAAACGCACGGTTGACCCTCTGGGGTCTTGCAACTTTAGTTCACCTCGCTAAGAAACCTGGGCTTATTTCTTCTGATCATAATTTATTGGCAATAAAATGCGGTAATGTGGTCCTCATCAATGTCTATATGCCATGCAATCGCAAGAACATTTCTTCCCTATCTGTCTTCGCGGGTTCTTATAAGCGACTCAAGACACTTCTGTTAAGAGTGACCAATCAGGGATTAAATTGGATTGTGGCTGGTGATATCAATACCAATCTTCTGTCCCAGTCTGAAAGAAGTGACCTGTTTTTTTATGCTTTGCCTAGTGGCTATCAGTTAGTCAATAAAGATAAACAGTTTACCTACATTCATAACCGTGATGGTTCTAGATCAAACCTTGATCATATTATAGTTTCAAGAGGATCTCTCGTGGTTCCTCCTGTCATTGTTTTGGATGATAAAATTGAAGATGATTACTAGCCTTTAACTTGTGAAATTGAGTCGCCTGCTCTACTGGCTTATAACCGTTTTTCTTACCATAATAAATGGTTCGATAAGCCAAATTGGAAACGAGTAAATCCTGAAGATTATCTGTATGTTCTTTGCTCCATATTATCAAGCCTGAAAGTGCCTTTTCACCTTTTACAAACCTCTGTAAGGTCACCAACAGCTAAGCTTGATTTAAATTGTTACTATTACCAGATCGTGCATTGTTTGAAGTCAGCTGCTTCAGTTTCAGTTCCTATTGAACGTGTTAGATTGGGCACCAGGAAACCGTTATGGAATGTATGCCCAGAAGTGAAAAAAGCTAAACAACGCACGAAGTTTTGGCTTCACCTTTGGATTGCTTTTGATCGGCCCAAGTCTGGTGAAGTATTTAAAACTAAGCAAAATTTGAACCGTAAGTTTAGATATTCTTTGCGTCAAGCCCGCCTGAATGGATTGGATGGCCCCTCGGATCGGAAGTCTTGGTCTGATGTAATTAATAGCAGCAAGTGTGTGCCTGCTACCGTTTCGATTATCAAAATCAGTGATTTTGTTGCTCAATTTACTCGTGTTTTTTCTAAATTTAATAATTCTATCCAGTCCATGTTTTCTTCCTTATTGCATAATACTGTTCCTCGTGTTTTTCGGCAAGTCCATATATTGTCAATACCTAGTGGTGATATCTATCGGGCTTTTAAGAATGTTAAGAAATCAAGTGCTCCTGATATGGATGGTCTGTGTTACAATCACTTCACCATTAAGTGTCCATTATTGTTAACACACATTCAGCTCCTATTCCAGATGTGTTTAGCCCAGTCGTTAGTTCCTGATAGTTTTCTTTCGGGAATCGTAACATCAGTTTTGAAAAAGGGCAAGGACGCAGATCAGTGTTCCAGTTATCGACCAATTACAGTGTCCTGTTTCATGAGCAAGCTGTTCGAGTATGTCGTATTGCTGAAGTTTTGACTAAATGTGATTTTTCTGATTATCAAGTTGGGTTCAGAGCCGGTTTTGGTTGTTCTCAAGCCCATCATATACTTGGTCAGTTGCTAGTCTCGGTAAAAATGCAAAAAAGGCCACTTTATTTTTGCTCGGTTGATATCTCGGGTGCTTTTGACAACGTTGTACATTCGCAAGCACTTCACTGCTTAGTTAAAGCAGGATTTCATTCTTCCGTAGTAAAAGTTCTTCAGTAGTGGTATTCCAATTCGTTGGTTCGGTTAAAATGGATGTCTGATATATCCGAGCGTATCTCAGTAAAGAAAGGAGTCAGGCAAGGTGGTGTGTTGTCTCCATATATTTTTAAAACTGTGCTTGCGGACTGTTTGCGAATGCTGTCTCTTACTGTGTTTTTAGAAAATGCTGCTGTTAGTCACATTGCCTATGCTGATGATGTTCTGCTAGTTAGTTATACTAGGTCAGGCCTCACAAAGAACCTAAATGTTCTGATTAATGCTTTGAGTATTAGTGGGCTTTCTGTAAATGCTTCAAAATGCGAGTTTCTGTGTTTTAATACTTCTAACCCTGCCCCTTCTTTACATGTGGGTACAATGCTACTCAAGTGTGTCTCAAAGTTGAAATGGCTTGGGATTACTTTTTCTGATACACTTTCGACTACATGCTCGTCTCTGGTTGCTAGTGCTCTGCAGTGCATTCGTTTCTCATATGGTAAAATCTCGCCTAATAGAGGGAGGTACTGCCGCCGCGGCTTATGTAAACTTTACCATAGTTTTGTTCTCCTGCAATTCTTTTTCTTTCCGGTTTACAGCCTCTAATGCGCAAAAACACCATCTTCAGCTAAGGAGAGGCTATTTTGAATATTGTAAATTCCTGCTATATTTGCCAAGGTGGTACAGAAATCACAAGATTATTTCTCATTTTGGACTTATCGACCCTCTAGTGCTGCTTGATAACATCGCTAACGATCTGAGGACCAATACTCCAAGGAAGATCTGTGCCAGTGACCCCCTCACTTATTTTTTTTACAGATTAGTGATTCTATGTATATTGTTAAGTTATTTATGTTGTGTGTTTCCTTATTATGTCCTTGTGGGTGATATTATTTTTTTTTTTTTTTCGTTTTTTTTACTCCGCATCTGTTTTGTATTGCGGGTTATAAATAAACTTACTTACTTACTTATTTATTGCTGGGTTTTTCTATTGAATTTCGGTGTTCAATAAACCTTTCAACAAATTGTTAGTGAGTCCTACCAATATAGAACTTCCCACAAGAACACGGAATTCTATACACCAAACTTACTAAATTTCCCCGGGCTAAATCCTTACCAGAACTAAATAAACTACCCAATGGCCTCAACTATTGGAAACATCTATCAATACCAAATTTACGCAAAACCCGTGAAAGGTTCTCACCCAAACCCGGTACATATGGCAATGAAATGAAACTATTTGATACATCTAAATCCAAAGACTGAGAAACCCCAATAACCCTACTATCATGTTTAATACGTCTATTTTCAATTATTTTGTCAATGAACTTAATTGGGTAATTATTATAAAACAAAATATCCTCAAGTATAATAATTCCGAATCCACAAATCCTGGGAACAAATTCTAAAGGCTCTATCCACTAGTTAAATTACAACCCCCCGTTTCACCGACATAGGGTGGCAAGAATGAAAATTCAAATACCTATCATTGTGCGTTGGTTTTCTGTAAATCGAGAAAAGTAAATGGAAGTCCCTTTTAATTAATAAAATATCTAGAGAAGGTAATTTATTATTTTCCTCAAACTCAACCGTAAATTTAATATTATTATCAAAACTATTTAAATGCTTACAAAATAGGTCTAAGGTCTCCAATCCATATTTCCAAACGCACACCACATCATCCATAAACCTACCCCAGAAACAAGGGGAGATTCCAAAACTGTGTATAGCGGAGGTTTCAATAGCATCTATGAAAAGATTTGCCAATAAAGGAGAGAGAGAAGACCCCATAGGTAACCCAAAAATTTGTCTATAAAACTACCCTCTAAAACCAAAATAAAAAGAAAATCCATTTACTGGATAATTAGTTTCATAATGACTTCGATATCCAAACTGGCTAAAGTCACATCTTGTATTAAATCAAACTTTTTTTTCTAATTTACTTTTTAAAATGTCCTCGCACCTTTTTAAATCACAATTTGAATACATGGAAACAACATCGTAGCTACAAAGAATTGAACTATCCTCCAACGTGAAATTTCTCAATTTTTTTAGTAAGATCAGTCGAATTTTTTAAATATGATCTTTGTGTTCCCAAAAATGGACGCAATGCTACCGACAACCATTTTCTTAATTTCGAAACAGGTGACGGAAAAGTTGACACAACGGAGTGGAGGAGCTCCAGTCTTATGAATCTTAGGTAAACCATAGATCTTGGGTGCCGAACAACCCCTAGGATAATATTTGTTATAAAACTGTGGGGTAATATGAAAATTATTTTTCAATGACTCCAATTCCTTTCTTGTTGATTTTACATATTTATCTGTAGGATTAAAATCAAGTTTTTTGTATGTAATAGTGTCAGAAATAATGAATTTCATTTGATTATTATAGTCTTCAGTGTTCATAATTACAATCGTGCTTCCCTTATCGGCTCTGGTGATAGTAAGTAATTTATCCTTTTTCAAATCTGAAAGTATTTTAATGTCATTTTTTTGTGAGATGTCTTTACAAATCAAGCTCACATTAAAGGGGCTTAGTTTTCTTACCATCTCGGCTCTAAATTCTTGAAGATTATCAACTTTATCTATAGAAGCCATAATTTCTGACTCCTTATTCCTGGTCACTTAAAAATGGCACTAGAAATTATAATTTATGGTCGAATGAGCCCTCTCGCGACATTCTAGGGCAACTGGGTCGATACTATCATTCCTGAGAAGAAAAATACAAAAAAAAAACAAAAAAAAAACATATTAACACGCATCCGTGATCTTTCTTCTGGCCAAAAATACAAAATTCCGCATTTTTCCAGATAGGAGCTTGAAAGCTCAATAGTAGGGTTCTCTGATACGCTGAATCTAATGTTGTGATTTTCATTAAGATTCTATGAATTTTAGGGGGTATTTCTCCCTTTTTTAAAAAAAATACGGCATTTTTTCAAAAATAAGGCAAATTTTATCGTAACTTTTGATGGGCAAAACTAAACCCGATGATACTTATATATTTAGAATCAGCATAAGAATCCGATTCTTTTGATGTATCTATTGGTATCAAAATTCGGTTTTTTAGAGTTTCGATTACTATTGACGGGTCACTCCTTACTTACAATTCGATACCACGAACTGTTTGATAAGGTAACATAGGTAAGCTCAAAATATATTCAACTTCTAGGTATATTTTGTGACTTTGGGAGCAATTTTGTGGTTTAGTTGATTCGACTCCGAAGCAGCTCAGGATTGAAGCGTTTTAGATTCGCTGTGCGATGAGCCACAATTTTTTAGATTTGATGGCTTTTTTATGCAATCACAGGTCATATTTTTTTTTCTTTTCTTTCTCTCTCTCTCTCTCTCCCTCTCCCTCTCTCTCTCTTTATCTCTCTATATCTCTTTTATATTTTGCTTTTTTCGTGTTAGCGTTTAAAGAAAACAGGTATCCCCACCCCTCCACCATCACTCTTACATCCTTCCAAACTTGAAATACTATCATTCATTTGTCGGTTACTTTTTTTGAACAGATCTTAACTTAAAAAAAATAATAACCAACGATTGTAAAAGAAAGTTATGCTAATTAAAATAATTCTTTAAAAAGAAGGTTCCACCGAGATTTGAACTCGGATAGCAGGATTCAAAGTCCTGAGTGCTAACCATTACACCATGGAACCTTGTTGTAAATGGCAATTTGTTATTACATATTTATAGACGCTCTATCACAGTTAGCAGAGTTCAAGTTCAAGTTCATTTAATTTCTCATTAAATCACTACAAGACAAAATAACACTTTTACAATAAGAATCAATGGAAAACAAAATATTTACAGAGGGTGCCTACACAGTGAGTTATACTCGAAAACAGGCACCCTAAAAAAAAAATAAAAAATAATAATAATAATAATAACAAATGATGAAAAGAAATAATAATACACTAGATATACTCGGGAAAAAATGAGACACCACACTGAACCCACTGCCCACACCTCAAATCAATAAATTACCACATAATTAAATAATTATCAACAATAGCACCGGCCAACATGACTTCAAATAAATGAATAGTTATCTATAATTACTTATTAGATATAGTTTGAATTTAGCTTTAGAAACTGGAATAGAAAAACACGAATCTATATTACTTTCATAAATATTCCAGAACTTTATTATTGAATTTTTAGGAGAAAATCTGGATCTTTCAGTTCGGATTCTAGGGCAAGGTAATTTGGCTGAACTGAACATCTTCTTAAACAATATAATTATTCTGGACCAAAGAAACTAAAGAGAAGTTACTAGAATTTAAAGCCAATGGTAATAATTCTTTTATTTGTTTTAGTCTGAAAAGGACAAAATGTGCAGTAAGGACTAGATCAACTGGCAATATTCTTAAAAATGTGTAAAGGCTCTTAGTAGGGGATTTATCGGGGAGGGAAGATGGGGAAGGAAGGAGTGCTTTTAACGTACGAAGGGCATTATTTTAAAGACGTTGAAGGGGCTTAATTAGAGATTTGAAAGTATTTAAATAAGCAATTGGACAATAATTAAAATAACAATGGATTAGAGAATAATAAACTAATTTAAGAGCAGGGAAAGGGAGGTGGAGTTTTAGATACTGCAGTAACCCCAGATTCCTTCCTAGCTGCATCCTTAGCCTATCAAGATGAAGTTTCCAAGATAAATTGTCATCAACTGTTAGCCCTAGATACTTACAAGACTCCTTCCTGGCAATGGTAACTAGTTCTCCGTTATAACGGACAGATATTTGGGAAATCGACGGTACAGCATGTGAAATTCGAGAGAAGATGATAAAATGGGTCTTCGAAGAGTTTAACACCATGAGGTTGTCAGCAAACCACTGCAATAGCTTCTTTAGAGCAAAACAGATGTTTTCTCTGACAGATGATTCATCTGAACCTGTGACAGAATTAGCCGTGTCGTCTGCGAATAGTACAGCAAGTCCATCATCGGTGATAGTGTCCAGAAGGTCATTGGCGTATATTAAAAATAGTAGTGGTCCAAGAATTGAACCTTGTGGTACTCCTAACTTTTCAGAACATGGCGTTTTTACCGATCTTACTGCACCTCCATCCACAAATTGATTCCGACCACTGAGGTAATACTGGATGAGTAAGAGAGCATTACCTCTTATTCCGCAGTTGTCAAGCTTATCCAGAACAATCAGATGACAAATCGTGTCAAACGCTTTTTTTACATCCACAAATATTGTAGCTGGTATGACATCACAGTCCATCGCATCATTCAAAAACTGTAGCAAAACCATTATAGAATGTTCGGTTGAGTGCCCAGGCTTAAATCCAAACTGATACTTGTTGAAGAAGTTAGACCTAGTCAGATAATTCATCAGTCTGTTGTAGATGCAACGCTCCATAATTTTCAAAAAAGCAGAGAGAATAGAGATAGTGCGGTAGTTAGAAGGCAGCTTGGGGTCACTACCTTTGTGGAGGGGTATAACCTTCGCCGACTTGAAGACAGTAGGAAAGATGCCATCTTTAAATGTAGAATTGACGATGTGTGCGATAACGCCGACATAGCAATCGATGGTCTTCTTTATGAGGTAATTTGACGACCCATCTGGACCTTCGGAGTGACTGTTTTTAATGGCTTGAACAATCTTCAGCAGTAAGTCTTCAGTGACTGGTGACAGAAACATAGAGGAGCAAGACGGCGAAGGTAGGTATTTTTTGTAATTATCCGTGACGACAGTTGAAAGGCTATAAGCTTCCTCTACGGTTGCTTCTCCAATGCATGCAAAAATTCATTTAACGTGTTGGCTACTTCTTGTTGGGATGTTGAAGATGTTCCATCAGGCTTGGTTATGGTCTCAGGAAACGTATTAGTTTTTGTTTATTAAGGCATTCATTTATCAGTGTCCATATCTTCTTTGGCGATCCTTCTGCTTCTTGAAACTGCTTATGGTAGTAAGCCTGTTTAGCTTTCCTGAGCAGGGTTGTCAGAGTGTTTTTATAATTCTTGAATTGCGTACCAAGTACATCAGGATTATCAATATATTGCCTGAATAGCATATTTTTGTGTTCAATACTGGTTAATAAGCCTTGGGTGATCCAAGGCTTTTTTGGGGTCGCATACCTGGAGCGCTTTTTCGAAAAGGGGCAGGCAGAGTCAAGGGCAGAAGAGAATTTCTCAATAAATAGGGTAGCCATTGCATCTGGGTTGGTTTCTTCATAAACTGAAGTCCAGTCGCTACAAGTCAATTTAGCTCTCAAATTTTGTAATGATTTATCATCAATAGTCCTTCTTACTTTTATACTCGGGTTAGATTTCCGTCTATTTATCAAAAATTCCCCAAGTAACATAGAGTGATCCGATTCATCAGTTAATACGACATAACTCGAATGTAGATTGAAATTCGTAAAAATATTGTCAATAACTGATGCCGACTGTTCACTAATACGTGTTGGTATTCTTGTTGTTGGAACCAATCCGACAGAAAAGCAAGTAGTTAGTAAATCTACAGGTAGAGATCTTAATTCTTGGGACTCCGAACTCACCAGTCCCAAATCTATATTAAAATCACCCATAAAAACCACTTTATGGTTCTTAAAATTCATCCGTTGTGTTAGATCATTCAACTTACGAATAAAATTTGACGCACTTGATCCCGGTGGTCGATAAAATAAGCATAGGAGTAGCTTCTCCTTACCAGACTTGATCTCAACCATTAAAAATTCAAACTCCATCTCTTGATACAAATCATTAAAATCCGTAATTTTACGGGTAGGGAGATTCTGGTCAATAAACACGGCAAGTCCACCTTTCGAACGGGTAGACCTGTTTCTAGTAACTATCCTGTACCCAGATACACCCAACCAAAGAACTATTACCATTGCTAAGAAAAGTCTCACATAGTCCCAGAATACCAATACAATTACTATAAAGGAATGTGGATAGAAAATCTAAACTACTAAGCACTCCTCTACAATTCCAAAACGCGATACAGGAGGATTCTAACTGATTAAATGGAGGGATTTTGTCATTATTTATATATTTACTACGAGGAAAAGACTGGATAAAAAGATCAGAAGATTCATCACCAGTTGATCCTACCGATTTAAATAATTCATTTAGGTCACTTCGTAAGCGAAGGCCAAGGCCGTACCAAGGATTTTTTTCGGAGGAGGTTTGGTAAATATTTACCAAATCATATTATTGAGTTTCAAATAAAGTGAATATACCATTCGATGCCTTTTTATGCTGATTATATAACAATCATTTCTATCGGAAATGAATTTTAGCCCCCCCCCCCTATATATGTCAATTCAGGATATATATTTTTACATATGGGGGTGGGGGTAGGTTAGGAAGGGGGGGGGGAACTGAAATTCATTTCCGATAGAAATGATTATTATATTCGTAATCAGCATAAAAAAGGCATCGAATGGTGTATTCACTTTATTCCTAACTCAATAATATGATTTGGTAAATATTTACCGGGGGTTTTACTCAAAGATTTTTTCGGAGGGGGGGGGGGGTAAACGAAAAAAAAACTAAAAAAACACATACAAATTTTTTTATATCCGTTTTTGTTACGTTTTTACGAGTAAAAATTTTTTTCGGGAGGGGGTTCAAACCCCCTAACCCCCCTCTGGGTACGTCCTTGGCAAGGGCCCATGGAAATATATCTGGTTAGGTAGTGAAGAATTTGACTAATGGCTAGACGTCGGTGTTCACCTATTTATGTATCAATATAGGAAGATCTGAGGCAGCGCACTAGCGCTGCCTAAGTAAAGAACGATGTGGACACAAATGTGTTTTTTGTTTTGTTTTTTTCTCCATACCCGGGCACTTCGTATCGAAGGAGTTGTCGTAGAAAGTTCGAAAAGGGCTCATTCGATTGCAAATTGGAATGGCTAGTGCCCCTTGTAATTGTCGAAAGTGATTGGAGGGTAAATAGCCCCCCCACGCCCATTATTCCCCCAAACACATCCAATCAAAATTTTGAGATAGCCATTTTGTTCAGCGTAGCTGATTTCCAGATAGAAAATATATTTTTTAGGAGGACACTCCCTACAACCCTCGGGGCAAGGGTTTTAAGTTATGCCCCAGGGGCATATAAGTTTTTTATAGAAGGTGTTGTCGTAGAAACTTCAAAAAAGGCTCGTTCGATTGGAAACTCAAAGGGCTACTGCCCTTTCCAATAGTCAAAAGTGATTGGAGGGCAAATAGCCTCCCCTCCAGGCCCATCATTCCCCCAAACACATCCAATCAAATTTTAAGATAGCCATTTTGTTCAGCGTAGTTGATTTCCTTGATAGAAAATATGTTTTTGAGGAGGACACTCCCCTAGAACCCTCGGGGCAAGGGTTTTAAGTTATGCCCTGGGGGCATATAAAGTTTTTATAGAAGGTGTTGTCGTAGAAACTTCAAAAAAGGCTCGTTCGATTGGAAACTCAAAGGGCTACTGCCCTTTCTAATAGTCAAAAGTGATTGGAGGGCAAATAGCCCCCCCTCCAGGCCCATCATTCCCCCAAACACATCCAATCAAAATTTTAAGATAGTCATTTTGTTCAGCGTAGTTGATTTCCTTGATAGAAAATATGTTTTTGAGGAGGACACTCCCCTAGAACCCTCGGGGCAAGGGTTTTAAGTTATGCCCTGGGGGCATATAAGGTTTTTATAGAAGGCGTTGTCGTAGAAACTTCAAGAAAGGCTTATTCGATTGGAAATTCAAATGGCTAGTGTCCTTTTGAATAGTCAAAAGTGATTGGAGGGCAACTAGCCCCCCACGGCCATTATTCCCACAAACACATCCAATCAAAATTTTGAGGTAGCCATTTTGTTTAGCGCAGTTGATTTCCCGATAGAAAATATGTTTTTTTGAGGAGGACACTCCCGCACAACCCTCGGGGCAAGGGTTGTAAGCTATGCCCTGGGGGAATATGAGATTTTTATAGAAGGCATTGTCATATAAACTTCAAAAAAGGTTCATTCGATTGGAAATTCAAAGGGCTAGTGCCCTTTTTAATAGTTGAAAGTGATTGGACGATAACTAACCCCCCTCTCCCGCCCACCTTTTCCCCAAACACATCCAATCAAAATTTTGAGATAGCCATTTTGTTCAACGTAGTTTAAAGTTCTGGAAATTAGGTCTATGAGGATGACAACCTCCTCACAACCCTCAGGACAATTATTGTAAGTTATGCCCTGGGGAAATATACAGTTTTTATAGAAAGCGTTGTCGTAGAAACTTCAAAAAGGGCTCATTTGATTAGAAATTGAAATTGCTTGTGCCCTTTTTAATAGTCGAAAGTAATTGGAAGGCAACTAATACCCCTTCCATGCCTGCCATTTCCCCAAACACATCCAATTAAAATTTTGAAATAGCCATTTTGTTCCGCTCAGTTAAAGTTCAGGAAATTATACCTTTGAGCAGGACACTCCCCTCACAGTCTTCAGAGCAAGGGTTTTAAGTTATGTCAAGGAGGCATATATGTTTTTATTGAAATTTTTATCGTAGAAACTTGAAAAAGTGCTAATTCGATTTGAAATTCAAAGGTCTATTGCCCTTTTTAATAGTCGAAAGTAATTTGAGGGCAACTAGCCCCCCTCTCTCGCCTATCTCTTCCTGAAACATACCCAATCAGAATTTTTAGATGACCATTTTGTCAAGTGTTGTAGATTTCTAGATAGAAATTATGTTTTGAGGAGGAAACTCCCCCACAGCCCTCAGGGCAAGGGTTGTATGTTATGCCCTTTGGGCATATAGTTTTTTTCTGAACGCGTCGTCGTAGAAACTTCAAAAAGAGCTCCTTCGATTGGAAATTGAAATGGCTAGTGCCCTTTTTAATAGTCGAAAGTGATTGGAAGGCACTTAACACCCTTTCTTCGCCCACCATTTCCACAAACATAACAAATCAAAATTTTGAAGTAGCCATTTTGTTCCACGCAGTTAAAGTTCAGGAAATTATACCTTAGAGCAGGACATTCCCCCCACAGTTTTCAGGGCAAGGGTTATCAGTTATGCCCTGGGGGTATATAAGGTTTTTATTGAAATGTTTGTCGTAGAAACCTGAAAAAGGGCTCATTCGATTGGAAATGGGTAGAGGCCAATGGGTAGTTTCTTTAGTTCTGGTAAGGATTTAACCCTGAGAAATTTAGTAAGTGGGGTGTATAGAATTCCGTGTTCTTGTGGGAAGTTCTATATTGGTAGGACTCACCAACTATTTTGTTGAAAGGTTTATTGAACACCGAAATTCAATAGAAAAACACAGCAATAAGTAAGTAAGTAAGTAAGTTTATTTATACCCCGCAATACAAAACAGATGCAGAGTAAAAAACGAAAAAAAAAATTATATCACCCACAAGGACATAATAAGGAAACACACAACATAGATAACTTAACAATATCCATAGAATCACTAATCTGGAAAAAAATAAGTGAGGGGGTCACTGGCACAGATCTTCCTTGGAGTATTGGTCCTCAGATCCTTAGCGATGTTATCAAGCAGCACTAGAGGGTCGATAAGTCCAAAATGAGAAATAATCTTGTGATTTCTGTACCACCTTGGCAAATATAGCAGGAATTTACAATATTTAAAATAGCCTCTCCTTAGCTGAAGACGGTATTTTTGTCACATTAGAGACTGCAAACCGGAAAGAAAAAGAAATGCAGGAGAACAAAAACTATGGTAAAGTTTACATAAGCCGCGGCGGCAGTACCTCCCTCTATTAGGCGAGATTTTACCATATGAAAATCGAATGCACTGCAGAGCACTAGCAACCAGAGACGAGCATGTAGTCGAAAGTGTATCAGAAAAAGTAATCCCAAGCCATTTCAACTTTGAGACACACTTGAGTATCATTGTACTCACATGTAAAGAAGGGGCAGGGTTAGAAGTATTAAAACACAGAAACTCGCATTTTGAAGCATTTACAGAAAGCCCAATCATACTCAAAGCATTAATCAGAACATTTAAGTTCTTTGTGAGGCCTGACCTAGTATGACTAACTAGCAGAACATCATCAGCATAGGCAATGTGACTAACAGCAGCATTTTCTAAAAACACAGTAGGAGACAGCATTCGCAAAAAGTCCGCAAGCACAGTTTTAAAAATATATGGAGACAACACACCACCTTGCCTGACTCCTTTCTTTACTAAGATAGGGTCGGATATATCAGACATCCATTTTAACCGAACCAACGAATTGGAATAACACTACTGAAGAACTTTTACTACGGAAGAATGAAATCCTGCTTTAACTAAGCAGTGAAGCGCTTGCGAATGTACAACGTTGTCAAAAGCGCCCGTGATATCAACCGAGCAAAACTAAAGTTGCCTTTTTTTGCATTTTTACCGAGACTAGCAACTGATCAAGTATATGATGGGCTTGAGAACAACCAAAACCGGCTCTGAACCCAACCTGATATTCAGAAAAATCACATTTAGTCAAAACTTCAGGCAATACGACATACTCGAACAGCTTGCTCATGAAACAGGATACCGTAATTGGTCGATAACTGAAACACTGATCTGCGTCCTTGCCCTTTTTCAAAACTGATGTTACAATTCCTGAAAGAAAACTCTCTGGAACTAACGACTGGATAAACACATCTGGAATAGGAGCTGAATGTGTGTTAACAATAATGGACACTTAATGGTGAAGTGATTGTAACACAGACCATCCATATCAGGAGCACTTGATTTCTTAACATTCTTAAAAGCCCGATAGATATCACCACTAGGTATTGACAATATATGGACTTGCCGAAGAACACGAGGAACAGTATCATGCAATAAGGAAGAAAACATGGACTGGATATAATTATTAAATTTTGAAAAAACACGAGTAAATTGATCAACAAAATCACTGATTTTGATAATCGAAACGGTAGTAGGCACACACTTGCTGCTATTAATTACATTTGACCAAGACTTCCGATCCGAGGGGCCATCAAAACCATTCAGGCGGGCTTGACGCAAAGAAGATCTAAACTGACGTTTCGAATTTTGCTTAGTTTTAAATACTTCACCAGACTTGGGCCGATCAAAAGCAATCCAAAGGTGAAGCCAAAACTTCGCGCGTTGTTTAGCTTTTTTCACTTCTGGGCACCCATTCCATAACGGTTTTCTGGTGCCCAATCTAACACGTTCCAAAGGAACTGAAACTGAAGCAGCTGACTTTAAACAATGCACGATCTGGTAATAGTAACAATTTAAATCAATCTTAACTGTCGGTGACCTTACAGAGGTTTGTAAAAGGTGAAAAGGCACTTTCAGGCTTGATAATAAGGAACAAAGAACATACAGATAAACTTCAGGATTTACTCGTTTCCAATTTGGCTTATTGAACCATTGATTTTGGTAAGAAAAACGGTTATAAGCCAGTAGAGCAGGCGACTCAATTTCACAAGTTAAAGGCAAGTGATCATCTTCAATTTTATCATCGAAAACAATGACAGGAGGAACCACGAGAGATCCTCTTGAAACTATAATATGATCAAGGTTTGATCTGGAACCATCACGGTAATGAATGTAGGTAAACTGTTTATCTTTATTGACTAACTGATAGCCACTAGGCAAAGCATCAAAAAACAGGTCACTTCTTTCAGACTGGGACAGAAGATTGGCATTATATCACCAGCCACAATCCAATTTAATCCCTGATTGGTCACTCTTAGCAGAAGTGTCTTGAGTCGCTTGCAAGAACCCGCGAAGACAGATTGGGAAGAAATGTTCTTGCGATTGCATGGCATAGACATTGATGAGGACCACATTACCGCATTTTGTTGCCAATAAATTATGATCAGAAGAAATAAGCCAAGGTTTCTAAGCGAGCCAAAATAAAGTTGCAAGGCCCCCAGAGGGTCGACCGCGCGTTTTTTTAGCTTCACGTACAAACGTGTGGTGGGTAGGTGACCGTTTAAGAGTATCAATATTGGCTGTAATTAGAAAATATTCCTGTAGAAAAACTATATCATAATCAAGAAGCTCATCAATAAGAAGATCTTTGTCTTTGGTTCCGTTAATATTAAGTGAAACAAAGCGAAATCTATTGCCACTAACAATCATTTTTATACTTATTCAGAGCTTTTTTTTAACACTGGGCATCTGAGACTATATGAAACATGATTTCCCCCGCAGTTGGCGCAATTCTGGCTTTCAGTGCAAGGATTATCACGTGTGTTACAATGTCCAGCAGCGCACCGAGAATAATTTTGATTAGTCGATGGGAGTGGGCAATTTCCGACAATATGGTTGGGCGATTGACAACGGTATTATCTAGGAGGTAACTTCTGAGAACGTCTAATTTAAAAGGTTCGTATCCCAAACACAAACCTTCATTTATAGCTTTATTTAAGGCAGCATCATCTAGAAATTCAAGGCGGAAGGATCCGGAACTTCCAATTTTAGTTGCATCAACGAGACCGGGGATCATGCAAATAAGCTGTGACTTTTGCAAAACAACAGGGATGTTACTCACAATACCAAGCACTTTTTGATTAAGGACATGAGTGGATACATTTGGCTGACTATTTGCAGCGGCAGCAAGAGAGACGCCTGAGGCTTTATCTCGGGTATGGACTACCCACCTTTTCTTGACAGGATCAGATCTCACACTTACGATTCCATCATGACCATCCAGGGTACCAAGGGTCTCTTTGCACTCAATAGGATCTTTGAGGTAAATAGGTGGCTTGAGATAGCCATTTTGTTCAGCGTAGTTGATTTCCAGATAGAAAATATCTTTTTGAGGAGGACACTCCCCCGCAACCCTCGGGGCAAGGGTTTTAAGTTATGCCCTGGGGGCATATAAAGTTTTTTATAGAAGGTGTTTTCGTAGAAACTTCAAAAAAGGCTCGTTCGATTGGAAGCTTAAAGGGCTACTGCCCTTTCTAATAGTCAAAAGTGATTGGAGGGCAACTAGCCCCCCCCAGGCCCATCATTCCCCCAAACACATCCAATCAAAATTTTGAGATAGCCATTTTGTTCAGCGTAGTTGATTTCCTTGATAGAAAATATGTTTTTGAGGGAGAAACTCCCCTACAACCCTCGGGGCAAGGGTTTTAAGTTATGCCCTGGGGGCATATAAGGTTTTTATAAAAGGCGTTGTCGTAGAAACTTCAAGAAAGGCTTATTCGATTGGAAATTCAAAGGGCTAGTGCCCTTTTGAATAGTCGAAAGTGATTGTAGGGTAACAAGCCCCCCCCCCACGCCCATTATTTCCCCTAAACACATCCAATCAAAATTTTGAGATAAACATTTTGTTCAACGTAGTTGATTTCCAAATAGAAAATATCTTTTTGAGGAGGACACTCCCCCACAACCCTCGGGGCAAGGGTTTTAAGTTATGCCCTGGGGACAAATCAATGTTTTTATAGAAGGTGTTGTCGTAGAAAATTCAAGAAAGGCTTATTCGATTGGAAATTCAAAGGGCTAGTGCCCATTTGAATAATCAAAAGATATGGAGGGCAACTAGCCCCCCCCCCCCCCCACGGCCTTCATTCCCCCAAACAAATCCGATCAAAATTTTGATATAGCCATTTTGTTTAGCGTAGTTGATTTCCAGATAGAAAATATGTTTTTGAGGAGGACACTCCCCCACAACCCTTGGGGCAAGGGTTGTAAGCTATGCCCTGGGGGCATATGAGATTTTTATAGAAGAAGTTGTCATAGAAACTTCAAAAAAGGTTCATTCGATTGGAAATTCAAAGGGCTAGTGCCCCTTTTAATAGTTGAAAGTGATTGGACGGTAACTAACCCCCCTCTCACGCCCACCTTTTCCCCAAAAACATCCAATCAAAATTTTGAGATAGCCATTTTGTTCAACGTAGTTTAAAGTTCCGGAAATAAGGTCTTTGAGGATGACAACCCCCTCACAACCCTCAGGACAATTATTGTAAGTTATGCCCTGGGGACATATACAGTTTTTATAGAAAGCATTGTCGTAGAAACTTCAAAAAGGGCTCATTCGATTAGAAATTGAAATTGCTTGTGCCCTTTTTAATAGTCGAAAGTAATTAGAAGGCAACTAATACCCCTTCCACGCCTGCCATTTCCCCAAACACATCCAATAAAAATTTTGAAATAGCCATTTTGTTCCGCAGAGTTAAAGTTTAGGAAATTATATATTTGAGCAGGACACTCCCCTCACAGTCTTCAGAGCAAGGGTTATAAGTTATGCCCAGGAGGCATATAAGTTTTTATTGAAATCTTTATCGTAGAAACTTGAAAAAGTGCTCATTCGATTTGAAATTCAAAATTCTAGTGCCCTTTTTAATTGTCGAAAGTGATTTGAGGGGAACTAGCCCTCCTCTCTCGTCTACTTGTTCCTCAAACACATCCAATCAGAATTTTTAGATGAACATTTTGTCAAGTGTAGTAGATTTCTAGATAGAAATTATGTTTTGAGGAGGACACTTCCCCACAGCCCTCAGGACAAGGGTTGTAAGTTATGCCCTTGGGACATATAGGTTTTTTTTCTGAACACGTCGTCGTAGAAACTTCAAAAAGGCCTCCTTCGATTGGAAATTGAAATGGCTAGTGCCCTTTTTAATAATCGAAAGGGATTGGAAGGCACTTAACCCCCCTTCTTCGCCCACCATTTCCCCAAACATAGCAAATCAAAATTTTGAAATAGCCATTTTGTTCAACGTAGTTAAAGTTCAGGAAATTATACCTTAGAGCAGGACACTCCACCCACAGTTTTCAGGGCAAGGGTTATAAGTTATGCCCTGGGGGTATATAAGGTTTTTATTGAAATGTTTGTCGTAGAAACTTGAAAAAGGGTCATTCGATTGGAAATTCAAAGGGCTAGTGCCCTTTTTAATGCTCGAAAGTGATTTGAGGGCAACTAATCCCCCTCTCACGCCCACCTTTTCCCCAAACACATCCAATCAAAGTTTTTAGATATCCATTTTATTCAACACAGTTGAAAGATTTGGAAATTAGGTCTTTAAGAATGACAACCTATCCCCCCCTCACAACCCTCAGGGCAAGAGTTTTGAGTTATGCCCTGGGAGCATGTAAGGTTTTTATTGAAGGCAATGTTGTAAAAACATCCAAAAGGGTTAATTCAATTGAAAATTGAAAGGGCTATTGCCCTTTTAATAGTCGAAAGTGATTGAAGGGTAACTAACCCCCTCTCACGCCCACCATTTCCCCAAACACATCCAATCAAAGTTTTGATATTCGAAAGTTCTGGAAGTTAGGTCTTTTAGGATAATAACCCCATCAGAGCTTTCAGTGCAAAGGTTGTAAGTTATGCCCTGGGGGTATATAAGGTTTATAATGCCCTTAACCTTAAATATTACAAGGTTTATAAGGTTTATAATATAGAAAGTTGCTGTAGAAATTTTTAAAGGGGCTTATTTGATTGGAAATTGAAATTGCCCTTTTTAATAGTCGAAAGTGAGGGGCAAAAACCAACAAAGAGAAAAGACAAATGCAAAACAACGCGGATATTTCGCCTGTATCACAAACAGGGCGTCTTCAGCACGAAAGACAGAAGAAGAACAAGATAAAAAAAAACAAGTTAAAACTAAAAAAAACAATAAAAAAACCACCAAAACAAAAATGTACAATTGGCGCAAACTGATCCACGTAGGGAAAAGATTCTAATATGGAGTTACTTCAGTGAGAACACCAGAGCAACTCCGGAAAAATATAAAAAATGGAAATCACTTTAACTATTCTGTTTCGAAATAATCCTTTTATTGGCTATTATTGCAGCAATTCGTTTTGGTCTAGCAGGTAAAACAGTCCCCTTGTGATTATTTATAATCTTAATTCCCTTATTGACTGTTGATTCACTCTTTAGAAGATTATCATAAATTGGGTCAATATTTAAACTACCTGTGTCCCTATTTATTGAAAGGTTAGCAAACATATGTTTTTTTAATTTCAATGGCTTCTCTCGCCCACTGTGTATACCCCTTATCATTTGAAATAGCTAAGGCCTCATCAAATTTTATAAAGTGATCTGGTTGAAACCAAATATGTTCTGTTAAAGCTGAAACAAAAGTTTCTGGAGGCTTGCTTAATTGCCATCTATAGTATATTCAATGCTATTGTGTCTGAGCTTGTATCTTTGCTGGTAACTTGAAAAAGTTTCTGAATTATTTTGAGGTCTTTTCTTGTTGTTGTTTACCCTCTAAAGATAGATTTTTTGTCAAGTAAGGTTTGTATGACCTTCTCCAATTGTTAGAATAAACCCTTTTCCCTGGGTATTTTCACCAGCGCCATCTTTTTTCTTGGGTAGATTGGCACGTCATCTATAGTTTCAATTTTCTATAGTGCCATTTTTGATTCCTTATTGTTAAGAAGCGTACTGGGAACTAGCAGAAGAGGGGAAGGAACCTCCCGCAAGCGACGTATTGTACCCACCGGTATTAAGTTACCCGTAAATTGCGGGGGACAGTTGAGGGGGTCCTTACGTTTCCTTTGTTCCTAGGTTCCTTCATTCTATATGTATTCAGCATTTGGTGCTGATGGCGTGGACTGCTGGAGTGCTCATTTATTGTCCTGTTCTGAATTTTGTCCAAAACAGTATTGGAAAAAGGCTTTTCTGCAGATATTATGAAGAAATATATGTCTGAAATTTTTCACGCTCGCCCAGGTTTCTGAAGCAAGGAGGCAAATCTTCCAGTTTTGCCATCCTGGGGAAATTCAGGCTAAGAGAGTGGGTACAAATGCGTTTATTAATAGTGTCCCCGATATTATCGATACTATTAGTACAGGCAAATGGAGGTTTGACCCGAAACAAATTGCAACAGAAATGATTCTTACACCATCTTGTAGAGAAAAAAAAACTGAACAACATATCCATTTTCGCATATTCTGAGTCGACGCAAAATAACCGTTTTTTGGCTTTTAATGCGATTTTTTTTACGTTTTCCGAAAAAAAAAATAAAATTTTAGTATCCGACCGTTTTTCTTGAAATGAAGTACGATTCTGATGCAGAGTGACAAGCTGAGACAGAAAATGAAGTCAGATTGGGTGTCTGGTGCAAAACAAAAAAGTTTCACTATCATCAATATGGGTTGCGGTAATTTTTGTAAAGACAATCAATCGGCACTTGTTATTAAACAAATGATCGGTTGTTCGTAAAAATACCTGAACTAGGCACTAGTATAAGACACTTCGAAGGCTACGTAATGCAATAAAAATGAAAATCGTCACATTCATCACTCAGTGTTTTAAAGATTTCAAAGTTTATTCCCAAGATTTGACTGAGAAATCAATTAGACGAAGACCTCAAGTAATGCCAGAAAGTCGAGTAGAAAACTAGTTCCGGTCAGTGACAGTCATAACCTTTATTTAAATTCGCAATCTACCCCGAGAAACTTCATCAGATTCTGGGCTGGACTCTTCACAGATCTTGTCATTGAACAGGAGCTTATGCGCTCTCTTAAAACCTCTGGTGGCCTTACCAACGGCAGCGGCATGACAGAGGCTCAGAGGGCCTTATGGGTTTTGTCAAGACCAGTCTGCTCTACAGTAAACCTTCTGATGGAACGTATCTCACAAATTCTGTACGTTACAAGCGATCAGCACAAGGAGATGTCAGAGCCGATGCAACTGAGAGACTGTCTGTCTCTGACAGACAGTCTCTCAGAGACTGTGTTTATCTGTGCATTGGCTGATCATCTCCGTGCAAAGGGTGTGTCTCTGTCTCCCAGGCATCAGGTGACGCAGATGTCCCGATTGTGGAAGCTGCTGTTGCCTCTTCACGGTATCACGACACTGCCGTAGTTGGAGACGATACCGATCTATTGGTTCTCTTATGCTACCATTGTGACTTGTCAAACAAGAAACTATTCTTTGCACCTGAGTCAAAGTCGAATAAAACTCCCCGAATATGGAACATACACACCCTGAAAGAGAAGCTGGGACAAGATACTTGTCATCTGATCCTTTTTGCTCATGCCCTGTTAGGCTGTGACTCTACTTCGCGAATGCACGGTGTGGGAAAAGGCACAGAAGAGGCTGATAGAAGACAATGATTTCCGAACATCAGCTGCAGTGTTCATGCAGAAGTCCGCTTCGAAGGAGGAAATCAAGACCACTGGTGAAGACGCCCTACTGGTCATATACGATTCGTCGAAAGGAGGGAACTTGAACAAACTCCACAGAGAAGTTTTTGAAAAGAAAGTGACAACGGCAAACTCTTTTGTTCACCCAGAACATCTGCCACCAACTTCTGATGCAGCCAAGTTTCATAGCTATCGAGTTTTTGTATCAAGTTCAGGTATTGACCGCGGAGCCTGATCCGGAACTGAAAGCCGAGGAATGGGGATGGAAGAATAAAGATGACTTCTTGTACCCATTAACGACTGACCTCCCACCAGTCCCGAGTATGCTCCTAAAGATTGTGAAGTGCTCCTGTCGTGTACAGTGTAGTTCAGCGAGGCGTAGCTGCTTTTAAAACGGCTTAGTTTTGTACTTCAGAATGCAGAACCTGCCAGGGAACAATGTGTTCCAACTCCCAAAAAATCGAAAGCAACAATGATGAAGAGAACCTAGAACCCTAGTCGTTAATCCATTCCAAATGAAGAAGTTGTGAAACTAGTCGATTCTCTATTTTGTATTTTTTATAAGATTGATTCTATTTAATAGACTGTGAAGATTAGACACTGTGGGTTGACCTTAAATAGTATACGAAGATCCGTCAGCGTTGGCGCTCCTCAGTCATCGATTCCCGAGCTTACAGAGGGGCGTGCACAAGGTCAAAATCTGGAAGTGATCATACGCTTGTAGGTACGAAAATACTCCTGAAGTTGAGCGCAAGGAAGAGACAACCCCCAAAAAGGAAGTTAAACGTGGATAAACTGAAAATCTAAACAGTGAAAGACGACTTTTGCCTGAAGTTACAGAACCAGTTCGCAAGCCTGACCAACTGTGATGAAGACCCTACCACCCGATGGAAACAATTCCGGAACATCACTGAAAAGGTGGCCACTGAAGTTATCGGCTATGCCCCTACAAAGACGAGGAAGAATTATGCCTCAGAGAAAACTGTAAAGCTAATCGAAGCTAGGTGGCAGGCATCAAACGCATCAATCACAGTAAAAAAGTCGCTACGTAAACAGGTTAAAACAAGCTTACGTCAAGACCGCCAACAATTTTAGGATGAGGTTGCTTTAGAGATGGAAAAAGCAGCCAGAAATAATGACACGAGTAGGCTGTATAGAACCCTCAAAGAAATAACTGGAATAAAGTCACCCATCGCTGGTCCCCTAAAAGACGCTCAAGGAAGTGTGATCCCTGACGTGCAAGGTAAACTGGAAGAATCACTTTAAAGACCTGCCTAATCCAAATACAGATGGGGCAAGATGGAATGTCGATGCTGCCACCAACAGCTGAAAGACAACCATATGAAATCGACATAGCACCACCTTCAGCTTCAGAGATACTAAACGCGATCAAACGGCTAAAAAACAATAAGTCTCCTGGAGAAGATGGTCTCCCTCCCGAGGTCTACAAGGCGTCACCAGACGTTGTAACGGAACAACTAGAAACTCTCTTCAGTTTGATATGGGGGAGGAAAGACCTTCCCGTCTGATTGGAAGATGTCAGTAATAATGCCAGTATTTAAAAACGGGGACAAATGCGACAGCCGCAACTACCAAGGGATATCACATATGGACACGGCTACCAAAGTATTTGCGATGATTTTGCTTAAAAGGTTCGAGATAGCAAGGGATGAGCGGACACGTGAAAATCAATGCGGATTTCGAAGAGGGAGAGGGTGCACTGACCAGGTCTTCACTCTTCGCCCTATTCTCCAACAGTGCGAACGCTACAAACTCCCGATAATTAACATGTTCCTTGATTTTGTGGCTGCTTTCGACTCTGTAACTCGCAAAAACCTTTGGCGAATCATGTTGGAAGATGGTATGCCAGTAGAATTCATAGAACTGTTGAAGGCCTACTACGAGCATTGCAAATCGACAGTAAGAGTGCTGGGCGAAGAAACTGAGCCCTTCAATGTCGAAAGTGGTGTAAAACAGGGGTGCATATTGTCCCCTGTTTTGTTTAACTACTGTATAGACTGGATTCTAGAGAGTGCACTCTCGAGTTTTGATGGTGTTGTTATGGGATTGGGCATTAACGTGTCTGACCTGGACTACGCGGACGACATCGACGCTCTTGCCGCTGATTCAGAAACTTCCCCAGCAATGTTAAATGAAATAGCACATTTCTCTCAGCAACTGGGTATGAAAATCAACACGGCCAAAACCAAAGTCATGGACCCAAACATGCACTCGGATTATCAGCTTGTGCTTTACGGACAAGAATTGGAAAAAGTCGACAGCTTCACCTATCTTGGCTCAATAATAGACTCTCGTGGAGGATGTGACCTTGACGTAGAGAACAGAATCAACAAAGCCCAAGCCATCTTCTCACAACTCCGCCGCCATCAGTGGATCCGGCGGGAGATCAGCATGAAGACAAAACTTTCTGTCTATAAAGCGGCTGTTAGATCTGTTCTCTTCTATGCAGTCGAAACTTGGCCACTGAAGGCGCTTCATCTCCATGATTTGGAAGTCCTTGAGCACCGCTGTCTACGAAAAATCCTGAGGATTCGATACGCCGATAGAATCTCAAATGTTGATGTGCGCCACCGCTGCTGTGAAATCGAACCCGCCGCCATGATTGTCAAACAGAGAAGACTGCGTTGGCTTGGTCATGTCCTTAGAAGACCCAATGACCGCATCATAAAGAAAGTGCTTCTAGCTGTCCCATTGCCAGATTGGCACAGGCGATCTGGCGGTCAATTTAAGAATTGGTGGACACTGCCAAAAACGACCTCGACTCGACCCCATTGGCGGATTTCGAAAGTTTGGCAGAAAGTGGGAGAGCTGCTGGCTCCGGTTTGCTGAAGAGCTGGCACAAGATCGCGACAAATTGGAGTCAATCATACGTAGTCTTCCAGATGCCGGGTGAGGCGTCCGCGTCTGGTCCCACAACAAGTACAAGCAAGAAGTAAGATTTACGATACAGACCACTGAAAATCAGTTCGGTTTGTAATTCACTTTCCCTAATTATTTTCTTAAAAAAAAATGTAGATCATTCATTAATGATTACGATTTTTTTTTTCTGGTTCAGTGAACAACCTATTTGATTCTATTTTCGGTCTCAGCTCGTGATTCTACGTCAGAACCACACTTTCATTCAAGAAAGTCGGGCTACAATGAAAATTGTATTTTTTAGGCAAAAAAAGTCGAAAAAATACAGTTACTTTTTGTATGGTGCTTCTTACGCTAAATCCGACTTCGTTTTCAGTCTCGCCATGTTATTTTTGGCTAGAATCATACTTCAGTTCAAGAAAAACCGATGTCCACGAAAATTGCGATTTTTATTCGAATAACGGAAAAAATAGCATTAAAAGCCAAAAAACGGTTATTTTGCGTCGACTCAGAATATGCGAAAATGGATATGTTGTTCAGTTTTTTTTTCTTTACAAGATGGTGTAAAAATCATTTCTGTTGCAATTTGTTTCGGGTCGACCTCTTTTTGGAGCTCATTTTCCTGTTCTATATTGCAAAGTATGATGCTGTTGATGTTGGTCTGCAAGTCTTTGTTATCCGCCACCTTAGTGAAGTACCACTTTCGCAACAGGTGACGGAAAAGTTGACACAATGGGGCGGAGGAGCTCCAGTCTTATGAATCTTAGGTAAACCATAGATCTTGGGTGCCGAACAACCCCTAGGATAATATTTGTTATAAAACTGGGGTAATATGAAAATAATTTTTCAATGACTCCAATTCCTTTCTTGTTGATTTTACATATTTATCTGTAGGATCAAAATCAAATTTTTTGTATGTAATAGTGTCAAAAATAATGATTTTCCTTTGATTATTATAGTCTTCAGTGTTCATAATTACAATCGTGCTTCCCTTATCGGCTCTGGTGATAGTAAGGAATTTATCCTTTTTAAATTCTGAAAGTATTTTAATGTCATTTTTTTGTGAGATGTCTTTACCAATCAAGCTCACATTAAAGGTGTTTAGTTTTCTTACGATCTCGGCTCTAAATTCTTGAGGAGTATCAACTTTATCTATAGAAGCCATAATATCTGACTCCTTATTCCTGGTCACTTAAAAATGGCATTAGAAATTATAATTTAAGTACGAATGAGCCCTCTCGCGACATTTTAGGGCAACTGGACCGATACTATCATTCCTGAGAAGAAAAAAAAAAAATTAACACGCATCCGTGATCTTTCTTCTGGCCAAAAATACAAAATTCCGCATTTTTTCAGATAGGAGCTTGAAAGCTCAATAGTAGGGTTCTCTGATACGCTGAATCTAATGGTGTGATTTTCATTAAGATTCTATGAATTTTAAGGGGTATTTCTCCTTTTTTCAAAAAATACGGAATTTTTTCAAAAATAAGGCAAATTTTCTCGTAACTTTTGATGGGCAAGACTAAACCCGATGATACTTATATATTTAAAATCAGCATAAAAATCCAATTCTTTTGATGTATCTATTGGTATCAAAATTCGGTTTTTTTAGAGATTCTATTACTATTGACCCGGGTCGCTCCTTACTTACAGTTCGATACCACGAACTGTTTGATAAGGTAACATAGGTAAGCTCAAAATATATTCAACTTCTAGGTACATTTTGTGACTTTGGGAGCAACTTTGTGGTTTAGTTGATTTGACTCCGAAGCAGCTCTGGATTGAAGCGTTTTAGATTCGATGTGTGATGAGCCACAATTTTTTAGATTTGATGGCTTTTTTATGCAATCACAGGCCATATTCTTTCTTTCTTTCTTTCTCTCTCTCTCTCTCTCTCGCTCTCTCTCTCTCTCTCTCTCTCTCTCCCTCTCTCTCTCTTCCTCTCTCTCTCTCTCTTTTATACTTTTGCTTTTTTCGTGTTAGCGTTTAAAGAAAACAGGTATCCCCACCCCTCCACCATCACTCTTACATGCTTCCAAACTTGAAATACTATTCATTCATTTGTCGGTTACTTTTTTTGAACAGATCTTAACTTGAAAAAAAAATAATAACCAACGATTATGAAAGAAAGTTATGCTAATTAAAATAATTCTTAAAAGGAACGTTCCACCGAGATTTGAACTCGGATCACAGGATTCAAAGTCCTGAGTGCTAACTATTACACCATGGAACCTTGTTCTAAATGGCAATTTGTTATTAAATATTTATAGACGCTCTATCACAGTTAGCAGAGATTTCTAAATTGGTTTCTCACTTCGTAAGCGAAGGCCAAGGCCGTACCAAGGATTTTTTTTTCGGAGGAGGTTTGGTAAATATTTACCAAATCATATTATTGAGTTTCAAATAAGTGAATATACAATTCGATGCCTTTTTATGCTGATTATATAACAATCATTTCTATCGGAAATGAATTTCAGCCCCCCCCTATATATGTCAATTCAGGATATATATTTGCACATATGGGGGTGGGGTAGGTTAGGCAGGGGGGGGGGTTGAAATTCAGTTCCAATAGAAATAATTATTATATTCGTAATCAGCATAAAAAAGGCATCGAATGGTGTATTCACTTTATTCCTAAATCAATAATATGATTTGGTAAATATTTACCGGATGTTTTACTCAAAGATTTTTTTGGGAGGGGGGGGGGGGTTAAACGAACAAAAACTCAAAAAAACGCATACAAAATTTGTTTATATCCGTTTTGTTACGTTTTTACGAGTAAAAATTTTTTTCGGGAGGGGGTTCAAACCCCCTAACCCCCTCTGGGTACGTCCTTGGCAAGGGCCCACGGAAATATATCTGGTTAGGTAGTGAAGAATTTGACTAATGGCTAGACGTCGGTGTTCGCCTATTTATGTATCAATATAGGAAGATCAGAGGCAGCGCGCTAGCACTGCCTAGGTAAAGAACGATGTGGGCACAAATGTGTTTTTTGTTTTGTTTTTTTCTGCGTATCCGGGCACTTCGTATCGAAGGAATTGTCGTAGAAATTGGAGTGGCTAGTGTCCCTTTTAATAGTCGAAAGTGATTGGAGGGTAACTAGCCCCCCACCCATTATTCCCCCAAACACATCCAATCAAAATTTTGAGATAGCCATTTTTTGTTCGGCGTGGCTGATTTCCAGATAGAAAATATCTTTTTGAGGAGGAAACTCCCCCACAACCCTCGGGGCAAGTTATGCCCTGGGGGTATATAAATTTTTTATAGAAGGTGTTGTCGTAGACACTTCAAAAAAAGCTCGTTCGATTGGAAACTTAAAGGGGTACTGCCATTTCTAATAGTCAAAAGTGATTGGAGGGCAACTAAACCCCCCCCCCCCTCAGGACCATCATTCCCCCAAACACATCCAATCAAAATTTTGAGATAGCTATTTTGTTCAGGGTAGTTGAATTCCTTGATATAAAATATTTTTTTGAGGAGGACACTCCCCTACAACCTGGGGGCAAGGGTTTTAAGTTATGCCCTGGGGGCATATAAGGTTTTTATAGAAGGCGTTGTCGTAGAAACTTCAAGAAAGGCTTATTCGATTGGAAATTCAAAGGGCTAGTGCCCTTTTGAATAGTCAAAAGTGATTGGAGGGCAACTAGCCCCCCCCCCTCCCACGGCCATCATTCCCCCAAACACATCTAATCAAAATTTTGAGATAGCCATTTTGTTTAGCGTAGTTGATTTCCAGATAGAAAATATGTTTTTGAGGAGGACCCTGCCCCCCCAACCCTCGAGGCAAGGGTTGTAAGCTATGCCCTGGGGGCATATGAGATTTTTATAGGAGGCGTTGTCGTAGAAACTTCAAAAAAGGCTCATTCGATTGGAAATTCAAAGGGCTAGTGCCCTTTTTAATAATTGAAAGTGATTGGACGGTAACTAACCCCCCTCTCACGCCCACCTTTTCCCCAAACACATTCAATCAAAATTTTGAGGTAGCCATTTTGTTCAACGTAGTTTAAAGTTCTGGAAATTAGGTCTTTGAGGATGGCAACCCCCTCACAACCCACAGGACAAGGATTGTAAGTTATGCCCTGGGGGCATATACAGTTTTTATAGAAAGCGTTGTCGTAGAAACTTCAAAAAGGGCTCATTCGATTAGAAATTGTAATTGCTTGTGCCCTTTTTAATAGTCGAAAGTAATTGGAAGGCAACTAATACCCCTTCCACGCCTATCATTTCCCCAAACACATCCAATCAAAATTTTGAAATAGCCATTTTGTTCCACACAGTTAAAGTGCAGGAAATTATACCTTTGAGCAGGACACTCCCCTCACAGTCTTCAGAGCAAGGGTTATAAGTTATGCCCTGGAGGCATATAAGTTTTTATTGAAATCTTTATCGTAGAAACATGAAAAAGTGCTCATTTGATTTGAAAATCAAAGGTCTAGTAACCTTTTAATAGTCGAAAGTGATTGATTTGAGGGCTACTAGCCCCCCTCTCTCGCCTACCTCTTCCTCAAACACATCCAATCAAAATTTTTAGATGGCCATTTTGTCCAGGGTTGTGGATTTCTAGATAGAAATTATGTTTTGAGGAGGACACTCCCCCACAGCCCTCAGGGCAAGGGTTGTAAGTTATGCCCTTGGGGCACATAGGGTTTTTTCTGAACACGTCGTCGTAAAAACTTCAAAAAAAGCTCCTTCGATTGGAAATTGAAATGGCTAGTGCCCTTTTTAATAGTTGAAAGTGATTGGAAGGCACCTAACACCCTTTCTTCGCCCACCATTTCCCCAAACATAACAAATCAAAATTTTGAAATAGCTATTTTGTTCCACGCAGTTAAAGTTCAGGAAATTATACCTTAGAGCAGAAAACTCCCCCTACAGTTTTCAGGGCAAGGGTTATAAGTTATGCCCTGTGGCTATATAAGGTTTTTATTGAAATGTTTGTCGTAGAAACTTGAAAAAGGGCTCATTCAATTGGAAATTCAAAGGGTTAGTGCCCTTTTTAATAGTCGAAAGTGATTTGAGGGCAACTAAACCCCCTCTCACGCCCACCTTTTCCCCAAACACATCCAATCAAAGTTTTTAAATATCCATTTTATTCAACACAGTTGATAGATTTGGAAATTAGGTCTTTAAGGATGACAACCTATCCCCCCCCCCTCACAACCCTTAGGGCAAGAGTTTTTAAGTTATGCTCTGGGAGCCTGTAAGGTTTTTATTGAAGGCAATGTTGTAAAAACATCCAAAAGGGTTCATTCAATTGAAAATTGAAAGGGCTAGTGCCTTTTTTAATAGTTGAAAGTGATTGGACGGTAACTAACTCCCCTCTCAAGCCCACCTTTTCCCCAAACACATCCAATCAAAATTTTGAGATAGCCATTTTGTTCAACGTAGTTTAAAGTTCGGGAAATTAGGTCTTTGAGGATAACAACCCCCTCACAACCCTCAGGACAAGGATTGTAAGTTTTGCCTTGGGGGCATATACAGTTTTTATAGAAAGCGTTGTCGTAGAAACTTCAAAAAGGGCTCATTCGATTAGAAATTGAAATTGCTTGTGCCCTTTTTAATAGTCGAAAGTAATTTGGAAGGCAACTAATACCCCTTCCACGCCTATCATTTCCCCAAACACATCCAATCAAAATTTTGAAATAGCCATTTTGTTCCACACAGTTAAAGTGCAGGAAATTATACCTTTGAGCAGGACACTCCCCTCACAGTCTTCAGAGCAAGGGTTATAAGTTATGCCCTGGAGGCATATAAGTTTTTATTGAAATCTTTATCGTAGAAACATGAAAAAGTGCTCATTCGATTTGCAATTCAAAGGTCTAGTAACCTTTTTAATAGTCGAAAGTGATTTGAGGGCTACTAGCCCCCCTCTCTCGCCTACCTTTTCCTCAAACACATCCAATCAAAATTTTTAGATGGCCATTTTGTCAGTGTTGTGGATTTATAGATAGAAATTATGTTTTGAGGAGGACACTCCCCCACAGCACTCAGGGGCAAGGGTTGTAAGTTATGCCCTTGGGGCACATAGGGTTTTTTTCTGAACCTGTCGTCGTAAAAACTTCAAAAAAAGCTCCTTCGATTGGAAATTGAAATGGCTAGTGCCCTTTTTAATAGTTGAAAGTGATTGGAAAGCACCTAACACCCTTTCTTCGCCCACCATTTCCCCAAACATAACAAATCAAAATTTTGAAATAGCTATTTTGTTCCACGCAGTTAAAGTTCAGGAAATTATACCTTAGAGCAGAAAACTCCCCCTACAGTTTTCAGGGCAAGGGTTATAAGTTATGCCCTGTGGCTATATAAGGTTTTTATTGAAATGTTTGTCGTAGAAACTTGAAAAAGGGCTCATTCAATTGGAAATTCAAAGGGCTAGTGCCCTTTTTAATAGTCGAAAGTGATTTGAGGGCAACTAAACCCCCTCTCACGCCCACCTTTTCCCCAAACACATCCAATCAAAGTTTTTAAATATCCATTTTATTCAACGCAGTTGATAGATTTGGAAATTAGGTCTTTAAGGATGACAACCTATCCCCCCCCTCACAACCCTTAGGGCAAGAGTTTTAAGTTATGCTCTGGGATCCTGTAAGGTTTTTATTGAAGGCAATGTTGTAAAAACATCCAAAAGGGTTCATTCAATTGAAAATTGAAAGGGCTAGTGCCCTTTTTAATAGTTGAAAGTGATTGGATGGTAACTAACTCCCCTCTCAAGCCCACCTTTTCCCCAAACACATCCAATCAAAATTTTGAGATAGCCATTTTGTTCAACGTAGTTTAAAGTTCGGGAAATTAGGTCTTTGAGGATAACAACCCCCTCTCAACCCTCAGGACAAGGATTGTAAGTTTTGCCTTGGGGGCATATACAGTTTTTATAGAAAGAGTTGTCGTAGAAACTTCAAAAAGGGCTCATTCGATTAGAAATTGAAATTGCTTGTGCCCTTTTTAATAGTAAAAAGTAATTTGAAGGCAATTAATACCCCATCCACGCCAACCATTTCCCCAAACACATCCAATCAAAATTTTGAAATAGCCATTTTGTTCCACACAGTTAAAGTGCAGGAAATTATACCTTTGAGAAGGACACTCCCCTCACAATCTTCAGAGCAAGGGTTATAAGTTATGCCCTGGAGGCATATAAGTTTTTATTGAAATCTTTATCGTAGAAACTTGAAAAAGTGCTAATTCTATTTTAAATTAAAAGGTCTAGTAACCTTTATAATAGTCAAAAGTCATTTGAGGGCAACTAGCCCCCTCTCTCGCCTACCTCTTCCTCAAACCCATCCAATCAAAATTTTTAGATGGCCATTTTGGCAAGTGTTGTGGATTTCTAGATAGAAATAATGTTTTGAGGAGGACACTCCCCCACAGCCCTCAGGGCATGGGTTGTAAGTTATGCCCTTGGGGCACATAGGGTTTTTTCTGAACACGTCGTCGTAGAAACTTCAAAAAGGGCACCTTCAATTGGAAATTGAAATGGCTAGTGCCCTTTTTAATAGTCGAAAGTGATTTGAGGGCAACTAACCCCCCTCTCACGCCCACCTTTTCCCCAAACACATCCAATCAAAGTTTTTAGATATCCATTTTATTCAACGCAGTTGAAAGATTTGGAAGTTAGGTCTTTAAAGATGACAACCTATCCCCCCCCCTCACAACCATCAGGGCAAGAGTTTTAAGTTATGCCCTGGGAGCATGTAAGGTTATTCTTAAAGGCAATGTGGTAAAAACATCCAAAAGGGTTCATTCAATTGAAAATTGAAAGGGCTATTGCCCTTTTAATAGTCGAAAGTTATTGAAGGGCAACTAACCCCCTCTCACGCCCACCATTTCCCCAAACACATCCAATCAAGATTTTGATATGCGAAATTTCTGGAAATTAGTATTTTAGGATAATAACCCCATCAGAGCTTTCAGTGCAAAGGTTGTAAGTTATGCCCTGGGGGCATATAAGGTTTATATAGAAAGTTGTTGTAGAAATTTCAAAAGGGGCTCATTTGATTGGAAATTGCCCTTTTTAATAGTCAAAAAAGAGGGGAAAAAACCAACAAAGAGAAAAATCTCAATGAAAAAAAAAAAAACAACAAACGAGACTGTGGCCAGTGGAGAGAAAAGAAAAGACAAATGCAAAACAACGCGGATATTTCACCTGTATTACAAACAAGGCGTCTTCAGTACGAAAGACAGAAGAAGACCAAGATAAAAAAAAATCAAGTTAAAACTAAAAAAACAATAAAACAACCACCAAAACAAAAAATAAACAATTGGCGCAAACTGATCCACGTAGGGAAAAGATGCTAATAGGGAGTTACTTCAGTGAGAACACCAGAGCAACTGCGGAAAAAAAATGGAAATTACTTTAACTATTCTCTTTCGAAATAATCCTTTTTTTGGCTATTATTGAAGCAATTCATTTTGGTCTAGCTGGTAAACAGTCCCCTGGTGATTATTTATAATCTTAATTCCCTTATTAACTTTTGATTCACTCTTTAGAAGATTATCATAAATTGGGTCAATATTTAAACTACCTGTGTCCCTATTTATTGAAAGGTTAGGAAACATATGTTTTTTAATTTCAATGGCTTCTCTCGCCCATTGTGTATACCCCTTATCATTTGAAATGGCTAAGGCCTCATCACATTTTACAAAGTGATCTGGTTGAAACCAAATATGTTCTGCTAAAGCTGAAACAAAAGTTTCTGGAGGCTTGCTTAATTGCCATCTTAATTGCAATCTTGCTTAATTGTCGATACTATCATTCCTGAGAAAAAAAAAAAAATAACAAATTAACACGCATCCGTGATCTTTCTTCTGGCCAAAAATACAAAATTCCGCGTTTTTGCAGATAGGAGCTTGAAAGCTCAATAGTAGGATTCTCTGATACGCTGAATCTAATGGTGTGATTTTCATTTAGATTCTATGAATTTTAGGGGGTATTTCTCCCTTTTTTCCAAAAAATACGGCATTTTTTCAAAAATAAGACAAATTTTTCTGTAACTTTTGATAGGTAAGAACTATACTTGATGAAACTTATATATTTAAAATCAGCATAAAAATTCGATTCTTTTGATGTATCTATTGGTATCAAAATTCGGTTTTTTAGAGTTTCGATTACTATTGACCCGGGTCACTCCTTACTTACAGTTGGTTACCACGAACTGTTTGATAAGGTAACATGGGTAAGCTCAAAATATATTCAACTTCTAGGTTCATTTTTGTGACTTTGGGAGCAATTTTGTGGTTTAGTTGATTCGAATTCGAAGCAGCTCTGGACTGAAGCGTTTTAGATTCGCTGTGTGATGAGCCACAATTTTTTAGATTAGATAGTTTTCTCATGAAATCACAGGTCGTATTCTTTCTTTTTCTTTCTCTCTCTCTCTCTCTCTCCCTCTCTCTCTCTCTCTTTCTCTTTGTCTCTCTCTCTTTTATACTTTTGCTTTTTTCGTGTTAGCGTTTAAAGAAGACGAGTATCCCCACCCCTCCACCATCACTCTTACATTATTCCAAATTTGAAATACTATGCATTTATTTGTCGGTTACTTTTTTTGAACAGATCTTAACTTAACAGATCTTAACGATCTTTAAAGATCTTAACAGATCGAATAGTCGAAAGTGAGGGGCAAAAACCAACAAAGAGAAAAATCTCAATGAAAGAAACAACAACAAACGAGACTGTGGCCAGTGGAGAGAAAAGAAAAGACAAATGCAAAACAACGTGGATATTTCGCCTGTATCACAAACAAGGCGTCTTCAGCACGAAAGACAGAAGAAGAACAAGATAAAAAAAAACAAGTTTAAAACTAAAAAACCAATAAGACAATCACCAAAACAAAAAATATACAATTGGCGCAAACTGATCCACGTTGGGAAAAGATACTAATATGGAGTTACTTCAGTAAGAACACCAGAGCAACTGCGGGAAAATGAAAAAATGGAGATTAATTTAACTATTCTGTTTCGAAATAAACCTTTTATTGGCTTATATTGAAGCAATTCCTTTTGGTCTAGGAGGTAAAACAGTCCCCTGGTGATTATTTATAATCTTAATTCCCTTATTAACTGTTGATTCACTCTTTAGAAGATTATCATAAATTGGGTCAATATTTAAACTACCTATGTCCCTATTTATTGAAAGGTTAGCAAACATATGTTTTTTAATTTCAATAGCTTCTCTCGCCCAATGTGTATACCCCTTATCATTTGAAATACCTAAGGCCTCATCAAATTTTACAAAGTGATCTTGTTGAAACCAAATATGTTCTGCTAAAGCTGAAACAAAAGTTTCTGGAGGCTTGCTTAATTGTAGGGTTTTTTATATTGAATTTCGGTGTTCAATAAGCCTTTCAACAAATTGTTGGTGAGTCTTACCAATATAGAACTTCCCACAAGAACACGGAATTTTATACACTCCACTTACTAAATTTCCCCGGGTTAAATCCTTACCAGAACTAAAGAAACTACCCATAAGCCTCAACGATTGGAAACATGTTTCAATACCAAATTTACGCAAAACCCGTGAAAGTTTCTCACCCAAACCAGGTAAATATGGCAATGAAATGAAACTTTTTGATACATCTAAATCTAAAGACTGAGAAACCCCAATAACCCTACTATCATGTTTAAAACGTCTATTTTCAATTATTTTGTCAATGAACTTAATTGGGTAATCATTATAAAACAAAATATCCCTCAAGTATAATAATTCCGAATCCAGAAATTCCTTGGAACAAATTCTAAAGGCTCTATCCACTAGTAAAATTATAAACCCCCCCGTTTCACCGACATAGGGTGGCAAGAATGAAAATTCAAATACCTATCATTGTGCGTTGGTTTTCTGTAAATCGAGAAAAGTAAATGGAAATCCCTTTTAATTAATAAAATATCTAGAAAAGGTAATTTATTATTTTCCTCAAACTCAACTGTAAATTTAATATTATTATCAAAACTATTTAAATGCTTACAAAATAGGTCTAAGGAGTCCAATCCATGTTTCCAAACGCACACCACATCATCCATGAACCTACCTCAGAAACAAGGGGAGATTTATAAAACTTATATGTTTTATTATATGTATTATGGAGATTATGAAACTTATATATTTAAAATCCGCATAAAAATCCGATTCTTTTGATGTATCTATTGGTATCAAAATTCCGTTTTTTAGAGTTTCGATTACTATTGACCCGGGTCACTCCTTACTTACAGTTGGTTACCACGAACTGTTTGATAAGGTAACATGGGTAAGCTCAAAATATATTCAACTTCTAGGTTCATTTTTGTGACTTTGGGAGCAATTTTGTGGTTTAGTTGATTCGAATTCGAAGCAGCTCTGGACTGAAGCGTTTTAGATTCGCTGTGTGATGAGCCACAATTTTTTAGATTAGATAGTTTTTCTCATGAAATCACAGGTCGTATTCTTTCTTTCTTTCTCTCTCTCTCTCTCTCTCCCTCTCTCTCTCTCTCTTTCTCTTTGTCTCTCTCTCTTTTATACTTTTGTTTTTTTCGTGTTAGCGTTTAAAGAAGACGAGTATCCCCACCCCTCCACCATCACTCTTACATTATTCCAAATTTGAAATACTATGCATTTATTTGTCGGTTACTTTTTTTGAACAGATCTTAACTTAACAGATCTTAACGATCTTTAAAGATCTTAACAGATCGAATAGTCGAAAGTGAGGGGCAAAAACCAACAAAGAGAAAAATCTCAATGAAAGAAACAACAACAAACGAGACTGTGGCCAGTGGAGAGAAAAGAAAAGACAAATGCAAAACAACGTGGATATTTCGCCTGTATCACAAACAAGGCGTCTTCAGCACGAAAGACAGAAGAAGAACAAGATAAAAAAAAACAAGTTAAAACTAAAAAACCAATAAGACAATCACCAAAACAAAAAATATACAATTGGCGCAAACTGATCCACGTTGGGAAAAGATACTAATATGGAGTTACTTCAGTAAGAACACCAGAGCAACTGCGGGAAAATGAAAAAATGGAGATTAATTTAACTATTCTGTTTCGAAATAAACCTTTTATTGGCTTATATTGAAGCAATTCCTTTTGGTCTAGGAGGTAAAACAGTCCCCTGGTGATTATTTATAATCTTAATTCCCTTATTAACTGTTGATTCACTCTTTAGAAGATTATCATAAATTGGGTCAATATTTAAACTACCTATGTCCCTATTTATTGAAAGGTTAGCAAACATATGTTTTTTAATTTCAATAGCTTCTCTCGCCCAATGTGTATACCCCTTATCATTTGAAATACCTAAGGCCTCATCAAATTTTACAAAGTGATCTTGTTGAAACCAAATATGTTCTGCTAAAGCTGAAACAAAAGTTTCTGGAGGCTTGCTTAATTGTAGGGTTTTTTATATTGAATTTCGGTGTTCAATAAGCCTTTCAACAAATTGTTGGTGAGTCTTACCAATATAGAACTTCCCACAAGAACACGGAATTTTATACACTCCACTTACTAAATTTCCCCGGGTTAAATCCTTACCAGAACTAAAGAAACTACCCATAAGCCTCAACGATTGGAAACATGTTTCAATACCAAATTTACGCAAAACCCGTGAAAGTTTCTCACCCAAACCAGGTAAATATGGCAATGAAATGAAACTTTTTGATACATCTAAATCTAAAGACTGAGAAACCCCAATAACCCTACTATCATGTTTAAAACGTCTATTTTCAATTATTTTGTCAATGAACTTAATTGGGTAATCATTATAAAACAAAATATCCCTCAAGTATAATAATTCCGAATCCAGAAATTCCTTGGAACAAATTCTAAAGGCTCTATCCACTAGTAAAATTATAACCCCCCGTTTCACCGACATAGGGTGGCAAGAATGAAAATTCAAATACCTATCATTGTGCGTTGGTTTTCTGTAAATCGAGAAAAGTAAATGGAAATCCCTTTTAATTAATAAAATATCTAGAAAAGGTAATTTATTATTTTCCTCAAACTCAACTGTAAATTTAATATTATTATCAAAACTATTTAAATGCTTACAAAATAGGTCTAAGGAGTCCAATCCATGTTTCCAAACGCACACCACATCATCCATGAACCTACCTCAGAAACAAGGGGAGATTATAAAACTTATATGTTTTATTATATGTATTATGGAGATTATGAAACTTATATATTTAAAATCCGCATAAAAATCCGATTCTTTTGATGTATCTATTGGTATCAAAATTCCGTTTTTTAGAGTTTCGATTACTATTGACCCGGGTCGCTCCTTACTTACAGTTCGTTACCACGAACTGTTTGATAAGGTAACATAGGTAAGCTCAAAATATATTCAACTTCTAGGTACATTTTGTGACTTTGGGAGCAATTTTGTGGTTTAGTTGATTCGACTCCGAAGCAGATCTGGATTGAAGCGTTTTAGATTCGCTGTGTGATGAGGCACAATTTATTAGATTTGATGGTTTTTTTTATGAAATCACAGGTTGTATTCTTTCTTTCTCTCTCTCTCTCTCTCTCTCTCTCTCTCTCTCTCTCTCTCTCTCTCTTTCTTTTATACTTTTTGCTTTTTTCGTGTTAGCGTTTAAAGAAGACGGGTATCCCCACCCCTCCACCATCACTCTTACATGCTTCCAAACTTGATGTCGGTTGCTTTTTTTGAACAGATCTTAACTTAAAAAAAAAATAATAACCAACGATTATAAAGAAAGTTATACTAATTAAAATAATTCTTAAAAAAAGGTTCCACCGAGATTTGAACTCGGATCGCAGGATTCAGAGTCCTGAGTGCTAACCATTACACCATGGAACCTTGTATTATATGGCAATTTGTTATTAAATATTTAAAGACGCTCTATCACAGTGAGCAGAGATTTCCAAATTGGTTTCTCACCTCGCAAGTGAAGGCCAAGGCCGTACCCAGGATTTTTTTTTTTTTCGGAGGGGGTTTGGTAAATATTTATCAAATCATATTATTGAGTTTCAAATAAAGTGAATATACCATTCGATGCCTTTTCATGCTGACTATATAACAATCATTTCTATCAGAAATGAATTTTAGCCCCCTCTATATATGTCAATTAAGGATATATATTTGCACACATGGGGGTGAGGGTGGGGGGGGCTGAAATTCATTTCCGATAGAAATGATTATTATATTCGTAATCAGCATAAAAAAGGCATCGAATGGTGGATTCACTTTATTCCTAACTCAATAATATGATTTGGTAAATATTTACCGGGGGTTTTACTCAAAGATTTTTTGGAGGAGGGGGGGGTTAAATGAAAAAAAAACTCAAAAAACGCATAAAAAATTTGTTTATATCCCTTTTCGTTACGTTTTCACGAGTCAAAACTTTTTCGGGAGGGGGTCCAAACCCCCTAACCCCCTCTGGGTACGTCCTTGGCAAGGGCCCATGTAAATATATCTGGTTAGGTAGTGAATAATTTGAATAATTGCTAGATGTCGGTGTTCGCCTATTTATGTATCAATATAGGAAGATCAGAGGCTGCGCGCTAGCGCTGCCTAAGTAAAGAACGATGTTGGCACAATGTGTCTTTTGTTTTGTTTTTTTTTTTTTCTCCATACCCGGGCACTTCGTATCGAAGGAGTTGTCGTAGAAAGTTCGAAAATGGCTCATTCGATTGAAAATTGGAGTGGCTAGTGCCCCTTTTAATTCTCAAAGTGATTGGAGGGCAACTATCCCCCCCCCCACGCCCATTATTCCCCCAAACACATCCAATCAAAATTTTTAGATAGCCATTTTGTTCAGCATAGTTGATTTCCAGATAGAAAATATGTTTTTGAGGAGGACACTCCCATCCACAACCCTCGGGGCAAGGGTTTTGAAGTTATGCCCTGGGGGCATATAAGGTTTTTATAGAAGGAGTTGTCGTAGAAACTTCAAGAAAGGCTTATTCGATTGGAAGTTCAAAAGGCCTCAAAACCCTCAGGACAAGGATTGTAAGTTATGCCCTGGGGACATATACAGTTTTTTATACAAAGTGTTGTCGTAGAAACTTCAAAAAGGGCTCATTCAATTAGAAATTGAAATTGCTTGTGCCCTTTTTAATAGTCGAAAGTAATTGGAAGGCAACTAATACCCCTTCCACGCCTACCATTTTCCCAAACACATCCAATCAAAATTTTGAAATAGCCATTTTATCCTACACAGTTAAAGTGCAGGAAATTATACCTTTGAGCAGGACACCCCCCTCACAGTCTTCAGAGCAAGGGTTATAAGTTATGCCCTGGAGGCATATAAGTTTTTATTGAAATCTTTATCGTAGAAACTTGAAAAAATGCTCATTCGATTTGAAATTCAAAGGTCTAGTGCCCTTTTTAATAGTCGAAAGTGATTTGAGGGCAACTAACCCTCAATCACTTTTTTTAGCCACAAATTTTTAGATGGCCAATTTGTCCAGTGTTGTGGATTTCTAGATAGAAATTATGTTTTGAGGAAGACACTCCCCCACAGCCCACAGGGCAAGGGTTGTAAGTTATGCCCTTGGGGCACATAGGGTTTTTTCTAAAAGCGTCGTCGCAGAAACTTCAAAAAGGGCTCCTTCGATCGGAAAATTGAAATGGCTAGTGCCCTTTTTAATAGTCGAAAGTGATTGGAAGGCACCTAACACCCTTTCTTCGCCCACCATTTCCCCAAACATAACAAATCAAAATTTTGAAACAGCCATTTTATTCCACGCAGTTAAAGTTAAGGAAATTATGCCTTAGAGCAGGACACTCCCCCCACAGTTTTCAGAGCAAGGGTTATAAGTTATGCCCTGGGGGTATATAAGGTTTTTATTGAAATGTTTGTCGTAGAAACTTGAAAAAGGGCTCATTCAATTGGAAATTCAAAGGGCTAGTGCCCTTTGAATGTGCTCAGTGCTCAGTTCCTGTTTGGCATCTGACCTGCAAACATCTGTTTTGTTTTTAAGCCGGATTAAATTTAGAATAAATTACAGTGGACAGTTCAGGTGTAAGCATAAAAAATTGCGATCACGCATTCATTGTGTTAACAATTGTGGATGGCTAGTGCTGGCCAAATTGCATTGTAGAATAGATGATGTCATACATACAATTTCGTAGCTGGTTGATGCAGGAGTAAAAGTGAGGATTTTTTGTGGACCGTAGCTGATTCTTGGATGAATGGTGTTTGCCGTGCCTTTTAACGGCTGATGTATAGCACGCTAGAATCGCGTGGGTAAAAAAAGGTTCCGATTGAGGTAGGCGCCAGAATTTATTTTCTTTTTTTAATTATTAGCCAAAAATGGGGAATAGAAGAAGAATGAAGGAAATAATGACAACAAGAAGCTGAAACAGGATGATCTAGATGTGTCCCAGTCCCAAGAAGCTGGAGAAATTAACAAATCTACTCCAGTACAGACAGGCCAGAAAAGGCCTTGTGATGAAGATTCAGGAATGGACTCAAGTTTTGATGTTAGTCTTGTGCGTGAATGCGAAAAAAACAAATGCTGGTAGCATTTCCATGATATTAGAAATGTTACAAACATTACATAAAGATGTTTCAGGTATTAAGTGCTCATTGAAAACCGTAGAATCTGATATGGAGATTATAAAAAAATCAATCGATCACCTTGGTTCGCGGTGTGCGATTATTGAAGCTAATGCAAGCAAAACTAATGATGAAGTGGGTAAACTGACTGATAAGACGCATGCGCAAGAGATCATAATAAATGAACTTTGTACTCAAGTTGCCCAGTTAAAGAACCAGTCGATGTTGGTCCAAAATACGGATAAGAAGAATAACGTTCTGTTTTGGAATGTTAAGACTGGACCGAGTTTAGATGCTGAAAGCACTATCAAACGTGTTCTAGTTGATGGGCTCGGGATTCCTGCTTCGGATATTCCATCTTTTTCTGTTGTAAAAGTTACGGACAATTTCATGAAGATAAAAACTGCGGAATATCAAGGCCGATTTGCTATTATGAGTAATGCGAAGAAACTGAAAGGAAAAGACTTAGGTCTTAGCAAACCCGTTTTTGCTAGTGATGACGTAAGCAAGGAAGTTAGATTGATTAGGAGTGCCTCCAGTGGTTCCTTCCGGTATTGTGTATTCGTGAAAATGGGGAAGTTAAAAAAAATGGGATGGTATGAAGCTATGAAATCGGCGTGTTGATGTTTTTTTTTTCTCTTTATATCTGTTTTTTTGTATATTTATTTATGTAAGATGGATCTTTTTTTTTGGAAGAGTTGTGTATGGTAAAAAGAGAGATGTTTTGTTAAAAATTTTTATATGTTTTTTTTTTTCTTTTTTCTTGTTTATGATGGAGTTATGCATATTTGGCTAGTAGCCCTTAGTTATATGAGTTTAGAGTGATTTGGATGTGGCCTTTTATAAGGCTATTACCGTTTATTAGTTTTTGTTTTATTTAATTTTGTTTGTTTGTTTCAGGTTTTTGTGTTTCGGTGCCTGGTTTTGGCCCCATTATTTCCTCGGGCCTTGATGGTAGAATGAAAATTTGGGGTAAGTTAAATGGTTTCGTTTCTCTCGCTTCGTTCTCTTGCCTGTCTTTGATGTTTGATAATGGTTGAGATAAATTTGATTAGATTGGGGGAACTTGAGAGTCGTTGTGTTGATTTTTTCGCATATGAGTGAGGGTATCATGAATGAAGACCAGGTTGAGGGTGGAATGAATGTCGAGTGTGCTGATTCAAATTATGTGTGCCTGAATGAATTGAATGAATGGAAAGTTATGCAGGAGCTAAAAATGTATGGTATGAATTGTCTTGGTTTAAATAGTGCGTTTAATTATATTAATGAAGTTTCATCTAGGCTGGAACCTGATGTAATGGCTTTGACAGAAACTTGGCTAAAAGACCATATCTCTTCATTATTGGATATACCAAACTATAGGTTGTTTCTTCGGAATCGAGTGGAAAGACAGCATGGTGGTCTTGCAATTTAGGTGAAAAATGCATATAATGTTAAGCCAAGGCCGGATATTGCAGAATATCAAGAAATGGTTTTTGAATCAATGGTGTTAGAGGTGTCATTGTCTGGGCGGAAGCTATTTCTTGTTGTTGTTTATAGGCCCCCTTCAGGAAATATGGATGAGTTTTTGGACCTGATTGATAATATGTTGGATAAAATACCGGATTCGCAAGTGCCTTGCTTTATAAGTGGTGATTTCAATATTGATTTGAATAATGTGCAAGATTTAAATTTGAAGGCAAGAAGTTTTTTTGAATCTTATGTACAGTTATGGCCTTTCCCCTCCTGTTAATATTCCAACTAGAATATCTGGAGCTTCTGCATCTGTGATTTAAAATCTGTTTTTGAATGTTAGCTGCGACTTGTCGCGAGTGTTAGTGAACAACGTCTCCGATCACCGTGCTATTGTGATCCGTGCAGCTATTAGTTGTTGTCGTCAAGGAGATGGTATGACTAGAGTTAAACAGCCTATAATTGATAAGAAAGCCATATATAGGTATAGGACTAAACTTACGAATGAGTCATTTGAATGCCTTAATGGTACGGATTGTGTTAATGATAAATTTGGTAAATGGTATGAAAAACTGTTTAAGATGTTATATGAAAGTCTAGAGTTCAAACAAAAGCGTACACGTTATGATGTTGCAAAGAAACCATGGATATCGAAAGCGCTACTTAAATCAATGGATAAAAGACAAGAGCTCTATGAAAGGTTTACTAAAAAATGAATCTCAATCAGATAAAGATATTTATAAAAGTTATAATAGAAATCTTAACACCCTTTTAAGACAGGCTAAAAAGCTCTATTTTGAAAATAAATTTAAAGAGGTAGAGGACAACCCTGCGAAAAACGTGGAGAATCATCAAGTTGTTAGTGAACCCTCGTGCTGCCCGACTATCCCTGACATTCCAGATGCTCACTCGGATAATCAAGTTGCTAATAAGATGTGTGCACATTTTACAGATATTTCTAAGAGTATATCTGATAGTGTTGTGCAGTTACCCAGTGATGGCTCTTATAATGATTTTATCGATGAGGCAGCTGAAGTCTTTATATTTTTAAGACCAGTGACTCTTGCAGAACTTGAGACGATAGTGAAGTCAATGAAAATTCAGCAGCTGGGTCGGATTATTCAGTGTTAGAATTCTTCGTTTAGCTTTCTCTACTATTTCAGGTCATCTGTTGTATTTGACTAATTCATGTTTTAAGAGTGGAGTTTATCCGGATTGTTTGAAAAGTGCTCATGTGGTACCCCTGTTTAAGAGTGGTGATAAGAATGATATGAATATGATATGAAAATTACAGACCTATATCAATACTCCCAATAATATCGCGTCGTTTTGAAAAACTGATTTATGTAAGAATGGTGGATTTTTAAATAAAATTTCCTATTTTCACCCTACTCAGTTCGAATTTCGTCATGGGATGTCAACAGAGCAAGCTTTGCTTTTTTTAACAACATTTGTCAATGATTCGTTGGATGCGGGGTTGAAAGTTGCGTCTATTTTTCTGGACATTAGGAAAGCATTCGACTCTGTTGACCATAGTATATTATTATCAAAATTAGAGCATTCCGGTATTCGTGGTATTTTCATAGTTTGATTTTGTCTTTTTTGAGTGGAAAGAAACAGTATGTTGGGGTTGGGAATGTTCATTCTGATTATATGAATGTGGGATGCCGAGTACCACAGGGTTCTGTGCTTGGACCCTTGTTGTTTTTAATCTATATTAATGATTTGAATGCCTTTCTTAAAAGGATATTTAGTCATGTGGGACCTGCAGCTAGACGGTCAAAGATGATATTGCCTATGTTCGCTGATAACACACAGTATTCAGTGGCAGCTGTGATTGAAGCAGATTTATTTCTGATATTAAATGCAGGAATGAGTTGTATTGAAAGGTCGATGCGCGTAAATAAATTATGTTTGAATCATAGTAAAAGTAAATTTATTCTATATGGAGGAAGTGCTAATTATTATCCTTGGATCCATGGTATTCAGCTAGAAAGTGTACATCTCCAGAGATAGTTATGTCCAATATCTTGGTGTCCAAGTTGACGAGTGTCTTTTGTTTAAGCCTCATATTGAATCACTGTGTACAAAAATTGCCAGGAATGTTGGAATGCTGCGGAAACTGAAACATTTTTTTTCCCTCCTAAATTTTAAGAATGCTGTATTTCTCGCTAGTTCATCCGTATTTGATATATCGTGTAAGTGTTTGGTTAGTGACATTTAATACTTATCTGCTGCAACTGAAGGTTCTTCAAAATAAAGCTGTTCGTGTTTTATCTGGAATGCAAGGTTCTGATTCGGTTCGAAGTCAGTACCACGGTATCAAGATTCTGCCACTGTTCAGCCTAGTTAAGTTTTACACGGCATTATTCATGTTTAAAAGTTTTAATAGCCTGCTACCTGCATGTTTCTCGATTGGATTTACTGAAGCTCAACACAGGTATGAGACAAGAAATATCCATTCAATACGAACCCCGTTCCCTGTAACAACAAGGTCTACATTTTCTATCCGTTTTTCTTGCCCGGCTGTCTGGAACAAACTTCCCAAGGAGGTAAAAAACAAGACAGATCTGGATGAATTTCAAAATTCCCTCAGAGTAAGCTGTTTTTCTCAATATGTAAGATTTTAGTGGTTATTTGTAGAGAATCATTGGTTGAATTTTGTTGGTGAGATGATTGTTTGGGTTTTGAATGGATGAGTAATTTATTTCCTTTTTTTATTTATTTTTTTTCCTCTCTTTTTATGAATGTTGTGAGTTGTGTTAGGTTGTTTGCGTGGATGATTCTAGTAGTAACCATCTTTTGAATTCTATGGAAGCTATAGCAATTTCTACATTATTCTGTAGAAGCTTTACACCTTTTCAAAAAAGATTCAGAGCTCCCTCACATGGCCTTCTGGATTCTATGGAAGCTATAGCAATTTCTACATTATTCTGTAGAAGCTTTACACCTTTTCAAAAAGATTCAGAGCTCCCTCACATGGCCTTCTGGATTCTATGGAAGCTATAGCAATTTCTACATTATTCTGTAGAAGCTTTACACCTTTTCAAAAAGATTCAGAGCTCCCTCACATGGCCTTCTGGATTCTATGGAAGCTATAGCAATTTGAAATATCATATGGAATTTGGGTGAAGCTATAGCAATTTGAAATATCATATGGAATTTGCTTGAAGCTATATACTTTGCGTACGCCCCCGTACCAAACAGGTTTTTCTGGTAGTCCTATTCTACAGGTCATTACACCTTTGCCAAGAGGAACGAGTATAACTTGATTGGTGATTAGGATTTGAATAAAAGGAATAGTTTCCTTTACAATTCATATTAGTAAGAGAATTGAATTCAAAGAGAATAGTTTTTATTTGCAAGGATATTAGTGGAGAAAAAAAAATGAGTGGTTCATTTACATTATTGGAGATTAATGATGGAACCGACAGCAGCAGCAGCAACGATATACGAGTACCTAATGTAGCTGTGGAAATAACTGCTGGCTGTAGACTATGTCTTGAATGGGACACTATGTATGCTAGATACGTGATATCATTAAGCAAATTTAAGCAGGAGGAGCAGCTGTGTTTTTGCTGGAAAAGTAAATATTCTCCATATAAATAAACTTCGGTCAGCAGTAGATGTCCTATCGAAATATATTGATGAGAACAAAATGCATCAGTGAATATTATTATTGTAATTATGATCAATAAAACTGTTTCTAAATCAATGGTATTTTTTTTTCTATAGTAGACAAGCGTATATTTTCTAGAGTAGAAAAAAGAAATTCTGTTTAGTCTGAAGTTGATCGTGAGAGAGTTAGGACTCAAAAAAATGGATAGATTCGAGAAAGATCGAATCATGAGGAATCTAGTTCTTATGGAAAAACGTTTATTTCTAGACGATGATTTTTTAGAGTTGTCTATTCAAAGAAGATATTTTCTCGAGGAATGCTTGTCGATATAATGAAAACTGATTCTCCATCATTAGACTATTGTATGAAGCTTCTACATCGTGGTCCAAATGCATTTACACAATTTATTGATATATTGATCACGACACGACAAAATGATATTGTGGATATGCTTTTAAACATTAGTTCAGAAATTTAGGACTTTTTTCATAAGAAAGATGGTGCTCAAGGATGATTTACTCCTCTCTCTCTCTCTCAGACAATTTTTTTTGTTGCTAGCTCAGTTTCATTGTGGTAGTGAGAGTGTCAACACATGACAAAATGTTCCATACATGTCCGTTATGTATGTACTCACTGGGCAGCTGGTCATCATGTGAGAATTGCACAATGATTGAGGAGTATGATGAAAAGTGTAGATTATGCAACCCGTGTAAATTGCATAGAGGATATGCTGTACAAATTAAAGGTTGTAATTCCTGTCTTGAAGAGGTGTGTGACTCTCATCCTAGAGGTCACCTATGCTCCAATTGTCATTATGATAAATGTAATCAGTGGGAGAGTACATATCCCGGTATGATTGGAAAGAATCCTAACCGTGATTTTAGTTTATTGGTACGAGATTGGTATCGTCGTGGTTTTAGATTGTTCTGGGAGGAGGAACCGGGTCAACGATTCAACTGTTGGAACAACAAAAGAATATGGTTTCTACGTCATCGTTGTGAAGACACTGGGTGTTATGATTATAAACCCACTGATTTTTATTTGGCTGTGACGGAATGTGATTCGACACTTGAGGACACTGTTTGTGATATTGCTTCAAAAAGGCAAATTGAAACATGTGAATTCTATAGAATGAATGAGAATAGTATCATTGACTATACAAAAAGATATGACAAGAGTGAAGTCACACTCTACTGTAGAAAATGTGACCCTGACATTGCACTACATCAGGATCAGTACACTGTGAATTCAGATAATCTACCTGCACTAGTTATTGTCGACAAATACCTAGTAGTGGATGAAATCTAAAGAGTAGAAAAGTCGTTTTATCATGTATATAAATTTTTTTTTTATTAATAAACAATTTCACATACATCTTTAGAACATTTTATTCTCAGGGCACTAAAATCAATATTAAATACACTTGTAAGTATATTCTCCACTAGAAAGTCGTTCAATTGAGGTAAGTCAACGTAGATGTTGAGAAACTGCTTGTGTGTAGCCACGACATCTGAACATGAAAAAGAGTAGTGCATGAAAGCCACATGTCTTAGTCGTTAAATCCTGTTCTCTTCGTTGATTTTGAATAATGGTTTTCCCCCTGCTTTCAATAAAGTTGCTGATGTATGGAGCATAGAATTTATACGATAGGCCAAAAAATTCAATAAGAGGATCAAAAAATTCAATATTCTTTGCTGTTTGAAAGATGCATAGCCAATGACCAATCTTCAAAGTCGATGGACTGCTATTAACAATGATTAGGGTATTGTTAACACTTGGAATTTTTTCAATGAAGTCCGAGGGTATGCAATAGGACTTGTACTGGGACATGTATGGATCCATACTAAATACGTTGATTATTTGGTTTGTGTTCATGGTGCTAGGTCTAGTAGAACACTGCCGTCGGGTGTGATTTCCCAATAGGTTTCAAATTGACTCAGTGATATTAGCGTGATACTCTCAGTCAGAGTATTGGCAAATGTACACTCTAAACGTACATTCCCTGTTCGTACTATGGTCATATCTTGCATGCCTGACAAATCCAAAACAATAACCCCATGATTTTTTGAAAACATTGAATCGGTTATTCCATTTTCAAATAGTTGAGTCATGATCTAGGGATTGCATGGTCAACTCGTACAGAGTTCTATAGGATTTTTTGTCAAATGATAGAGTGTACAGTGGAATACCATTCACTTTGCACACGAGGCTAGATAGATCGAAAAAATTAAAATCATGGGGGGATTCAGTCCAGGATCCAATGGCACTGCCACTCTTCACAAAGGCCAAAGCCAATTTTGATGGGATTTCTCCATTGATAAATGATGAATCGCTATAGCTACGAGAGCCGGTGGCAATGTGACGTTGATTGGTGATTGTATGGGGGACAAGAAGTTTAATGTTGTTACCATCGGCTCTTAGCTTCTCCACTGCCAATGCAACAGAGCTCATAACTTGTTGTTTTCGGACGTGGAGAATTGCCGATGTGATAATGACATTTGCATCGGGTGCTGCAGGAAGTGTTTTTCTCAAAATGAAATTCGATGGGGCCATCTGTAACTTTATGTCAATCTTGACATTGGGGGGTAGCCATTGGGATATATTGAATATCTCAATATTTAATTTTCCAACTAGATGATACTCCTGGGTCACTGCAGTAGTCAACTCACCGTCAGTATCAACACCTGTTCGATATTCATAGCCCAATGATTGTCCTCTCAACTCTTTGTACGCCTTTGGCGTCATCATCATAAATTGTATGTAGCTTGCATAGTTTGATAAATTATTGCTAGTGCTCACCAATGTTCCATTAATAAATACATTAATTTGTTTGAATAGGTTGTGTAGAATACAGTTTTCATAGGAGAGACCATCGCCGGCATTTGGAGTTGTATTATCTGACTTTTTCTTCACCACAACATTTAAATCAATAAATGTTGACGACAAATCAATGAAATAGTCTTCATTGGAAAATATTTGAAAGTGTATATTTTCCGAGAGGGGTTGTTGAGGGTGAAATTGTTCATAGTAGCCATACTTGACACTAACATCAACATTGTCAGAATTGAATAGATTCAATGAGGAACTGATTGATGGATATGATTCCTTGTGGGGGAGATAAGTCATCTTAAGAGAAGAAATCCTTCTTTGATCTAACAATCTTTTCTTTTTTCTTCTTCTGCTGCTTATTGGCCTTCGTTGTTTTATTTCTCAAAGTCCTTGTTGATGTCCTTTGCTTCCTGCCTGGGTGGAGACTGATGAGTGAATGATGCGAACGCATCCTTTTCAATCCCTCCCCATTTTGTCGAGATCTTAATTGTTCACCAACGGCTCTTGCTGAAGATCTAATATTTTCCTTAACACTCTCCTTGAAATTCTTGCCCGACCCCCAGTCCTGTAGTGTGGAGGCAGCAAAATTTGATGCAGCAGGTACAAGATATTTTCTGGTAAGGGGTAGTGCAGAACGAAATAGCCTAGCAAACCAGCTACCAAGACCATAGCCAGACATTGTAGTACGCCCCTTGTAGTAGTCCAATCCATTGCCTATTTGACGTGGACTCAAAGCACCAAGATAACAATCGATATCGGGACAGACAAATGGAATTCTTCTATTGTTCATTTTTTAGGTTATTGTACCGTCGTCGTTGACAATGGGTCGAAAATGACATGTAATCACTGCTAAGCCTTTTGAAATTGCTAGAGAATCACCTAATTCAGTTCTTAGTGTTAACTGACAGAGTTCCAAATAGAAAGTGTTTACGGGAATATACTGAAGATGCTTTATATTGTAGTGATGAACATGTTCTTGATTGGTTTTTCGTTAAAGAACTGGTAGGAGGGGAACATTTGAATTACCAACCCGAGATGTTTCCACAAATGAAGCGTAGAGAAATATACAAGTGTCCGTGGAAAAGGCAGGTGGGTAGTCAGCAAAAATGAAATTAGTGTTTCCAGCACTTCTACCATTGATTATATTGAGCTTAAAGCCAAGAACGTCCTTTAAGTTATCATTGAGAATAATCTTTTCATTGGCAATAGGTGAACTAATGTAGATCTTGCCCTCCTCCTTTGAATAGTTGAAATGAAAAGCTCCTTTTTTACGAGCAGAAATTCTTTTATTGATAGTACGACATAAATCATTCATGCAGGTGAGCTCCTCGTAGGGTAATTCAATATATGGATAATCCTTCCAATTGATTTTTTGAATTTGTTCTTGATCACCTGGTGGTGGCGGCCAATCATAGGGTCTAATTTTTATTTCATATTTATGATCCTTTCTCAGGATGTCATAGGTATTTTTGAGAATACAGTCGACAAGAGCCACTTCATATGCACCGTCAAATTTGATGGCGGGTGAGAGTTTTGTCCAAAAATCACTTGTCGTATTCAAGTCATTGTACAGAGGATCGGAAACGTTGGACATGAAAGTTACATAGAAATCATTGGGCATTGTCAATATCTTCAACACCGATCCAAGAATCAAAATCAGAGTTGTATCCTAGCCACCGAACAAGTAACTGTTTCTTACCCCCGCGAGTACGTGTCTTTAATATCTTTTCAATTTGATAGATTTCACTAGCATTTTTAACTTTTTGCAATTCATAGTCATAAAAGCCACCGAGAATCTCTTCATCTTTGGTATCACGCAAACGATAAGTTATGGGTTTAGTGTCCAGGATTTTTGTCACTTTAAAAAGTTCAGTGGACCACAAGTAATTCCCCTTTTCAAAAACATTAGTTGTTCTATTAATTCGAACAGTATCACCAACATTGAATTTATTTTTCTTCTTCTTGACTTTTGATTCATTGGAATATTGTTTAAGAAAGGTGTCAATTGTATTATGATCCGAATGATGAACTTCCGTTGGTGTAGAGTTGGACAATGATCGATGAGGTCGTTGATTATAAATCAACATGATTTTATCTAGATCATGAATAAAAGCCGGCGTATTTTTCAATGTACAATATCTTGAAATTAAAAGTCGAATAGTTCTTATCAATCGTTCGGCCAATGCAGCCTTTATAGGACTGTGACTATGATAGAGCAGTGTACTATATTTCTCTAGTACTTTTGCAACATGAGGATTAACAAATTCACTACCGCGATCCGTTTGAATTTTTTTATATGAATCCTTTTCGAGAATACTTTCAATGGCCTGAGCAACTTCAACACCTCTCTTTGATCGCAATGGAATTGCATATGCATAGCGACTAAAAACACTGATTGCAAGTAGAATGTACTTGTACGGTGTATTGTGACGTCTTTGAAGCTCATCTAGAGTCAGGAGATCTGCTTGCATTATATGCAATGGGTAAAAGGCTTTAGTTTTTCGATATTGATTGGCGCGAAGTCTATGATTTCTATGCAGAGTGTAACTTGGTTCATTTTGTAGATAGTCTTGTACACTTTTAGTGCGAACACCCGTGACTTTGGAAAGAGTTGTGGGGGAGCTTAAACTCCCCGCCTCGCCAATATTTTCATAAACACCTTTCAGAACTTCAGCCATTTTGAACGTAAACACGTTGTGTAACGTCCGCTACCCTTTTGTATACTGGCTGCTGGTGGAGACGTTGACTTGATACGTCTTCGCTTTTGTCTAGCTATCAGTGGTGTGCTAGTATTTTCCAAAATTTATTTAAAATCTTCTTCTTCTTCTTCAAGTTCATATTTTAATGTTGATGATGATGATGATGATGCACGTTCATTTAATTTTTTTAGAATTTGTCTATTGCCAATAAGACTTTTGGGGAAGTTTAATGTATTTAGAAAGTTGTATAGACGAGTGTCAAATGATAATAGTCCTTTACGATTTGTAACCATGTCATACATTAAATCAAGTAGATTATAGCTCTTGCCTTGAATTATAATCCTTTCCCCATTGCTCTCAACTTGAATTTGATCACTTTCCAAGAGATAGATTAGGAGTCGCTTACTTTGTTCACGATATGAGTGGGGCATTAGATTTCCAATTTTCAATACAATTGAATCCAATTCATCCTTCTTTAATTGTGTTCCAGCAGCAGCAGCAGCAGACTCTTGAGAAGATGATTCTTTTTTGGGATCAGCAGCAGCAGTGGGCTTTGATCGATAGTGTTTGTCCACTCGGCGAAGTGCATCTTGAAGTAAAATCAGTTTTTTATCATCATCAATAGTTTCATTGTCGAGGAATTTACTCAGATTGTCCTCAAAGTGTTCGACGGGTGAGAGAGCGAGTTCTATTGGAGTCAATTTATAGGGTTTTGCCATTCTCACTAGAGAAAACTGTTTACATGTCCTGCAATTATTGGCAGTAAAAGTGTGAAAAAGCTACCGCCCGCCTGAAGAAGTCGTTTCCTTTTAAAATTCTTTCCTTTCTTTTTAGAGGCCAATGTACGTACAATGGAACGATGTTGCTTTGCCTGTTGCTTAACTACTTCTGGCAGTTGAACATTACCCTCGGTCAAATTTAAACAAAGTTCAGATATTAGATTAATGAAATCATTGTCAATACCATGTTTGAGTATTGCTTTTCTAAGCGGAGGTTTTGAAGTGCTTAGAACTGAAAACAAATGTCTATTTTCATGTAGTTTCTTCAGTATCATGATAGCGACTAATAGGTCTTTTTAGTGTTCACAGGGAGATATACTGTAATTTCATTGTCGAAAATATCTGTGACTACACGCAGATCCTCGGATGTATTTTGATTAAGATCCAATAGGATATAGCCGTGGGGTTTATTAGTTGCCTGATTGTATGCTGAGAGCAGAAATTTAGGGGCTCCTGGATAGATTTGTTTATTGAGGGTTATTAGCGAGCTAGAATCACGAACAACTCTGTAGATGATGATATAGTAGGTACAGTTCAAAGCAAGTGTTCGCATACATTTGCTCTGATGAAAGAGATTGTGTAGAACCAGAGTAACGGAAATCTGTTCATGATGAGAGCGAACAGTGAACAATTGCAGCATTTGCTGGGACCATTATTCAATAGATTCAGCCAGATCGTCAATGATCAGCCAAGAGTTTGGTTCAATAATGTTGAAAACATCAAGTCCCTGTATGAACTGTATCTGCACCGATCCCATGGCAGCAGCAATTGCTTTTATTTTATTGTATGACTCCTGCCAAATACTATAGCAATAGTAGATTTTTTTCGGCTTTTCCGCAAACATTTTATCATAATTTTTAATTATTTTAGTTAAGAGTGTTGTTTTGCCCGACATTGAGGGCCCACACAGAAACGATCTGAACGGTGTTTTAAATTGATACATGTTCCTTTCAACAGTTCACCTGGACAACTAACTGTAGACCCTAATTGTCTAATGACTAAATAATTTTTCCCTACTACTACTACTCTGTTCTTCAAGAAGAAGAAGAAGACAAAGACAAAGACGAATAAAGAATCATATTTTTTTCTTTTATTATATGCACATAAAAAAGTAACAAATACATTGAAAAAAAAATACACTTTTTTAAATTTAATCATAAAAAAATACAACATTTACATGGGGATACAGAGAAAAAACACTTTTTTTGTTTATTTATAGAGAAAAAAAATACAACATTAAATTAGAGAGAGAGCACTTGAAAAAAAATACACTTTTTTAAATTTATTTATAATAAAAAAAATACAACAACATTTACATAGGTACACACACAGAGAGAAAAAACACTTTTTTTGTTTATAGAGAAAAAAACATTAAATTAGAGAGATGGCACTTGAAAAAAAAAAATCTGCTCTAAGTCCAAAAAAAAGATAACTTTGGTGACGGAGCGCCCCCCGCGCTGGCGGCGGCCCCCCCCCCCCGGGCCGCGAGCCCCCCCCCCCCCCCCCCAAAGGCCACGAGGCCCTCCCCCCCCCAAAAGGTTTTAGAAAATTATTTACAGGACTTTATTTAAACCGAGACTTTCCCTGTGGGCAATACATTCGATCCGGTCTGAAGTTAAATAGTGACCAAGGGGGAGGGTGGTCACACCATCTTGACAAACATAGACCTTGTCGGAAATGGTACTCATGACTATTTTTTCTACATTTACAGTAAAGTTCCTGTAGTTCAATGAACGAATTGCCAACAATTTGGCTCGTGGAATTGCATTTTCAACAATACAATTCCTATAAATGTTCATGTCGAAATTCTTGTCCACATAGCGCGTGGGTATTCCTTTGAAACGTTTCTTGATTTCCTCGTCGTATGTCTGTATAAAGTACACCTTCGGACCTACAAACATACCACGGGAAATCAAGTCGCTTCCTGTTTCAGATTTAAAAAATAAAAGCTGATTGGGCGCCCGACGTTTCACTAGCTCAGGGTAAAGACCACTACTCCAATTGGTGTAGTCCATATGTGAGCTGATAATTTCACCGTGCGCCAAATCATCAATTAGATTTGGTGTTTTTACTTTGAGCAGTAGAGAATCCGTGTCACCGTAGCAGACCTCTACTTGCCCCTTTTCCGGCCACTGTACCCTAGCCACATTGTAGTAGAATTCTAACATGAGCTTTTTTGAGATCTCCAAGATAGCACTGCCTGCAGCAATATTTTTATTCAAGACAATGCGTCTTTTTTTTCCTATTCAAAAGTACCATGTCAGGGCCAATGATTGTAAAGGAAGTGTAATTGGGATCGGCAATAATTCCAGCACATTGTTCTGGATCGGTCACAACGTCACAACGATTCCTATTGCGAACGCTCTCACACATTTTGCCGAAAGCCGAATTCAAAATGAGTTTATAAATTTCTTTTTCAGCTTTCGTCTGTGCTGCAGAACGTTTGCTGACAAAAGTGTCAACAAATGTTTTCAAATAGGGTTTTTGACTAAACTCGAGTGCTCGGTGAACCTTTGTGACGTTGAAACCGTTGTTGCACATCCATTTTAACGCTACATGATGTATAACTATGTTTTTTTTTCGGCAGAAGGTCAGCAATAAGTTTTTTGTTTTGAAGGTGCCCGATGCAATCCGTCCACCTCGACTAAACGCCTATTGCGAGGACTCAAAGAGTCCTTAGTCACAGGTCTATTGATACATGGGAAAACAAAATCCTTTACTGAATCGTGAAGCTCGACTGGTATCTCTCCATCAATTTCAAAAAACCATCCAACCGACCCATTCTCCTCAACACTGTTAATGTTGGGGAAATGGGGAGCTTGAGGGTCATTGAGCCATTTATATTCACCGCAAGGTAGTGCATAATGGGACATGGCCGAGGGGTAGAGAGAATTCATATCGAGGAAAACTGCATTCGATTTTGTCCCCGTCTTCTCTCCTGTTGGATCAGTTTCCAAGATACGATCCCCGTGAAAAACAAAACCCCCCCTCATTGACCTCTCGATGAACAGATGCTGATCAATGTCAGTGATTAGCCCAATTTTTTCCCCACTAATTTTCAGGATGAGGTCCATCACTAGATGAGGCGAAGAAAAATAATAACCCAAATCAAGATTAAATTCCTCATAGATTTTATCCGTATTTTTACACATAATGTCTAACAGGGTTAACACGTCACTCGACAAATACAGCTTGCAGTAGTCAAACCCATTTTTACACCCTCCCTCTGCCCAAACTTTTTAGCAAAACTGTATTCCTCGGGGGTGCAACTACGATCATGAAGACTGTCGTAAAACGATTCAATACAAGGAATAGATTCCTCGGCGAATCTCGACATGGAACAATAATAATCATAAGGATAGATGCCCTTGACCGTTAACAAATCATATAAATCATTTGGAAATTTTTGCTTGAGAAGGAGGAAAGCATTGCAGCCGTCATCGTTTTTCTGCACTTGAATTAATTTCTCTCAATGATTTGGGGAAAAAAACTGTAGGAAACTAAAAAGCGAATTTTATTCGTGTACTCAACGTCGGCTTCAACAAATTTCCACATAAATTCCAAAACAAGCAACTTTTCCGATGATTTAGGTATGATTTTGTACGTAAGGCTGTCTATCACCCATGCATCATCATCATCTACTGTTCCATTTCTTTGAAGATGTGCCAATGCTGGTAGCACATACTTTAGATCATAGTTAGAGTTATGTATAAAAACCGGTAGAAAAAGTTGTTGTTTTTTTTTAAATTACACGAATTGTGAGCCCACCCACGAAAGTTACTTTTTCCCGTTGAATTGGGGGTCAATAAGGTGATTGTGGTCCTGCACCGCGTCTTTTGGGGCAAGGGCACCCCTACAAACCCAGCAAATTGTCCCCTTTTCCAGCGCCAGTTGCTCTTTATCCGACAATGTCATTGGATAATTGGTATGACGTAATCGTGAAATTGCCTTGTTTCCGTTTTTATTAAAGAAACCAATAACTTTTCCATACTGCCCTCCTCGTCCATAGTAAAAAAAAAACTCTTCCAATTGCATTTTATTGTTGGTGTCGCGACGGGCGTGCGCATAGGAACACGCAACTAGTTTGTGTTCCCTTGACTATATTTGGCCTTGATGGGTTCGATACCTCAACCAGTCTTGTTTCACAATCTAAAGACACTTTATCAGATTGCAGAAGAGAATTTTGAAAATTTTTAAATTGTAAAGTGTCTTTGCCTTCTGCCGGCATTTCAATTCTTTGATTTCCATGAATTTTGCATTGCCCCATGTGATCTGAGAATGTTCGCTCAGATGTGAATGGGGAAAGGCACATGGGGCAATAGAAACGTTCTCCAAATTTTCTGCCTTGAGATAAGAGTCGACTTATTGCTGTGACGGGAAAAAAATGACCATAAGAATTTACATCTTTGGGAGGTTCGTAAATAATCCATACCCAATTTTTAACATTTTCCACCATCGGTGTCCTCACTGAGTACAAAACCCCTTTTTTATTCGGTTTTTTCCCCTCATTTACAAATTCAGTGTCATACTGGAGAACAACCACCCCCACCCCAAGATTTTCATTTGCTTTCTCGAATATGCTTATTTCTTTAAAGGACACCGGATACTTTCCCTCTAAACAATCAAAATTTACTTTAGGGAAATTTTTCCCACCGTTACGTGCAAGTTTGTCAAGATTTTTCATTGTTGACTCATCTTTTAATGTCTTATGGGCTGCTGCTAAAAATGCATATTTAAAACATTGTAGTCACGTTTCAAAATTGAAACCTTGAACTCCTTTGGTAGCCGACAAATCTGGGTGGCATTTTATTCGTCGAGCAGCCCCCGCTCCCCTTAAAATAAAGTTTTTTTTAAATCTACTGAGATTCAGATCCATGCGTTCAATGTATAAAATTGTGGACCCACTCCCCCTCTCATTAAATGTATCAAAGTTGAAATTAGTTTATTCACCCAGTTGAAAAAGTTGTCTTCAAAATCGTTTAGACCTGGGTAGAAAGTCTGGTTGCCTGTCGAAAAATGAAAATAAAAAATGTCTCCAGATGTCCCCTTTTGTAAATAAACTTTTTGATTCACCGATGCTTTAATTCCCCCTCGACCTCCCCAATTCTGGATCTGAATCTCAATTTTTGCTCGAATTCTGTCGATATAGCTATGGAGAACTTTCACAGGGTCATTTAAAATAATGCCAGCGTTTTCCTCGGGGGAGCTAAAATCTACCCTGCATGTTTGCAAATGGCTTAGAGCAGATTCTAACAAATAAAAATCAGGCAATTCCAGGGACATTGCACTATTTTCATGTCCTGGCCCTGTTTGTTCAGGACTTAATTCACTAATAGTAAAGTTATCGTTAAAAATGTCCCCGGAAGAATTAGGGCCAACAATTTGAATAAGACTGTCCATTTCTCAGCTGTAAATTGAAAATCCAGGGGGATATCAAATAACGTACCTTCACTAACATCTGGCGAGAGGGGGCAATTACCCATAATACTTTGAAGTCCTGGACCAGGGAAGGCAGAAGTTTTCACAGCTTCCCTCTGAAACTAGAAAATGAATGGATTAAGTTTTTTTTTTTGACGAAAGTTTTATCACAATTATAACACACTTTTCTTTTTTTTATCAAACAATTTTTTTTTTACTAAAAAGTTACCCCCCCCCCCCCCCAACCCCTCCCCCCCCCCCCCCCAAACCCCTCCCGGGGAGGACCCTTGGGAACCGGGAGCTTCCTTCGAGGTAGGAGGATCGATACCCTTTCGATTTGGGGGTATCGGACTTCACAACACTGTTCAAATAGAACAGCCTCAAATTCTTTCTCAAAAACACCTAAGTGTTTCAATGAAATGAGTTCGCCCCAAATAATGTTTCTTGACAACACTGTGAAGACATAATTGGAGATTACTAAAAACCTTCTTCCTATGTGTTAATATATCTTATCGGAAATACACATCCTGTCACAAGAAGCCCATTTAGAATTCAAATTATAGCTATCGAGCGGATTAAAATTCAAATTTAGCGATGGGAGATCTGATAAGGAGCGGATGCGCGCAAAAGCTTACTGCAAAACATACTCCAGTTTATGAATGCATGTTAACTGTGAAATAGCAAATCGTTTTTTTTTTTTTTTTTTTTTCAAATAGTTAGTTTTTGTTTAAAAGGAATATTGGAATTATTGCATTAGAATGCGTCTTGGTTAGAAGTTACAAGGTAAGGTTTTTTTTGTTTTTTTTATAGAAATGCGTGATAAGCATTCCTTTATATACCACTAATTTGGTTAATGAAAGAAAATGAAATAGTTTAGAAAAACATTTTAAGTTTTACTCATCAAAAGCTATGCGCCTGAGTTAGTTTTTGTTTAAAAGGAATATTGGAATTATTGCATTAGAATGCGTCTTGGTTAGAAGTTACAAGGTAAGGTTTTTTTTTGTTTTTTTTATAGAAATGCGTGATAAGCATTCCTTTATATACCACTAATAAACAATTTTTTTTTTTACTAAAAAGTTACCCCCCCCAACCCCTCCCCCCCCCTCAAACCCCTCCCGGGGAGGACCCTTGGGAACCGGGAGCTTCCTTCGAGGTAGGAGGATCGATACCCTTTCGAGTTGGGGGTATCGGACTTCACAACACTGTTCAAATAGAACAGCCTCAAATTCTTTCTCAAAAACACCTAAGTGTTTCAATGAAATGAGTTCGCCACAAATAATGTTTTTCTTGACAACACTGTGAAGACATAATTGGAGATTACTAAAAACCTTCTTCCTATGTGTTAATATATCTTATCGGAAATACACATCCTGTCACAAGAAGCCCATTTAGAATTCAAATTATAGCTATCGAGCGGATTAAAATTCAAATTTAGCGATGGGAGATCTGATAAGGAGCGGATGCGCGCAAAAGCTTACTGCAAAACATACTCCAGTTTATGAATGCATGTTAACTGTGAAATAGCAAATCGTTTTTTTTTTTTTTTCAAATAGTTAGTTTTTGTTTAAAAGGAATATTGGAATTATTGCATTAGAATGCGTCTTGGTTAGAAGTTACAAGGTAAGGTTTTTTTTTTTTTTTTTTTTATAGAAATGCGTGATAAGCATTCCTTTATATACCACTAATTTGGTTAATGAAAGAAAATGAAATAGTTTAGAAACACATTTTAAGTTTTACTCATCAAAAGCTATGCGCCTGAGAAAATTTACCTTATTTTTGAAAATAGGGATAGAAAAAATTATGTATATACTTACAAATTCTGACTGGGCTTCTACATCTGAACTCCTTGGCAAAACATGAAGGGGGTCAAGCTCACGATCTTCAGTATGCTGAGCTGAGGCATTATGAGAAGCAGTCCATTCTCTCTTCAACTTCCTTCCAGCTTGCGTGGAGCTAACACTGGGGTTAGAGGGCTCTGTCACTATAAGTTGGGTGCTCGTTGGATGGTCCAGATCGTGTGTAATTCTACCGGCATATTTGATAATTGATGGTCTTGCAGCTTGCATTAATACACCTTCGCTCCATCTTGCTTTCTTTTCAGAAGGGGGGTTATTGCACGTATCCGCTTCCTTGAAAAAAAAGGCAAAATTTAGCATGTAACAAAAATGCATTTTGGGTTTGGAAAATAATTCAGTTTATGTTAGGTATTTAAAGTAGTGTAAAAAACATCTTGATTTCAAAATCAGGGGTTTTCAATTACTTTTTTGAGCAATTGAATCTTAATTCGACAAAAACTGGGTTTGCCACGAAATTTTACAAAACCTTACTTGATTTTTTTTTTTCTGCTTCAAAAAAGTTGCAAGATGCTTATCTTTCTGCTAAAAAGCTGGCAGGGGGAATGGGACCATTGGTGTCCTTGGGTCATAAAGATTAAGAATCCACGGATTATTCTGATTTAAACAGGGTGCAATATGTGCCTATTTTTTGCATTAAAAAACTGGTGTTAAAATAGGGGGAGCTGGAAATTGTTTTTTTTTTTTTTTCAATTAAATAAATATTTATATTTTCCTTTATTATCAAAATAAAATACTCATTGTTACAAATTTAGATTTTTTAGAATGATTTTCAGCTCTTAAACTAAGGTAAGCAGCATAGATTCTAAATTGTTTTGGTTCTTCTTCTAAAGACTAAAAGCACCATTAGGCTACTATGATCTAAAATATCACTGAAATACATTTTCCAGCAGTACATGGTAACGAACTATAAGTAAGGAACAAATCAGGTTAATAGTAACCGAAACTCTAAAAAGGCCCACTGATCTTGATAAAAATCGCACCGTAAATTTCAGCCTATAAGAGAACTATGTAGAGGTTTCAGCTCCTAAACAATAGGCTTCTAAGTGCATAAGTACCCTTAGTTCTAGTGTCTGTCTTAAGTAGTCAAAACTTTTTAAAAGAGGTAACCACACAGTGTAAGGAAAGAATTTCTTCCTTAACTTAATGACAAGACAATTTCTTTTTATTATATAATAATGAGAAAATTTTACTCACCAGAAATTGCTTAGAATTATCCATTTTCAATGTAAATGTTCACAAAAAATGTCAGTAGTGTTAAGTTGAATAAACTATTCAAAACTGTTGAAGAATCTAATTTGAAACCTGAATATATACAAAAAATAATTGGCAACTAAAAAAGACACACCGGTTTTTCCGACACGGATTTAACCTAAAAAAAACTTGTATATCATGAAATAGAAATTCAGTTAATTGTGTCAGAAAAAACTTGAACCAAAACAGATTATACCCAACCTGTTTGGTACGGGGGCGTACGCAAAGTATATAGCTTCAAGCAAATTCCATATGATATTTCAAATTGCTATAGCTTCCATAGAATCCAGAAGGCCATGTGAGGGAGCTCTGAATCTTTTTGAAAAGGTGTAAAGCTTCTACAGAATAATGTAGAAATTGCTATAGCTTCCATAGAATCCAGAAGGCCATGTGAGGGAGCTCTGAATCTTTTTGAAAAGGTGTAAAGCTTCTACAGAATAATGTAGAAATTGCTATAGCTTCCATAGAATCCAGAAGGCCATGTGAGGGAGCTCTGAATCTTTTTTGAAAAGGTGTAAAGCTTCTACAGAATAATGTAGAAATTGCTATAGCTTCCATAGAATTCAAAAGATGGTTACTACTGATTCTCAAGTTCCTACTTTTTTGTTGGAGGGGTGGGAGAGGGTGGCGAGAGAAGATATTTTTGTTTTTGGGTTGGGTTGTATTAGGTTCCGAGGAAATAAAAGATAATAAATGTTAATATTATTATATATCTATCCTTTTTTTCTTTTTTTTAAGTGTTTTTCTTTCTTTTTTCGGGTTTTTGTCAGGCATGCAGTAATGCATTGGATTGTGTTTTTCAAATGAGAAGTTTGTTTATTTATTTATTGTAACCCGTTTGTAAATAAAAAAAAACGCAGTTGAAAGATTTAGAAATTAGGTCTTTAAGGATGACAACCTATCCCCCCTCACAACCCTCAGGGCAAGAGTTTTAAGTTATGCACTGGGAGCAAGTAAGGTTTTTATTGAAGACAATGTTGTAAAAACATGCAAAAGGGTTCATTCAATTGAAAATTGAAAGGGCTATTGCCCTTTTAATAGTCGAAAGTGATTGAAGGGCAACTAACCCCCTCCCACGCCCACCATTTCCCCAAATACATCCAATCAAAATTTTGATATTCGAAAGTTCTGGAAATTAAGTCTTTTAGGATAATAACCCCATCAGAGCTTTCAGTGCAAAGGTTGTAAGTTATTCCCTGGGGGGCATATAAGGTTTATATAGAAAGTTGTAGTAGAAATTTCAAAAGGGGCTCATTTCATTGGAAATTGAAATTGCCCTTTTTAATAGTCGAAAGTGAGGGTCAAAAACCGACAAAGAGAAAAATCTCAATGAAAAAAAAAACAACAAACGAGACTGTGGCCAGTGGAGAGAAAAAAGAAAAGACAAAAGCAAAACAACGCGGATATTTCGCCTGTATCACAAACAAGGCGTCTTCAGCACGAAAGACAGAAGAAGAACAAGATAAAAAAAAACAAGTTAAAACTAAAAAACCAATGAAACAACCACCAAAACAAAAAATATACAATTGGCGCAAACTGATCCACGTAGGGAAAAAAGAGGCTAATATGGAGTTACTTCAGTGAGAACACCAGAGCAACTGCGGAAAAAAATGGAAATTACTTTAACTATTCTGTTTCGAAATAATCCTTTTATTTGCTATAATTTGAAAAAAACTGCGTTTTATAAAGAGTTCAAGAGGCTGACTCACAAGTTCGAACCTTAAAACGTACAGGGATTAGGAGGTACAGTTGGGGGACTGCCACCCCCCTAACCCCTGCTTCCGTATATGAAAGGGGCTGTGCCCTCTTCAACGCCTCACTCTTTACGCTAAAGTTTGACTTTCTCACAATTCTTTTTTTTAAACAATAAAAAACTTTAGCGTAAAGAGCGAGGCGTTGAGGAGAGCACAGCCCCTTTCATATACGGAAGCGGGGCTTTGGGGGGCGGCAGCCCCCCAACTGTACCTCCTAATCCCTGTACGTTTTAAGGTTCGAACTTGTGACTCAGCCTCTTTAACATTTAAGAAAACGCAGTTTTTTTTCAAATAATTTCTGCACGTTTTTGTACAGTTTATTACTTATTATTGCTTGACTAACTGTCAGCTGATCGTGTCAGGAGTTAAAGTTGGGGGGCTACCACCCCCCAAACCCCCCACTTTTGAAGATTCTTGTGTTAAGGCTTTTAATTCCTGAATACTCAAATCAAATTCACAGTAAAATTTTCTTTTTTCAACTTTGCTTCGAGCAAGCGGGTATACGGCATGTTATCAAAGCAGTGGAGACTTACCTGTAACCTGAAGGCCGACTGTGATATTCTTCTGGAGACGCCTGTTGAGCCAAAGGATTTAATATATTGGATTCAAAAAAGAAACTGAGTTTCTTTTTTAAACTTTAAATTCAATATACAAAAAAAATTCTCTGACGGGGAATCGAAACCGGGCCATCCACCTGACAGTCAGCAATACCGACCACCGTACCACACAGACACTTGTTACTTTATTTTTAGTCTCTGCAATCTATTTTTGACGCAAGCGAATCCACACAAAACTTGATATTTGGTTTTTAGAAAACAGGGAAGGAGTGATCGGATTGAGCTGAAATTTTGAGGATAAGCTCCCAAGCCCCAGGAAAGCTTATCATCTAAATTTTTGCCGGATCAGACAATGTTCAAGGGGGGGGGGCCATGGTGGGGAAAAATTAACATGGGCTCTTATAGGAAAACGAGGTTTTTCGTAAATATAAATTCGGGGGATAATTTTTTCGAATTTAAAATCTCAAAAGGCCCTAACAGGTCGAATTCCGGTTCGAATGAGTCCTCATTCACCCGGATCCGTTGCCAACTGTGGCCTGTAGGCGTGGCTGATAAAAAAAATACCTGATGAGCATTATGTGGCTATATTTGGTTTTTGGAAAACAGGGAAGGAGTGATCGGAATGAGCTGAAATTTGAGGATAAGCTACCAGTTCCTAGGAAAGCTTATCCTCTAAATTTCAGCCCAATCGGACAACGTTAAAGGGGGGCTGTGGCGGGAGGGTCGAAACTTCCGGCCCACTTTCCCCCATGAAGATAAAGTCGGAGGAGTGTGAAATTTTGTATGTTGCTTAGTTTTAGCTTATGCTACAAAATGCGATCACCCCGTCTCTCTGCGACCGTTAGGACCGGAAATTGCTTAACATTGGGGTGGGTCCCCTCTTTAAAGAGGCACAAGTGTGCCTCCTTGATTATTGAAGCAATTCGTTTTGGTCTAGCACGTAAAACAGTCCCCTGGTGATTATTTATAATCTTAATTCCCTTATTGACTGTTGATTCACTCTTTAGAAGATTATCATAAATTGGGTCAATATTTAAACTACCTGTGTCCCTATTTATTGAAAGGTTAGCAACATATGTTTTTTAATTTCAATGGCTTCTCTCGCCCACTGTGTATAACCCTTATCATTTGAAATAGCTAAGGCCTCATCATATTTTACAAAGTGATCTGGTTGAAACCAAATATGTTCTGCTAAAGCTGAAACAAAAGTTTCTGGAGGCTTGCTTAATTGTAGGGTTTTTTTCTATTGAATTTCGATGTTCAATAAGCCTTTCAACAAATTGTTGGTGAGTCCTACCAATATAGAACTTCCCACAAGAACACGGAATTTTATACACCCCACTCACTAAGTTTCCCCGGGTTAAATCCTTACCAGAACTAAACAAACTACCCATTGGCCTCAACGATTGGAAACATTTATCAATACCAAATTTACGCAAAACCCGTGAAAGTTTCTCACCCAAACCAGGTACATATGGCAATGAAATGAAACTTTTCGATACATCTAAATCTAAAGACTGAGAAACCCAATAACCCTACTATCATGTTTAATACGTCTATTTTCAATTATTTTAATGAACTTAATTGGGTAAATTATTATAAAAAAATTTCCCTCAAGTATAATAATTCCGAATCCAGAATTCCTGGGAAGAAATTCTAAAGGCTCTATCCGCTAGTGAAATTACAACCCCTCGTTTCACCGACATAGGGTGGCAAGAATGAAAATTCAAATACCATAGATCTTGGGTGCCGAACAACCCCTAGGATAATACTTGTTATAAAACTTTGGGGTAATGTTAAAATTATTTGTGAATGACTCCAATTCCTTTCTTGTAGATTTTACATATTTATCTGTAGGATCAAAATCAAGTTTTTTGTATGTAATAGTGTCAGAAATAATGAATTTCATTTCATTATTATAGTCTTCAGTGTTCATAATTACAATCGTGTTTCCCTTATCGGCTCTGGTGATAGTAAGGAATTTATCCTTTTTCAAATCTGAAAGTATTTTAATGTAATTTTTTGTGAGATGTCTTTACCAATCAAGCTCACATTAAAGGTTTTTTAGTTTTCTTACAATCTCGGCTCAAAGTTCTTGAGGAGTATCAACTTTATCTATAGAAGCCATAATTCCTGACTCCACCTTTGAAGATGAGACCTTTTTTTTCATTGAGATGTTTTTTGTTTTTTTTTTATCGAGATTTTTCTCTTTGTTGGTTTTTGTCATGGCTGGCCAGTTCGGCTTAAGTTCTTTCATTCGTCAATTGTACGGGCAACAAATAGCCACTTCTGTCAATTATTATTTGTCTTTGGTTAATAAACATGCAAATTTGTTAAATCCACAAATTTTCTTAAAAAATTGCAAGAAGGAATCGGTGATTCCGAAATCTTTTAAAATATGTACCCATTTTGGAACTGAAAATGAAACAAAATTAAAAACAAATTAAGCCTAATTGCTTTAAATCACGTAATTTCTTAACAAAAACAGAGACGTTTTCAACTGTTTAGGTGACTTAAATTCTGTTGAAACCCTTTTAAGGAATAACCTTCCATCTGACATTTTTTATGCGAGTTAAGGAAATGGCCATTAGATCTTTTCGCCATGATTTTCATTTGTCTAAGGTTCGTCTGGTTCACAAGTTTAATAAAATTTTGTTTGAGAAGTTCCAAGATTCAGATGTTTTTTATCCTCGTCTTTTTCTGGGTCCAGCAATTAAGAATTATTCAACAGGATATTCAACAGGCAATTATTCAATAATATTCAACAGGAGGCAGTTTTGTCGAAGGGTTCTAAGTTCTGTTTTCCAACACCAATCTCCTATTCAAAAGTAATTTCAAAGGTGGAGTCAGGAATTATGGCTTCTATAGATAAAGTTGATACTCCTCAAGAACTTAAAGCCAAGCAAAATTTTACGACTTAAAGCAAATTTTACGACTTTGACTTTGAATGCCTGCAAAAAATCGAGGAGCCGAGGTACCAAATAGTATTTTTAACAGTGCAACGACTACATATGAAACAATACAAAAATGGAAGAATTATTCAAAATTTATATCTTGCTGCCACAAGAAATGCACATCTTCGTTCGATGTTCTGCACAGATGGCCCCAACACACTTGTTACAGGAGGTGGTCGTCATCCTACGGAGGTTCGAGGAACAGAGTGAGCAAATTTTGCGTCTTCGGTCCTGAGATGTTGGGCTTCCAGAAGGACTAGCAATTCCTGCGACATCTTTGATGTGTTCACGGAGTGAGCGGCTCAAATTTCTACCTAAGAGCCTTTGCGGTACGTGAGGCTGCACTAGCTCTCAGTAGAGTTCCTTCATATAACATTTCCTTGTAGGAGGCTTCTCTCCAATCATTCCGCGGTTGAAGCTGTATACAACATAAGAGTTGATGGAAGTGATGTTTAGGAGCCCATAAAATACACAGAAGGGCCACCTTTTAGTTTTCCTCGAACAGGACATGTCACTACACATTTGGTCGAAGGTATCAACCCCACCTTTAGTCGAATTGTACTACTCGATGACTTGTGGCTTTTGACTTGGGTAGGCCAAAGAAGCCGTCTCGTGCATAATCGTAGACAGTAGAACGACATTTTGTTTCGTTTTGGGACGTATGAAACCATGGTAAGCTCCTGGTCAAAGCAAAACATTGAACTCCGTTCAATACACTTTTTGTCTGGAGAAGTTCAGGAGGAATTTCACGTTTGTTTTTTCGAAGCGTTCCAACAATGGTCAGGTTGTACGGAGGTTTCAAGAGCTCTTCAGCCATTGGAATGGAAGTGAACCAATTGTCCATAGTTATGTTTCTATTGGAACCCCATATTGGTCTGCTAAGCTCTCGAACGAAGTAATCGCCTAGAGGCAAACCACCTGTTCGAGTTCCTTTACCCAGGTAAAGGGATAGCATTTATCATGTATTTGGTGCCCACGTCACACATCATTACAATTTTAATTCCATATTTGTTCGGCTTGCTCGGTATATACATTCTAAAGGGGCATCTTCCCCTAAAACCGAGCAATTGCTCGTCGATTGTAGTGTTGGCCCCTGGCTTAAAACTACCTTGACAGTTCTTGATGACGTCTTCCCACACCTCTCACATGGCAGCAAAAGGGTCATTCTGTTTCCTGGAATTCCTTGTTTCTTTATCGTCAAATCGGAGGCAATCAATGAGAAAGCGGAATCTTTCCTTCGACATTGTAGCCTTGTAGGCAGAGCCACTCAATTTGGCATCAAACATTTCGTCAACAGAGAGATGTCAGTCTTTTAGTGCTGCCGTAAGAATTAACAATCCAAATAAAGCTTTCAGCTCTATCCTATTTTTAGGCTCCTCTGAGGCTCTAGCTGTACCGTAGTTGGCTGCCTTTCCTTCAATCTCTTCATTCGTATGCAACACAATCTTGTCCACAATCTCGTCAGACAAAAAGACTTGAAAAGCTGAGAGAGGCGTATCTGCCGCTTTGGCGGCATCACCTACAGGGCCAGCCACACCTCTGATGAGATTTCGACCCAAGGGTCTCCCTCTGTTGGTTTTCTGTGGGGGTAAAGCTGACCACCTATGTCCATTATTTCCTCTGAGCGATCGTTTCGATGGAACGACAATGAGTCGGTCGCCAGGAAGTTCCAAACTTAGTAAGTTCTTTTCACCGCTCTCTTGATCTTCGTCTGAAGATTTAGACTGCGTTCGAATATTTGCTCTTGCTTGCCTTCGCACAGATGCCGATGCACTTTGACGGCCAGTATCTTAATCAGCATTTGTGTTGGACAGATGGCTATCGTTTTCTTGTTCAGGTACATAATCTTCATCGGAGTCTTCGCTGTTTTCCAAATCCTCCAGATCTTCTCCGATTAGATTTTCTTCAGAGTCACTAAGAGTTGAGATGTTATCCTCTTCGTCGCTTGCATAGAGTAATTCTTGGATCTATTTTTCTGTAAGCTTTCTAGAAGCCATCAAAAAGAAAACAAAACATCTAAAAGAAAAAAAAAACGAAAAGAAAAAGAGACGAAAAGGTGTAGTGTCTGTAACGTTCCCGCTCCTGAGTTCACATGCACATTCCTACCTAGGCAGATGTTGAAATTAGAATTTTAACAACTTTTGTCACAAGAAAACTGACACAAATCCAAGAAGAAACTAAATGTACTCATTCTGATTTTCGCAAAAAAAGTTACACTATTACTATCGCTTCGTAAAATTTACTACTCACCCTCGTTGTCTCGTAAACGAGCAGGGATCCGTTCAAGTCTGAACTTGCCCAATAACTAGCGTCTCGAAAAAGGAATTTACGTGAAGTCATGTCTTGTTATGTGATGCCGTCTACACGGGAATCTCGAAAAACGGTTTGGCGGTCGTAAAATTTACGAAGCAACAGTATTCCAGGGTTAAAAAAATTCGACTGATCTTACTAAAAAATTGAGAAATTTCACGTTGGAGGATAGTTCAATTCTTTGTACTTTCGATGTTGTTTCCATGTATTCAAATTGTGATTTAAAAAGGTACGAAGACATTTTTAAAAAGTAAATTAGAAAAACACTTTGATTTAATACAAGATGTGACTTTAGCCAGTTTGGATATTGAAGTGATTATGAAACTAATTATTTTAGTAAATGAATTTTCTTTTTATTTTGGTTTTAGAGGGGAGTTTTATGCACAAATTTTTGGGTTACCTAAGGGGGCTTCTTTCTCTCCTTTATTGGCAAATCTTTTCATAGATGATATTGAAACCTCCGCTATACACAGTCTTAGAATCTCCCCTTGTTTCTGGTGTAGATTCATGGATGATGTGGTGTGCGTTTGGAAACATGGATTGGACTCCTTAGACCTATTTTGTAAGCATTTAAATAGTTATGATAATAATATTAAATTTATAGTTGAGTTTGAGGAAAATAATAAATTACCTTTTCTAGATATTCTATTAATTAAAAGGGATTTCCATTTACTTTTCTCGATTTACAGAAAATCAACGCACAATGATAGGTATTTGAATTTTCATTCTTGCCACCATATGTCGGTGAAACGGGGTGTTGTAATTTAACTAGTGGATAGAGCCTTTAGAATTTGTTCCCAAGAATTTCTGGATTCAGAATTGTTATACTTGAGGGATATATTATTTTGTAATAATTACCCAATTAAGTTCATTGACAAAATAATTGAAAATAGACGTATTAAACATGATAGTAGGGTTATTGGGGTTTCTCAGTCTTTAGATTTAGATGTATCAAAAAGTTTCATTTCATTGCCATATGTACCTGGTTTGGGTGAGAAACTTTCGAGGGTTTTGCGTAAATTTTGGTATTGATATAGGTTTCCAATCGTTGAGGCCAATGGGTAGTTTCTTTAGTTCTGGTAAGGATTTAACAAGGGGAAATTTAGTAAGTGGGGTGTGTAAAATTCTGTGTTCTTGTGGGAAGTTCTATATTGGTAGGACTCACCAACAATTTGTTGAAAGGTTCATTGAACACCGATATTCAATAGAAAAAACCCTACAATTAAGCAAGCCTACAAAAACTTTTGTTCCAGCTTTAGCAGAACATATTAGATTTCAACCAGATCACTTTGAAAATTTGATGAGGCCTTGGCTATTTCAAATGATAAGGTGTATCATTTGAAAAACATATGTTTGCTAACCTTTCAATAAATAGGGACACAGGTAGTTTAAATATTGACCCAATTTATGACAATCTTCTAAAGAGTGAATCAACAGTCAATAAGGGAATTAAGATGATAAATAATCACCAGGGGACTGTTTTACCTGCTAGACCAAAACGAATTGCTTCAATAATAGCCAATAAAAGGATTATTTCGAAACAGAATAGTTAAATTAATTTCCATTTTTTTAATTTTTCCGCAGTTGCTCTGGTGTTGTCACTGAAGTAACTCCATATTAGCATCTTTTCCCTACGTGGATCAGTTTGCACCAATTGTATATTTTTGTTTTGGTGGTGGTTTTATTGGTTTTTTAGTTTTAACTTTTTTTTTCTTGTTCTTCTTCTGTCTTTCGAGCTGAAGACACCTTGTTTGTGATACAGGCCTAATGTCCGCGTTGTTTTGCATTTGCCCTGCCACCAACACAAGTTGGCCTCAAAACCCCTATGCCTTCTCAAGGCCAGATCATAATTTGCACTTTACTGAAAGAAATACAAATGAATGTGCATTGTCAGTTTAATATACATATGTTGATATTTAGTAATCAAAATCATAACATTATTTGATTTATTAAAATTATAAGAGTAAAAACATTTATTTTTTTTTCAGTAAAGGGCAAATTATGATCTGGCCCTGGGAAGGCATAGGGGTTTTGCGCTCAACTTATGTTAATTTCTACTCGTTTTGAGTTTGACTCGGTTATTTATTTTAATTTCTGTTCGTTTTGGGTTCCATTTATTTATCGATGCTGATTTGTGGTAGTTTCACGCTTGGTAGACTATCTGATTTTACTTTTGCTCATTTTTGTTTAATGGAGTTCTTTACTTTTCTTTGAAAAACTTATTTTGTGAAAAAATTTTTTTTTAATTAATAATAGATTAAAAAGCACAGTCTTTTAAAATAGTCTGTTCAAATAAATTGAATAATACACAACGGGGATTGTGGTTATTCCTAACAAAACTAAAGTCAAATGTTGATAATTTGTCGTCACTCCATCAAGTACCTCCCTCCCATTAAAATCAAGACTATTTTGTAATTGTGAATGTGTAGAAATTATTTTACTTTATTTAAGTTTAGTTTTACTTATATTACAATTGTTATCATGTTACATTATAATATCCAAACAATAGTAAAAATAATAGTGTATTAACTGAGCATTAGTAGAGATGCCTCATGAGCTCGTGACAGGGCACCAAATATGGGCATAGAGTCATTAGGGAGAACACGTGGTTAATGGGGTCAATGACCTAAATTTCCAAAGGTCAATTTATTTGATGTTTTTCATGGATGACAACATCAATTCATGTCTGTTTTATGGTTTTTGTCAGTGAGAATGAAAAAAACAGGAACTTTCTCACTTTAATGGATGTTTCAAGGTCGATTTATTTGCTGTTGTTTGTCCAGGTGTAATGACATTGGGGTGATTTACATAATCGGTGGGGGAATTATTGGTTCACGAAAGGGAAATTAAGAAACAAACATGGCTTCATTGTTGTTTGGCTAACCTAACCTGAGAAATTGATTTACATAATCGGTGGGGGAGAATGTATTGATTTACGAAAGGGGGATTAAGAAACAAACATGGCTTCTTTGATCTTTAGGCTAACCTAACCTGAGAACTTGATTCACATAATCGCTAGGGGAATGTATTGATTCATGAAGGGGGAATTAAGAAACATTATGGTTTCCTTGATCTTTAGGCTAACCTAACCTGAGAAATTGATTTACATAATCGGCGGGGAATTATTGATTCACGAAAGGGGAATTAAGAAACATTATGGCTTCTTTAATCTTAGGTCTGAGGGATATAAACGTTCTTTAGGTCAGAGAGAAAAATTAATATTCTATTTTTAAATAGGGCTTCATTGATCTTTAGTGTCAGGAATTAGAAATGACATCACTTGTTGTCCTGGAATTATGTGGGAGTCTAAAGAGATAGAAATTCTATTTTTAAATACGGCTTCACTGAGCTTTAAGTCGGAGAGATAAATTGATATTCTAACGAAACCTTAATAGTGTAGCTAGGAACATTTATGAGATGAAGAGATTAACGTAGGAAAGGGTTTCCTAGAAATTTGAAATGTGAAAGCACAGAGATGCCAAAAACAAAAGGAACACGCTGAGATTACGTTTAGGAATTATTTGGGTGAAACGGTTTTAGACATTTTAGGGAATTATTTCGGCGAAACAGTTAGAGACATTTTAAAAGATGATTTTAGAAAAGGTTTTAGAAGAGGTTTTGAGTGTGGTCGTTATAGTAAACAAGTTCTATTTGAACAGTGTCGTGAGGTCCTCTACCCCAACCCCAAAGGGCCCCGATCGCCCTACCCCAACCCCAAAGGGCTTCGATCCCCCCACCCCAACTCCGAAGGAAGCCCCCAGCCCCCAAAGGTCCCCCGGGCTCCCAAAGGACTCTCGGTACCCCTTCCCCCCATTTTGTTAAATAATTTTGAATTTTTTAACATGATATTTTTTGAACTTTTTTACGTATCTTAAAATGACATGAAATATGCTTACGGCTCTACCAATCGTACTCTGTGCTTGTTCATAGGCACGACGCGGCTTTCCCATTGGTACTCTATGGCAAGTTATCGACACTACCTAGTTTAATGCGTGCATTAAATCAGTATTTTTTACGCAGTGGAAGGATAAACACACAATTCATATCTGTAAAAAGTGAAGATGAATTATTCGACGAAAATATGTGCACATGATAAAATCATCGTCGTGTTGAATGCTGACAAGGAGAAATACGTGAACTATGAAACGAGTGCAAGTGGTAACACTATTGGAAATGTATGCATGCATTGTCATGACAGCGAGAAGTTAGATTCCTTTGGAGTACCCAAGAATTTCCATCATGCAAACGGTGGATATGCGAGAGTAACATTACCAGAGAAAGTAAAACTCAAAGAGAATGCCAACGTAAAAATAATAGTTGATGAAGAGGGACAACTTCTAGCTAATGGTTCTGATAGCATGTTAGCCGTTGATAGATCTTATCGATATCTTTCCGGTGTTAGCATTCGAATGAAAGCAAAGGGAAAAAGAAGGCATGCATACAGCTGCACCAACATCATAAATCATATCTTGTCAATGTGTCAAAACTGCTATCTATGTAAAAATAATGTGACAATAGACAGTGAAATCGTAGGCAGAATAAAAAGGACATTAGCAGACAATATCAATGAATATAAAGATGAATTGACGGAAAGTGAAGCGCAAGGGTACTAATAATGTATAATAATGTATCTAACGTATTTTTATATTAATATTCTACATGTCATTATTTCATTAAAAATATCTTATGCATTATTTTGTTAAGTGTTCATTATTTTTAGGGTATGCTAGAACGTCAAACGTTCAGAATATCTATTAAAAGGGTCAGAGATGTAAGAAAAAGAATTTTTAGAGATAAAGATACTACTAGCAGGCTCAATTTTTCATAGAAGATAGAAAAGTTCATGATCTCTTCTGAATTTTACCAAAGAACAGAATTCAGTTCTAATTTCTCAAGAGAAAACAAAAATCTTCCACTTCAGTTCTTTATTTCACAAAGACATAAAGAAATTTAAAGTTCAATTCTAAATTTTTCGGTGGAAGATAGAAAAAGTAATACCATATTTTTGAATATTTTCACGGAAGATAAAAAGTTCTAGTTCAATTTAAAATTTTCTCAACGAAGTGAAGAAAAGTTCAACTTCTCTACTGAATTTTACCAAAGAACACAATTCAATTCTAATTTCTCCAGAGAAAACAAAAATCTTCCACTTAAGTTCTTTATTTTACAAAGACATAAAGAAATTTAGAGTTCAATTCTAAATTTTTCGGTGGAAGATAGAAAAAGTAATACCATACATGTGAATATTTTCCCGGAAGATAAAAAGTTCTAGTTCAATTCAAAATTTTCTCAACGAAGTGAAGAAGAATTCAAGTTCTCTTCTGAATTTTACCAAAGAACACAATTCAATTCTAATTTCACCAGAGAAAATAAAAATCTTCCACTTAAGTTCTTTATTTCACAAAGACATAAAGAAATTTAAAGTTCAATTCTAAATTTTTCGGTGGAAGATAGAAAAAGTAATACCATACTTGTGAATATTTTCTCGAAGAGATGAAAAATTTAAAATACTGTTCCAAATTTTTCACAGAAGATAAAAAAGTTCAAGTTTCTTCGGAATTTTACCAAAGAACTTAATTCAATTCTAATTTCTCCAGAGAAAACAAAAATCTTCCACTTCAGTTCTTCTTTATTTCACAAAGACATAAAGAAATTTAGAGTTCAATTCTAAATTTTTCGGTGGAAGATAGAAAAAGTAATACCATACTTGTGAATAGTTTCCCGGAAGATAAAAAGTTCTAGTTCAATTTAAAATTTTCTCAACGAAGTGAAGAAAAATTCAAGTTCTCTTCTGAATTTTACCAAAGAAAACAATTCAATTCTAATTTCACCAGAGAAAATCAAAATCTTCCACTTAAGTTCTTTATTTCACAAAGACATAAAGAAATTTAAAGTTCAATTCTAAATTTTTCGGTGGAAACAAGAAAAAGTAATACCATACTTGTGAATATTTTCCCGGAAGATAAAAAGTTCTAGTTCAATTTAAAATTTTCTCAACGAAGTGAAGAAAAATTCAAGTTCTCTTCTGAATTTTACCAAAGAACACAATTCAATTCTAATTTCACCAGAGAAAATAAAAATCTTCCACTTCACTTCTATATTTCACAAAGACATAAAGAAAATTTAAAGTTCAATTCTAAATTTTTCGGTGGAAGATAGAAAAAGTAATACCATACCTGTGAATATTTTCTCGAAGAGATGAAAAATTTAAAATATTGTTCCAAATTTTTCACAGAAGATAAAAAAGTTCAAGTTCTCTTCGGAATTTTACCAAAGAACACAATTCAATTCTAATTTCTCCAGAGAGAAAAATAAAAATCTTCCACTTAAGTTCTTTATTTCACAAAGACATAAAGAAATTTAAAGTTCAATTCTAAATTTATCGGTGGAAGATAGAAAAAGTAATACCAAACTTGTGAATATTTTCCCGGAAGATAAAAAGTTCTAGTTCAATTTACAATTTTCTCAACGAAGTGAAGAAAAGTTCAAGTTCTCTTCTGAATTTTACTAAAGAACACAATTCAATTCTAATTTCACCAGAGAAAATGAAAATCTTCCACTTCAGTTCTTTATTTCACAAGGACATAAAGAAATTTAAAGTTCAATTCTAAATTTTTCGGTGGAAGATAGAAAAAGTAATACCATACTTGTGAATATTTTCACGGAAGATAAAAAGTTCTAGTTCAATTTAAAATTTTCTCAACGAAGTGAAGAAAAGTTCAAGTTCTCTTCTGAACTTTACCAAAGAACACACTTCAATTCTAATTTCTCCAGAGAAAATAAAAATCTTCCACTTCAGTTTTAAGTTCCACAATGAAATAAAGAAATTTAAAGTTATATTCTAAATTTTTAGATGAAAGATAGAAAAAGTAATACTATGATTGTGATTATTTTCCATGAAGATCAAAAGTTTCACTTTATTTATAATTTTTCTTAAATTCAGTTCTGATTTTTCTCAAAGAGATGAAAAATTTAAAGTTCTGTTCCAAATTTTTCATAGAAGATAGAAAAAGTTATACATTGATTGTGAATATTCAACATGAAGATAAGGAACTCCACTTTAATTCAGAGCTTTCTCGAAGAAGTGCAAAATGTTCAAGTTCTCTTCTGAATTTTCTTAAAGAAGAGAAAAAAGTTAGCTCAATTCTGAATTTTACCAATGAAAATGAAAAAACCTTCCACTTCAGTTCATAATTTCTCAAAGACATAAAAAATTTAAAGTTCAGTTCTAAATTTTTCTGTAGAAGATAGGAAAAGTTATACTATGATTGTGATTATTTTCCAGTGAAGATAAAAAAGTTTCACTTTAATTCTAATTTTCTTAAATTCAGTTCCGATTTTCTGCAAAGAGATGAAAAATTTAAAGTTCTTTTCCAAATTTTTCATAGAAGATAGAAAAAGTTATACATTGATTTTAAATCTTCGACATGAAGATAAGGTGCATCACTTTAATTCTGAGTTTTCTTGAAGGAAGTGCAAAATGTTCAAGTTCTCTTCTGAATTTTCTTAAAGAAGATAAAAAAGTTAGCTCAATTCTGAATTTTACCAATGAAAATGAAAAAAGCTTCCACTTCAGTTCTTAATTTCTCAAAGACATAAAAATTCAAAGTTCTCTTCTAATTTTTCCAAGAAAATAAAAAGGTTCCACTTCAGTTCTGGTTTTTTCTCAAAGAGATGAAAAATTTAAAGTTCTATTCTAATTTTAAATTAAATTATAGCTCCTTTGTCTTATGGATTTACCCCTAAAATTTTTAAATTAGAAAATGAGTGACTCGTTCTATTATTAAAGACAATCGTTCAAACTCGTTCATCTAACCTCCAAAACAATAGGTTAGGTTAGGTATAAATAAATATTAATAAATAAATAGAAACATTTCTACATGTTTAAGTTAGGTTAGGTTAACTTATCATGAGCACTCATGATAAGTTAACCTAACCTTTTCTGGCGAGTATGGTTAGGTTAGGTTAGGCTAGATTAAGTTAGGTTAGATTAGGTTAGGTTAAGTTAGGTTAGGTTAGCCTACGTACGCTTCACTTAGGTTAGCTTAGGTTAGGTGAGACAGGCAAAAAGTTAGGTGTATGATTAGGTTAGGTTAGATTAAGTTAGGTTAAGTTAGGTTAGGCTAGGTCTGCCTACGTACGCACGCGTACGTAGGCTGACCTAGCCTAACCTAACTTAACCTAACCTAACTTAATCTAATCTAACCTAACCTAATCATACACCTAACTTTTTGCCTGTCTCTCACCTAACCTAAGCTAACCTAAGTGAAGCGTACGTAGGCTAACCTAACCTAACCTAATCTAACCAAACTTAATCTAGCCTAACCTAACCATACTCGCCAGAAAAGGTTAGGTTAACTTATCATGAGCGCTCATGATAAGTTAACCTAACCTAACCTAACTTAAACATGTAGAAATGTTTCTATTTATTTATTAATATTTATTTATACCTAACCTAACCTATTGTTTTGGAGGTTAGATGAACGAGTTTGAACGATTGTCTTTAATAATAGAACGAGTCACTCATTTTCTAATTTAAAAATTTGAGGGGTAAATCCATAAGACAAAGGAGCTAAAATTTAATTTCAAATTAGAATAGAACTTTAAATTTTTCATCTCTTTGAGAAAAAACCAGAACTGAAGTGGAACCTTTTTATTTTCTTGGAAAAATTAGAAGAGAACTTTGAATTTTTATGTCTTTGAGAAATTAAGAGCTGAAGTGGAAGCTTTTTTCATTTTCATTGGTAAAATTCAGAATTGAGCTAACTTTTTTATCTTCTTTAAGAAAATTCAGAAGAGAACTTGAACATTTTTTTTGCACTTCTTCGAGAAAACTCAGAATTAAAGTGATGCACCTTATCTTCATGTCGAAGATTCAAAATCAATGTATAACTTTTTCTATCTTCTATGAAAAATTTGGAACAGAACTTTAAATTTTTCATCTCTTTGCAAAAAATCGGAACTGAATTTAAGAAAATTAGAATTAAAGTGAAACTTTTTATCTTCACTGGAAAATAATCACAATCATAGTATAACTTTTCCTATCTTCTACAGAAAAATTTAGAACTGAACTTTAAATTTTTTATGTCTTTGAGAAATTATGAACTGAAGTGGAAAGTTTTTTCATTTTCATTGGTAAAATTCAGAATTGAGCTAACTTTTTTCTCTTCTTTAAGAAAATTCAGAAGAGAACTTGAACATTTTGCACTTCTTCGAGAAAGCTCTGAATTAAAGTGGAGTTCCTTATCTTCATTATGAATATTCACAATCAATGTATAACTTTTTCTATCTTCTATGAAAAATTTGGAACAGAACTTTAAATTTTTCATCTCTTTGAGAAAAATCAGAACTGAATTTAAGAAAAATTATAAATAAAGTAAAAATTTTGATCTTCATGGAAAATAATCACAATCATAGTATTACTTCTTCTATCTTTCATCTAAAAATTTAGAATAGAACTTTAAATTTCTTTATTTCATTGTGGAACTTAAAACTGAAGTGGAAGATTTTTATTTTCTCTTGAGAAATTAGAATTGAAGTGTGTTCTTTGGTAAAGTTCAGAAGAGAACTTGAACTTTTCTTCACTTCGTTGAGAAAATTTTAAATTGAACTAGAACTTTTTATCTTCCGTGAAAATATTCACAAGTATGGTATTACTTTTTCTATCTTTCACCGAAAAATTTAGAATTGAACTTTAAATTTCTTTATGTCCTTGTGAAATAAAGAACTGAAGTGGAAGATTTTTATTTTCTCTGGTGAAATTAGAATTGAATTGTGTTCTTTAGTAAAATTCAGAAGAGAACTTGAACTTTTCTTCACTTCGTTGAGAAAATTGTAAATTGAACTAGAACTTTTTATCTTCCGGGAAAATATTCACAAGTATGGTATTACTTTTTCTATCTCCACCGAAAAATTTAGAATTGAACTTTAAATTTATTTATGTCTTTGTGAAATAAAGAACTTAAGTGGAACATTTTTATTTTCTGTGGAGAAATTAGAATTGAATTGTGTTCTTTGGTAAAATTCCGAAGAGAACTTGAACTTTTTATCTTCTGTGAAAAATTTGGAACAGTATTTAAATTTTTCATCTCTTCGAGAAAATATTCACAGGTATGGTATTACTTTTTTATCTTCCACCGAAAAATTTAGAATTGAACTTTAAATTTCTTTATGTCTTAGTGAAATATAGAACTGAAGTGGAAGATTTTTATTTTCTCTGGTGAAATTAGAATTGAATTGTGTTCTTTGGTAAAATTCAGAAGAGAACTTGAATTTTTTCTCCACTTCGTTGAAAAAAGTTTAAATTGAACTAGAACTTTTTATCTTCCGGGAAAATATTCACAAGTATGGTATTACTTTTTCTTGTTTCCACCGAAAAATTTAGAATTGAACTTTAAATTTCTTTATGTCTTTTGTGAAATAAAGAACTTAAGTGGAAGATTTTGATTTTCTCTGGTGAAATTAGAATTGAATTGTGTTCTTTGGTAAAATTCAGAAGAGAACTTGAATTTTTCTTCACTTCGTTGAGAAAATTTTAAATTGAACTAGAACTTTTTATCTTCCGGGAAAATATTCACAAGTATGGTATTACTTTTTCTATCTTCCACCGAAAAATTTAGAATTGAACTCTAAATTTCTTTATGTCTTTGTGAAATAAAGAACTGAAGTGGAAGATTTTTGTTTTCTCTGGAGAAATTAGAATTGAATTATGTTCTTTGGTAAAATTCCGAAGAGAACTTGAACTTTTTTATCTTCTGTGAAAAATTTGGAACAGTATTTAAATTTTTCATCTCTTCGAGAAAATATTCACAAGTATGGTATTACTTTTTCTATCTTCCACCGAAAAATTTAGAATTGAACTTTAAATTTCTTTATGTCTTTGTGAAATAAAGAACTTAAGTGGAAGATTTTTATTTTCTCTGGTGAAATTAGAATTGAATTGTGTTCTTTGGTAAAATTCAGAAGAGAACTTGAATTCTTCTTCACTTCGTTGAGAAAATTTTGAATTGAACTAGAACTTTTTATCTTCCGGGAAAATATTCACATGTATGGTATTACTTTTTCTATCTTCCACCGAAAAATTTAGAATTGAACTCTAAATTTCTTTATGTATTTGTAAAATAAAGAACTTAAGTGGAAGATTTTTGTTTTCTCTGGAGAAATTAGAATTGAATTGTGTTCTTTGGTAAAATTCAGTAGAGAACTTGAACTTTTCTTCACTTCGTTGAGAAAATTTTAAATTGAACTATAACTTTTTATCTTCCGTGAAAATATTCACAAGTATGGTATTACTTTTTCTATCTTCCACCGAAAAATTTAGAATTGATCTTTAAATTTCTTTATGTCTTTGTGAAATAAAGAACTGAAGTGGAAGATTTTTATTTTCTCTGGTGAAATTAGAATTGAATTGTGTTCTTTGGTAAAATTCAGAAGAGAACTTGAATTCTTCTTCACTTCGTTGAGAAAATTTTAAATTGAACTAGAACTTTTTATCTTCCCGGAAAATATTCACAAGTATGGTATTACTTTTTCTATCTTCCACTGAAAAATTTAGAATTGAACTTTAAATTTCTTTATGTCTTTGTGAAATAAAGAACTTAAGTGGAAGATTTTTATTTTCTCTGGATAAATTAGAATTGAATTGTGTTCTTTGGTAAAATTCAGTAGAGAACTTGAACTTTTCTTCACTTCGTTGAGAAAATTTAAAATTGAACTAGAACTTTTTATCTTCCGTGAAAATATTCACAAGTATGGTATTACTTTTTCTATCTTCCACCGAAAAATTTAGAATTGAACTCTAAATTTCTTTATGTCTTTGTGAAATAAAGAACTGAAGTGGAAGATTTTTGTTTTCTCTGGAGAAATTAGAACTGAATTGTGTTCTTTGGTAAAATTCCGAAGAGAACTTGAACTTTTTTATCTTCTGTGAAAAATTTGGAACAGTATTTTAAATTTTTCATCTCTTCGAGACAGATCTGAACTAAAGTGGAAAATTTTTATATTATTTGGAAAAATAGAAATGATCAATGACTAATTTCTTTTTCATTGAGAAAATTCAGAAGAGAACTTGAACTTTCCTTGACTTCGTTGAGAAAATTTTAAATTGAACTAGAACTTTTTATCTTCCGTGAAAATATTCACAAGTATGGTATTACTTTTTCTATCTTCCACCGAAAAATTTAGAATTGAACTTTAAATTTCTTTATGTCTTTGTGAAATAAAGAACTTCAGTGGAAGATTTTTATTTTCTCTGGAGAAATTAGAATTGAATGTGTTCTTTTGTAAAATTCAGAAGAGAACTTGAACTTTTCTTCACTTCGAGAAAATTTTTTTGAACTAGAACTTTTTCTGTGAAAATTTGTGAAAAGTATTTTTTTTCTTTTTCATCTCTTCGAGACAGAATTGAACTGAACTAAAGTGGAAAGATTTTTTTATCTTCGTGAAAAAATAGAAAACAAGAACTTGATCTTTTTGAAAATAGAATAAAGAATTATTTATAGTAAAATTTTAAACTATCTTCACCGAAAAATTAGAATTGAACTTTTAACTTTTCTGTGACTTCTTTGAGAAAATTTTAAATTGAACTAGAACTTTTTATCTTCCGTGAAAATATTCACAAGTATGGTATTACTTTTTTCTATCTTTTTATTGAACTTTAAATTTCTTTATGTCTTTGAAATAAAAAGAAACTTTTTTCAGTTGAATTTTTTTCTTGAGAAATTTAGAATTCTGGAGAAAATTTGTTTTTTTTAAAATTCAGTAGAGAACTTGAACTTTTCTTCACTTCGTTGAGAAAATTTTAAATTGAACTAGAACTTTTTATCTTCCGTGAAAATATTCACAAGTATCTTCCGTGAAAATATTCTTTTTTTCACCGAACAATTTTTTTTTCTTTCTCACAAGTATGGTATTACTTTTTCTATCTTCCACCGAAAAATTAGAATTGAACTTTAAATTTCTGTATGTCTTTGTGAAATAAAGAACTTAAGTGGAAGATTTTTACTTTCTCTGGAGAAATTAGAATTGAATTGTGTTCTTTTTTAAAATTCAGTAGAGAACTTGAAATTTTCTTCACTTCGTTGAAAATTTTAAATTGAACTAGAACTTTTTATCTTCCGGGAAAATATTCACAAGTATGGTATTACTTTTTCTATCTTCCACCGAAAAATTTAGAATTGAACTTTAAATTTCTTTATGTCTTTGTGAAATAAAGAACTTAAGTGGAAGATTTTTATTTTCTCTGGAGAAATTAGAATTGAATTGTGTTCTTTGGTAAAATTCAGAAGAGAACTTGAACTTTTCTTCACTTCGTTGAGAAAATTTTAAATTGAACTAGAACTTTTTATCTTCCGGGAAATATTCACAAGTATGGCATTACTTTTTCTATCTTCCACCGAAAAATTTAGAATTGAACTTTAAATTTCTTTATGTCTTTGTGAAATAAAGAACTTAAGTGGAAGATTTTTATTTTCTCTGGAGAAATTAGAATTGAATTGTGTTCTTTGGTAAAATTCAGTAGAGAACTTGAACTTTTCTTCGCTTCATTGAGAAAATTTTAAATTGGACTAGAACTTTTTATCTTCCGTGAAAACATTCATAAGTATAGTATTACTTTTTCTATCTTCCACCGAAAAATTTAGAATTGAACTTTAAATTTCTTTATGTCTTTGTGAAATAAAGAACTGAAGTGGAAGATTTTTGTTTTCTCTGGAGAAATTAGAACTGAATTCTGTTCTTTGGTAAAATTCAGAAGAGATCATGAACTTTTCTATCTTCTATGAAAAATTGAGCCTGCTAGTAGTATCTTTATCTCTAAAAATTCTTTTTCTTACATCTCTGACCCTTTTAATAGATATTCTGAACGTTTGACGTTCTAGCATACCCTAAAAATAATGAACACTTTACAAAATAATGCATAAGATATTTTTAATGAAATAATGACATGTAGAATATTAATATAAAAATACGTTAAATACATTATTATACATTATTAGTACCCTTGCGCTTCACTTTCCGTCAATTCGTCTTTATATTCATTGATGATATTGTCTGCTAATGTCCTTTTCATTCTGCCTACGATTTCACTGTCTATTGTCACATTATTTTTACATAGATATCAGTTTTGACACATTGACAAGATATGATTTATGATGTTGGTGCAGCTGTATGCATGCCTTCTTTTTCCCTTTGCTTTCATTCGAATGCTAACACCGGAAAGATATCGATAAGATCTATCAACGGCTAACATGCTACCAGAACCATTAGCTAGAAGTTGTCCCTCTTCATCAACTATTATTTTTACGTTGGCATTCTCTTTGAGTACTACTTTCTCTGGTAATGTTACTCTCGCATGTCCACGTTTGCATGATGGAAATTCTTGGGTACTCCAAAGGAATCTAACTTCTCGCTGTCATGACAATGCATGCATACATTTCCAATAGTGTTACCACTTGCACTCGTTCATAGTTCAGGTATTTCTCCTTGTCAGCATTCAACACGACGATGATTTTATCATGTGCACATATTTTCGTCGAATAATTCATCTTCACTTTTTACAGATATGAATTGTGTGTTTATCCTTCCACTGCGTAAAAAATACTGATTTAATGCACGTATTAAACTAGGTAGTGTCGATAACTTGCCATAGAGTACCCATGGGAAAGCCGCGTCGTGCCTATGAACAAGCACAGAGTACGATTGGTAGAGCCGTAAGCATATTTCATGTCATTTTAAGATACGTAAAAAAGTTAAAAAAATATCATGTTAAAAAATTCAAAATTATTTAAAAAAATGGTGGGAAGGGGTACCAAGAGTCCTTTGGGAGCCCGGGGGACCTTTGGGGCTGGGGGCTTCCTTCGGGGTTGGGGTGGGGGGATCGAAGCCCTTTGGGGTTGGGGTAGGGCGATCGGGGCCCTTTGGGGTTGGGGTAGAGGACCTCACGACACTGTTCAAATAGAACTTGTTTACTATAACGACCACACTCAAAACCTCTTCTAAAACCTTTTCTAAAATCATCTTTTAAAATGTCTCTAACTGTTTCGCCGAAATAATTCCCTAAAATGTCTAAAACCGTTTCACCCAAATAATCCTTAAACGTAATCTCAGCGTGTTCCTTTTGTTTTCGGCATCTCTGTGCTTTCACATTTCAAATTTCTAGTAAACCCTTTCCTACGTTAATCTCTTTATCTCATAAATGTTCCTAGCTACACTATTTAGGTTTCGTTAGAATATCAATTTATCTCTCCGACTTAAAGCTCAGTGAAGCCGTATTTAAAAATAGAATTTCTATCTCTTTAGACTCCCACATAATTCCAGGATAACAAGTGATGTCATTTCTAATTCCTGACACTAAAGATCAATGAAGCCCTATTAAAAATAGAATATTAATTTTTCTCTCTGACCTAAAGAACGTTTATCCCTCAGACCTAAGATTAAAGAAGCCATAATGTTTCTTAATTCCCCTTTCGTGAACCAATAATTCCCCGCCGATTATGTAAATCAATTTCTCAGGTTAGGTTAGCCTAAAGATCAAAGAAACCATAATGTTTCTTATTCCCCCTTCGTGAATCAATGCATTCCCCCAGCGATTATGTAAATCAAGTTCTCAGGTTAGGTTAGCCTAAAGATCAAAGAAGCCATGTTTGTTTCTTAATCCCCCTTTCGTAAATCAATACATTCTCCCCCACCGATTATGTAAATCAATTTCTCAGGTTAGGTTAGCCAAACAACAATGAAGCCATGTTTGTTTCTTAATTCCCCTTTCGTGAACCAACAATTCCCCCACCGATTATGTAAATCACCCCAATGTCATTACACCTGGACAAACAACCGCAAATAAATCGACCTTGAAACATCCATTAAAGTGAGAAAGTTCCTGTTTTTTTCATTCTCACTGACAAAAACCATAAAACAGACATGAATTGATGTTGACATCCATGAAAAACATCAAATAAATTGACCTTTGGAAATTTAGGTCATTGACCCCATTAACCACGTGTTCTCCCTAATGACTCTATGCCCATATTTGGTGCCCTGTCACGAGCTCATGAGGCATCTCTACTAGCATTTCAATAAACACAACACGAAATAATGTAGTATTTTTATTTGGTTCTAGGCGTTATCCCCCACCCCTCGTGGAAAACATCCCCCAGAAAATACATCATCACTTAAAGGAAATTATTCCAAACAATTTACTCACCACTGAAAATTCCCTCACACTCCCTTCCCCTGCAGAAAACTCCTCCGGGAAAAATGTCTGTATGTTTCCCAACAACAAATACTATCTTTTAGCAATGACCAAATTACAAAAATTAAAGCACTAGAACTTCTACAATGTGGTCTCAGATTGTTTTAAAGCTTGGGAGGGAGAGAGATACCTCAAAGGTAGCATTTTAACGCAAAACAATCCTAAATATCATTGAACCATCAGATAAACACATAATTAGTTCTAAGGGAGAGACGAGGGGAGGATGGAGGTAGAAACTGATGTATGATATCCAGGGCCCTAACCAGGATTTTTGCTTGAGGGGGAGGAAAATTTAAAAAACGTATCAAAAATGGGAAACTGATATCTACGCCCTTATGATTTTTGGGAATATTTCTGGTCGACGCTATTACTATGAAAGTAAAGAGTAATATTAAACCCCAAAATGAGCAGAATTTATTCCTTATAAGAGAAGAACTGCCCCTTCCTTACTCACACTTCCACCTCATAGTCGCAAAAATTTCAGAGGGAGCTCATTACATCAGAAATTGAGAGTTCAAGTCATATTTTTATAAGTCGAAAGTGATTGGAAAAACCAACCAGCCGCGAGGGGGGGGGGGTATTTTCCGAGGGAAAATTTTCCACGAGGGTTATTTTCCACAGGGGGTATTTTCCGCAGGGAAATATTTCCAGGAGGGTATTTTCCGGGGGGGGAAGGGGGTAAGCACCGGCCACCTTTTTATTTATAACTCTCTGAATGGGAAATTTTATAAATAAGTGGCATTTGACAAGTTTTTTTTTGTGCTGTGAGTAAATCTTAGTTCTGTGGAGCTTCAAGCGAGGAAGCGAGGAATGCCTTTGGTCCTCTGCCCACTCTAAAACATCGAGTAATCTTTTTTAATTATGTACATTCCGAAAATTCACCATTCATTATGAATGCGTCCCTCTTCTAAATTACGTCTACTTACGCGTGGTGGAAGTTTTATGTGAGGATCTACCAACAGCACGTACTGTGGGCGGCTGCTTAAAAAAAAAGAAAAAGAAAAAAAAGGGGGAAAATTGAATGGGATGGCTTAAATATATGTGTGAAAATTATCTTATCAATAATTTTATTATTATTTTTTCTTCAGATGGGCAGAGACTAATGCAAAGACATAATGGCTTAAGTATCAGTTCCTGCCTCGTGATTATGTTTTACAAAAATTACTCTTTATCTTCCAGAGGAATAATTACAGGACTGCGCAACTTGTGGAAAATGTATTAATTCTTTGACAACTAGGATTCACATACTACTCGAAAAGATCAAACGTCGCGTTCCTAAGAACAAGATTACCACTTCAACAATTTATTATTTACTGAATTGAGGCGAAATAATTTACTACATCGAGTTTCATTTTGGTAGATCTTGCCAATAACAGGCCGTTAAAAAGCATGCAGGTTTTCTTAATATTCATAGATTTATTTTCACTTCACCAGTGAACAAACCTGAAACATAACATCCAGCTCATTAATTTGCGCAGAGCCCAAAACATTTACTGACTGGTGTCATCTCTAACTTTAATGACTTTTTTTCAAGATTCAAGTGAATACCGAGATATCCCAATAGCTCAACGATCGTTCCTCAACGGCTATGCAGCTTCTCATATTCGCTGTTTCTCCCCTTTCATTTTCTCAACTTGTATTCAGATCTATCAAAGCAACGTGTCTGAATCTCTGTGGAAGGAGAAGTGAAGCACTTCCACTGCTTTGGCAAATTACCTTCGTTGGTCAAAAAGTTCTACATATGTGAAAGTTGGTTCGCACAGTCGTATTCTAATATGGATCTGATCTGCAAGCCTAAAGAGATAGAAAAGATACACTTCCCAATCGACTGGAACCCAATGCCGTCTGTCCTATCCTGACAAAATTGCCAATCTTTTATCAGGGCAAAAAAAGTTGCCTTTCAACTTATACGATCAAGGCATTGAAGAATAGCAAGTGAGCCTGATGTCATTACGCGTCTTTTTTTATAATTTCAAATCTCCTGTGGAGTCGATGGTACGGAACACAGTTTCAGTTGTGGTGAATCTCTAAAAGGGAAAATAGCATCGAAGTAAATCTTGAACAGGCGACAAGATTTTCACAAAACTTTCTAGGTTTAACCAGTTTTACTGAAGCATAGATGCCAACCGTGCCTATCTTTTTTCTGCGCTTTTTGTCTTTATCGTATAGTCATTTACTAAAAGAGGGCAGCTACTCTTATCTGCGTGGTTGGTTGCAACTACGGTCGTCCCTATACTTTTTCTTCCCTGCTTTATTCCCCTACGCTAGTGACATTCAGAATATATTAGATTATTCGGCTCTGTCTCCAGTTCTGTGGACGAGGTTGTTTCTTTCTCATCGCGGCTTGGCAGGTAACATCTTGTTTCAGGTCTGTCAGCGGTCAAAGAAAATAATCTAAAGCCGGTGATGGCTCTGTCTACATTGAGCCAGCTGAGAGCAATAATACTTTCTCGGGGCATAAGTCTATAATAAATAATATATATCAATTATAATAATCATTATATAATTATTATATCAAATCATTATTATATCAAATATAATAAGTCTATAATAAATATCATTCAACCAAATTGATGTATGATCCCCAGGACCCTAACCAGGATTTTGCTTGAGGGGGGAGGTTTCGGGGGGGGGGGGGGCGGTTACAAAAGAAAATTTTAAAAACGCGTCAAAAATGTGAAACTGATATCTACGCCCTTGTGATTTTTGGGAACATTTCTAGTCTACGCTGTTACTATGAAAGTGAAGAGTAATATTAAACCCCAAAATGAGCAGAATTTATTCCTTATAAGAGGAGAACTGCCCCTCCTTATCCACACCTCCACCTCATGGTCGGAAAAATTTCGGAGGGTGGTCATTATATCAGAAATTGAGAGTTCAAGTCATATTTTTATAAGTCGAAAGTTATTGGAAACCAACCAGCCGCGAGGGGGGGGGGTATATTCCTAGGGAGAATTTTCCAAGAGGGGTATTTTCCACAGGGGGTATTTTCCGCAAGGAAATATTTCCACGATGGTATTTTCGGGGGGGGGGGGGGGGGAGGGGGTAAGCGCCGGCCACCTTTTCATTTATAACTCTCTGAATGGGAAGTTTTATAAATAAGTGGCATTTGACTAGTTTCTTGTGCTGTGAGTACAAGCTGGATGGAACAATTTTTTTTTTATTTATTTTTTTTCTTTTTTTTTCTTTTTTTGGGCCAACTACTTTTTTCAAGTCAACTAATAGTACAATCAATTAATTATTCAATCAATCAATCCTCACTTTCTTTTTTAAAAACTATAAATTTGTGGTCGGAACTCAGCCACAAATTGAATCTAAATAGTTAGATCTAATCTTCACATTCTCTGTCAAGTTTTGGGAATTTGGCGGAAATTCAGCTGCGGGGGTTCCCTGGAAACATCGAAATTTTAGAATAAAAAAATTTTGGGAGCCTATCTTTCAGAGCTTCTTTTTAGATTCAACAGGAAGTAGAACTATCAATTCAGTCGTCGAGTGATAAATACGACATTCGAATTGCCACTCAGTGCGCTCTCCAATTTTATAGTAATTCTTGTCTGTCCAAATACTTTTTGGGGGTCTGGAGTGGTTTAATCTTTCGTAAATACTTTGCAGTAATTTCTAATATGTGATGGCATCGGAAAATAAATATTTGTATTCAAATTATAGTTTCATATTAGGAAGTAGATTTTGGTTGAGAATATCATTTTAAATACCAGAAAATACAAACACGAAAACAAATAAAAATATAATCATTCACTAAAAACTTGAACCAATAAATCATTAAAGCAGAAAGAGACAACATTCTTTGGTGATTTGAAAGTCTAAAAAATTTGTTTGAAGTTTCTAGGGCTAAATGAAAAACGAAGGGGATTGTGTAAACAGGGAGGCTTTGAATAGATTGGGATGAAGCAGGAGCGTGCGTAGCTGTGTTGGCCTCAGGTGGCTTGGTGTGCAGTGAGTTGTTAGTAGCAGTAGTATAGAAGGAATTGACAAAGAAAAATGTTCCTTTGGCAAAAATGTGTCAATTTGGGGTCCAAAATGCGAATGCAATGAACACACGTCCACAAGGTCACTTGGACAGGAAAAAATGCCAAGGTAGAGTCCAGCAATATTAAATTGTATAGAGGCCAAAATTAGCTGCTTCTCGTTAGTTGGCTTTGGGACTGTGTTGACGTCTTTATTGACTTTTGGGATACTTTCTGACACCAAAAAAAAATGTTTGGCAATCGATAAAACTGGGTCTGAATCATCTATCGATATACTATGGCATCGGAAAAGACCAAACTAAATCCCACTACTACCTACTGATAAATCTCCTATCTTAGTTCTGTAGAGAGTTTCTGTAGAGAGATTCTGTAGAGAGTATCTTAGTTCTGTAGAGAGAACATATTTTTCTATATAATCACAGATTCACCCAAAATACTGATTCATAAGTTTCATTAAGTTGTAATGATCAATAGATACTTTGAAAAGAATGAGACGAAGAAGCAGTATTTGCCCGCCTCAATGCGACTTAAAATCATTTAAAATTCCATTAAGCTCATTTATCAGAAGAAGAAGCTTTTGTGCTAAACCCAAAAAAACAACACCTTTAAAAAAAACATTGATGGCAGAGCAGGCAACAAACATGTATATAAATAAGGTATTATCAACTCACACTTCCACTGGTTATCTTCTCTAATATATCAATACTAGGACGACCCAACAAATCCAACATTCTATTCAACTGATCTATATCTAGGGTAAAGCAGGGTGAAAGAATACAACTGAATAACCATGCAATAATCATCAGCTAAAAGCTTATGTATTGCTAAACATTTTGCAATACCAAAAGACTTGTTCACAATAAAAAGGAAAAGAAAAGGGTGCCATGAACTAAAATAATATTTTATTTGCATCAAAAATAGAATAAAAAAACGTAGAAAATAGAAAAAGGAAATAAAAGTAAATGAAAAGGGAAAGGTGAACCTGAGACTGAAAGAGAGGGAGAGAGAGAGAGAGAAGAGAGAGAGAGAGAGAAAGAAAGAAAGAAAGAAAGAGAGAGGAAGAGAGAGAGAGAGAGAGAGAGAGAGAGAGAGGCTGGTAAAGCACAGCTAAGTGCTCTTCCTGGCGAATCTTTGCAATTTAAAAGGCAAAGGGAAATAATATTTGTGCATATATATATATATAGTTTCATATATATATATATATATATATATATATATATATAGTTATATATATATAGTTTCTAAAATATTTAGAAGCTATATATATATAGCTTCTAAAAACGCAGATAGCAAATCTATATATCTTTTTTCAATACACACTAAGCCGGTAGAAAGATAGACTGAGAGAGAAGAAAAACTTTTATTTACTTTTACTGTCCATGAATAAGTTTCTTTTTATGTTCCATTTAAAATTAACAATACTAAAAATCTACAAAAATTAGGGGGAAAGAACTACCCATAAAATAGCTACAGAATGCACAGTTTCTGACGTATGCACAGTTGCTAAGTAAGGGGCCTGTACCGTTAGGGCACATTAGCACTACACATTAGTGATAAAAAATATATATTTTTCCGAAATGGGTTAAGAGCAATAAAAACATCAACAAAACGGCAGATATACGAATTGATATTCTCAATCCGCTTTTACATATGGCATATATCCATAAATGTTAGTGCAAATATCAATATATGCTTTTATTATTAATATTAGTACTAATATTCCCTGTTGGTTTCAGATTCACTCGGACTTCGTTTTTAAGTCGTTACGGTTTTACTTAATTTTATTTTATTCTTCTGTTCCTGAATTTGTGAATTTTTAGACTTCTACTTACTTTTTTTTTAGTGGAAAACGAAAGAATATCAGTCCAAATATTTGTCATTTCTTTTTTTTTTTGTTTTTATTAGCTCACGAATACATTAAAAACCTTTGATTTTTTTGGCATGATTAACCAATTCCATTTACTATCTTAAAAACTATTTATTTAAGATAAAAATTATCAGAAACACATTATTTAGAATTAGACCAAAGCTAAAGGCAGATTACATCAAGTTCGTCAATTCGGTCAGGATTATTCTAGCAAAATGTTACTCTGAACAACTCGCAAAAGCAAAATTTTTCGCAGTTAAATCGTCAATGCATAAAATCACTAAGAATCATTGCATAATATTTCATTTAAATTTTCAGTGATTCATTTCTAATTTTTTACATAAACATTTAGTACTTTATTTGCAATATCTCCAAGAAAATAAGAATCTTTAATATCCTTGGGTTCGTTAATAAAATCAATTAATTCAACTAAAAAAATGGATTCTTATAATGTTATTAGTTAGAACACCAAAATAAATTTTCAAAGTTTATAGACTTGATATATTTAAAGGAGCTCCCAAAGTTTGGGAGCTTCGGAGTTGGAAAGTTTGGGAGTTGGAAGTTATTGAAATAGTGTTACACTTAACTCAATACTAGCATTTTTGAAAGATAAACAAGATTTATTAGTTATAACACACTATTAGTTATAGTGTGTTATGGGCAAGCTCCAAATTCTTAGGAATTTCAGTCAGGAGATAGAAAATCTTCCCCATTTTGTCCTGGATTGAGTGACAGTTGTACTGCCGCTGGGTTGAATGTCCCAGCGACAGCCATAATTTATGAAACAACCATTAAGCTTCAGACCAGCTTTTTCCGTCAAGATCAGGCTCCTACGAAGACGAACTACCCTCTGTTTACGAGCACCATCTTAATGGGTGGTTAACCGAATCGTTTCTTGACGACTTAGTACCATTCAGATCCGATTTTGGTGATGACGTTTTGAATAGCTTTTCTGATAAAATTTGCGCAAAATTTTAAATTACTACTTCAGGATAGTTTTGCCACATGCCTGGTATCAGATTGTGCAGCCATGAGAGCGGAAATATGCCCCAAGCCCCTATTTTCGAGAGAAGTGCATCGAATGCGCAATAAAAAAAAATATATCGAAAAATGCCCTTAATTTAAGAATTAAATACGCAAAACACCACTGAAAGTGCCAAAATGGTACCGTTTCTGCAACCTGGTAACACTGCTTCACGACTTAAACATTATGCAACGAGATTTTCAGTTTTGTGTTTTTTTTGTTTTTTTTTATTTAAATGATAACCTATTTGAAAATATTAACATCATTGTGAAACGTTAAAAAAAAGGATTAAATTTTTTGCGACATGCTGAGTCGCGAAACAGACATCTCATGCAAAATAGTTCACATAAAAAGTTTTACCGGATCAGAGACAACAAAGGACTGAAATATAATTAATTTGCAAGGTTGGAATTAGCGCTACAGATTCAGAGTTTGCAAATCCTGACAAATTTGTCATTCACAATATCAGAATATTTTTATTATTAACTATTATTCAGTTCATAACCTCGGTACAATCGAAACAATAGGGTTATATAAATAAGTCCATTTAACAAGTCAGTGAACCCTGAAATTATTAAAGAATATAACTTGATAACACCGTGCTTCATTTACTTGCTAAGCGAAAATAAATTTATGAGGAACTTATGAATTTTCCGAAATTTTGTCATATTTTCAACGGAAAACACCAAAAAAAGGTTGACTTTAAGGATATTCATGAGAGAATTTAATTTGCTTTAATCTTTGGTATATCCTTTATAGATAGTATTGATCAGCGGAAACTACAATTTATTACTATCAAACTGAACCTCTTATCCTTGAGAAGATTCAAAATGTCTATTTTAAGCATAGAGTTTCCCAGTACTCTTGATCAATATGAGCTACTCGAAGCCAAATCGATTAACGATGTTTCTTAGATTTTTAAGACATAAATGTTAGCCATTTAATTGAATCTTAACAAAATACAACCGCCTCTTTGTGGCCCAAGGGACACAAATATTCAGGTCTTTACAACATTTCTTATAAATTTCAATGTTTAAATTTCAAATGATCTTATTTCAAACTTTCATTTTCAATCCAGACTTAGATTTCAATTTAAAATGTATACAATTTAATATATATTTTTCGTACTCAATTTATAAATTTATAAATTTCAATTTCAAATTCATGTATGAAATATAGTTCATATATATATATATATATATATATATATATATATATATATATATATATATATATATATATATATATATATATATATATATATATATATATATATATATATATATATATATATATATATATATATATATATAGGCCTACATAAATTTTTTCATGTTTTTTTTCCTGCCCATATTATGTTTTTTTATTCATGAATGGTTCCTGAGCACGTTTTTGTCCCAATATATGTTTCACTCACTCATTCTTCCAATTCTCAGCTCTTCTAATTATTCGCCTATTTTTGTTTTTTATTTAGTGTATTTAACAGCATATCCTTGCATGTCTTTATGCTTTTTTGGGGACATTTTCATTGGAAAAGGCATTCTTTTGGTATTTTTAATGGAAAAAATAACAAATGTGCCTCTTCTCCTAGATTTTTAACTATGCTTAATGTGTTTAGCAGCGAACCCTCGCAAGCACAGCACTTGGTACGCGGTTGATCGTCCTTCTATTATGATTGTATAAGCACACAGTAGTACGCTGCACTGATCATCTGACAGTCCATTACATCATCACATATAAAACAATATACGAAACTTCTTATCGGTCCCAAAAACAGTGGCAAGCACCATGCCAGCTGGAATCCAGGTCTTGGATTTCATATTTTCACTCGTGTTAACACAATTCAGTGATTTCTCATGAATGCCTTATGAAAGCGCAGCACATACAGCCTTTTCACTGTTTGATATCCAAACTGTGCCTTTACATTCGCTGAATTTCGACCAGTTTCAGGGTCCTGCTAGTCATAAACCACATGGAAGTCCTTTGCGCAATCAATTTGCTTCCTTGCCAATTGAGGGTGTGCTTGCCATGCTAATTATTAGATAAATTATGGCCTAACAGCCACTCACCATTCTTGGAGTGCGGCCTTAAAATCACCCTTAAAGGTGTTAAGGCCAACACTCTATGATAAAATTTTTTAGTGTTTGATACGTCCTCAATCCAAACTCTTTTGACAAAAGAAACTTTTTGTGAAACCTTTGACCCGCAAAATATGCTGACAAGAAATGAAGAAAAGATGTATATGCCATATTCTTCTTCTTTTTTGAAGAAACACCAAGAAAAACCTATTTTTTGGTATGGTATTTACTGAAATCCAGAATTTGCCCCAAAATATCTAGATATAGCCTGAATAAGAAGATCTATGCAACAAACTTTACTACCTATTAATTTGCCGTGAAGCAAAAAAATTGTAAAAAAAATAATTGTAAAAAAAATAGTAAAAAAAAGTAAAAAAAAACAATTGTTAGTAGTGAAAAATACAAGTACATTACTCAAATTTCTGTAAATGGTTATTACATAAAAAGGATACAATCTGTTCCTGGAAAAAAGCGTCCGTGATGTAAGTAACTCAGCCTTGATGCATCCAACCGACCAGATATTCACTGTAAATAGAATAGTAAAATAGACAGTAATAGTAAAATAGATAGTAATAGCAATTATACTAGTAAAGTAGTAAAGTAGATAGTAATAGTAATTATACCAGAAAATTGTTTAAGTAGATAGTAATAGTAATTATACTAGTAAAGTAGATAGTAAAGTAGATAGTAATAGTAAAGTAGGTAGTAATAGTAATTATACTAGTAAAGTAGTAAAGTAGATAGTAACAGTAATTATACCAGTAAAGTGGTAAAGTAGATAGTAATAGTAATTATACTAGTAAAGTAGTAAAGTAGACAGTAATAGTAAGTATACTAGTAAAGTAGATAGAAAAGTAGACAGTAATAGTAAAGCAGGCAGTAATAGTAATTATACTAGTAAAGTAGTAAAGTAGATAGTAATAGTAATTATACTAGTTAAGTAGTAAAGTAGACAGTAATAATAATTATACCAGTAAAGTAGTAAAGTAGATAGTAATAGTAAAATAGGTAGTAATAGTAATTATACTAGTAAAGTAGATAGTAATAGTAATTATACTAGTAAAGTAATAAAGTAGAGAGTAATAGTAAAGTAGATAGTAATAGTAAATAGATAGTACGATAGAAATTATAGAAAGTTTTGTCCTTAAATTCGCTGCACTCCGAACAAAGTATTTACAACTTTCATAATTTTTAGGATAGCGGAAATTGGGTTTTAGGAGTTTTTCTGTTGGGACAGTTTTTTCATTCGAGGATTTAAACACAAGAAAATTAAATAGAAAGAAGAAAAAAATATAGCTTCATTTTTGTGAATCTGTCTCTATAAAACATCTTTCTGTTTGTTTTCAAACATTTTCTGTTTTTCTCCCAGTAAATCCTTTCTTACGAAATCCTTCCACCATTTTCGGGGATAACCAGCCTTTTGTTTGGCCCTAGATAGCTGGTAAAAAAGGACGATATTAGGTAATCTGTCATCCGTCATCCACAGAACGTATCCTAGAAACCGGGTTAGGACTACATCGTTCGTAGAGCCCGCTGTTTGAAATACGGTCAGTCAGACGGGTACCCAAAACAATCTGTAGACTATTCCTACAGAAAACATCTAATAAATCCTTCTCAGTCTTTGGGAGCACCCATGTTTCAGAACTAAACTTGACCACTGTCATCGCTGTAGTTTCCAATATTCTGATCTTGGTTTGCAGACTTATCTTCTTATTCTTACAAACCTATTCTTCCAAAAATTAATTTTCCATCGGTTATATTTTATATACGTGCGCTTATCTGCTATTGGATTCGTATTATCATGTTAAAGCAGGATTATTACACAAAACAATCTTGCAAGTATTCAAGCACTTTATTTTTCCTAAGTATTTTTTTTTTATTCATTTTATTCTGGAATTTATTATTAATATTAGCCGTGCAGTCTTCTAAGGGCTCAATAACAACCTATATCCAGTACCTTTAATTCCTTTTTTTTCAAATGAATTGAATTGAAAAAAGGATATCTGTATAAAGCCAATCATCAAGAACGACATTTTGTTCCACTGAGTTTTGGACACTCGTTTTACCAAAAAAAAAAAAAAAAAGATTTCGAGAAACAAGGAGATTTTTCATGAGGATACAATGACAAATAACATGATACATACAATTACTTCGGTTACTAACAAACGCCTTTTCTCAAAAGGAAAAGAGCAAGAAAAATATTGAAAAAATATTCAACTAAATACTTTAACCAATAACTTTCCTCAACAAAAACGAAAAATATAAAATATAACTTCCAATTAAATATTGGGTGATACAAAGGCGGAATTAATACTAATTTTGAGTCTTTCTTGTGAAAATTTTTTGAAAAATATTGGTAGTAGCTCTGACGTATTTTTCAGCGACAACAATCTGGATGATCAATCTTAGAGTGTGAGGAAAATTAGCATATGAATAATGCAGAAATCTGTTCTGGAAGGAGTTTGAAATTTTTACACGGATGGAGGGGGGGGGATTAAGAAAAGTAAACTATGTACAAATAATACCAGTAAAGTTGTGCTTGGGTCGGATTCCTATGGGGAGAATCTTCCTTGGGGAGGGAAATTTATGGGGGGGGGAGTGAACAATCCAGGCGAAATGTTACACTGGGGGGATTTGACAGAATTACTATACGAAATTCTTTTCAATTGCCGTACATCCTCTTTGCCAAATTTTTCATGTGGAGATGCTCCGAGGGAATTATCCGGGGTTTTCCCCCAGTGTTTTGATTACCAGGAAATAATTTCCACAGAAGGGGGCATTTCTAGAGCGATCGAGAAAACGATTAGAGATTAAAGTCTTATTCAAATGAAATAATGCTAAGGAGAATTTTTCAGGCTGAATCGTCCGCAAGCAATCTTACAGGGAGAATATTAGAATAAAGGAAAACCGTCAAAATCACGCACCTGACGATCTAAAATAACAAATAAAAGAACAAATCAAAAGCTGAGAGAATCGCTTTAAATAAAAGAGCTGATGGTGTGTCAACAAAGATTAAATTCAAATTTTTTTGGTCCAACTGTCGGATAGGTTCTAATTTTAAGAATGACGGCCGGAAACTTATTTATAGTGCCAGGGTTATTTAACTCTTTTTCAACGACTGGGAAAGGCGTTGGAAAACAATCTTGATGCATTAAAGGGTCGGAGAAGGTGAAAACTTGAATAGAGCAAATTTGTTGAGACTTCTTACCTGTTTGTGAATATCTCATCCAGTTGAGCATAATTTCTGGAGCTCTGTATCAACGAGTAGCAACGTAACCAGTCACTTCAGTTTCTGCAGGTCGCGCTAAACCGAAGTCTAATATTTTCAACTCACAATCTTAATGGACAGCTATATTTGAGGGTTTAATATCCTACAAAAAATTAATTTTTATGACAAATGTTCTGCAAGTTACATTACTAGAAAAAAAAAATTGTAAAAAAAAGAGCGAAAAAGCCACAATAAAAAAATATATGAAAAAGGAGCTATCAAGGCACAAAGCAGTAATAAATAGGATACATAATTTGGATTGATTTGACGTCAGGTAGGGAATCTTTCTCGAAAGTATTTTCGGGGCTTTCCTCAGAAAAATTCAGTCGGCCACAAAATTTAGCGAGTAAGATAGCAGAAGAATTACCCTTATTTTACACTCAACCTGTACATTTTAAATATAATCTCATTATCGATAAAATAGACAGTGTTCTTCGGAAATCTCTCGAGAGTTCAGCAATGACCTTTAATTTCCCCAGAATTATCTATAATTGTCACACAACCCCCTCTTTTTTGGACTTTTTTTTTTAACAAACTTAGACCTTATTCTCTGAAAAACAGCCCAATATCCAAGCCAGTTTAAGAAGCATAATATTTTCTTTTAACTTAACTTAGTAGGACTTAATTTTCCACTCTTTTGGAAAAAAAAGTTATTTTACACGGTTAAAGTAACATTTTGAGTATAAATACAACCAACAACATCTCTATTATTACAATAATACTTACAGATTGGGTGTATTTTAACTCGTTCATCAGCTCTTTGTCATAAAAAATTTCAAAAGACAGGAGTAGAGGCATGAAGGATATTAACTTAGGAGTACAGAAGTACAAAAGATACGCAATATGACAAACAAAATTTCACCTTCGGCTGGCTTCCTTAGTGTGACAGAATATTCCTGTTCTTTATACTTTTTTACAAATAGGGCAGAAGAAAAAAAATAATAAATTTGCTTCATTTTGATTTGAAGTTCAGATTTTCGTCGGTCTGCTCATGTTTGCTCTCACTTATTGATTACTGCGTTTTACCTAAATGGTCAATGACATCTATAATGCCCTTATTTATTTGTCGCCACAAGGATTCATACGTTAATGACTTTTAGCGATGCAACTGGAGTTTAAAATGACAACCCCGACTAACTCGAAAATAGAACGGAACAAATAATTTTACTAATAATAATTTAACATTTACATTTCTGCACTATATGATTTCAATTTCAAATAATCAATTTCAGCATCATCAAAGAAAACCTTAAAAGAGGGAGAAGGAAAATAGCTTAAAAAGGTAAAAAGGTCAGACATACTCTATGAATAATACCCGCTGAATGGATGTATTTTAGACCTCTAAGGATTTGATAAACAAGAAACTGAACATGATCATGCGACAATTTTTGAGTCTTGATAATGTTATTCAAGTCAGCTCCCATTAAATGAGTAACCAAGTATCTGAAAAAAAGTATAAATTTCATCTACTTAGGCTACATAATGAGTAAAGAAAAAAGGAAAATAAAGAGAGAAGACGGTAGAAAGACAGAACTCTAGAAAGTACACACATAGTACATTTAATGGCTGCCAAATCGTAAACACCTATACCCTGGTTGGTTACCTACCCTTCCCCCTTCTTAATAATCAGAGGGATTCTACAACTGTTTGGGAATAAATTTGTATGTTTAAGCCTAAACACTCAGTTGGTCAGAGTTCATGCTACCCAACTCTCCCTTCCACAAAAGACAACTTTCTAGCCCCGCTCATCTCAAAAATAATGGCAACATAATTGAAATTTTACAAAAGAAGACTTTCAACCGCCAATTGTAAATATGTGAAGCAATCTTTTAAGTTTAATCTACCAATATTTTGAATTAGTAAATCAATAATTGATTCACTAACTGATTTTCTATACATGATTTGAAAAGGAAGAAAATATTAATGAAAATTTATTGAAAATTAAACTTATGAACCTAGATTGAGTGTGACAACTTCCTCTAGCTGGGAAAAAAGATGCACATAAGACACAATGCTGTTTAGTCATTCGAAACTACTATGCTTATTTTAATAGAAATTGAAATAAGTTTTCTTTCGTTTTTAATAAGACGCACCAGCCAGACTTAAAATAGCGAAGTCTCTTGGTTATTTTTATTTTGGCAAAGCGTTTCGTCTTCTGTAAGAGAGTGGATTACTCACATAGCTGTATTACGTAAGTAGTTATAAATAAATAGCCACTATTTTTGCTGCTTTTCTTATTATCCTGCACACTCTTGTAATAAAATAAAGTGGTAACATTCACTTTCAATCTAGATATTCTATAAACATATTGCCAAGGTTATTAACTTAATCGTGACAATTTCACTTTTATTTTATTATACATCATGTAAAACAATAGCTACTGTATCTACGACTTTGGCTCTAAGCACACATTCTGCAATTTGAAGTACTAGACCTAGAGTACTAATACTAGACCCACCAATTTTTTTTCTACAAAACTTGTGAAAAATTTCTTTACAGGCTTTGCATATTTTTTACGTGTTGATCAAACATTTAATTTGATATTCAAACCGGGTACTCCCCACCCCCCCTTCTGGGAAACGGCCCTGAAAACAAGGTATGATTCACCTCCTTCATAATAACAAAAAAAGTTCAAAATTCTAGATTATAACGTTTATAAGTTAAAAACAAATATTTCCCCTTAAAAACTCGGCGATTCCATTATGCAGAAACGCACAAATGAGGGAGGTTGAATAGTTTATCCTTGATCTTTCTTCTGGCAAAAAAATACAAAATACCACCTTTTTTAGACAGAAGCTTGAAACCTCTATAGTAGGGTTCTCTGATATACTGAATCTGATGGTGTGATTTACATTAAGATCACTTGACTGTTTGGGGGTATTCTCCCCACCCCCTTCATGTAAACTAAGAAAATTTTCTCAGGCTCATAGATTTTGATGGGCAAAATTAAACTTAATGAATTTTATGTATTTGGAACCAGAATAAAAAGCCAATTCCTTTGGTTTAATAATTGCTATAAAAATTTCTTTTTTTATAACTTTGGTTTCTATTGGTTAGACTCGCTCCTTACTTATAGTTTGTTACCATGATTGGTTTGATTGAATACTGCTAGCTCTGAGCAACCGTCGTTATCCAGTAGAAATTGAAAAAGCCTGACAAGCTTAAACTATCCTTGATTTTAATTTATCAAAATTTTGAATTTTACTAAAAGTCTTTGGATATTTCTTTGGATCCAACCGGAAGTTCTTGGAAATTGTTGTTGGAAGCACATTCGTCTATTTTTAAACTCTGTTTAGGATTAAAAAACCACACAGACTTGGTTGGTATAGGCCAATTTTAAAAATGCACAAAAAAAAAACCTGTTGCGCCATTTGGTAAAAGCTGATAGTTTATTTTCAGCTTGCTGTAAAAAAAAGTAAAAAGAGATACAAAATAAATTCAACAAATAGTTTTATTTAGGTTTTATTATGTGGTTGGGGACTTTTCTTGGGGGTGTTAGAGGAAGTTGGCTGTTTTGTTATTTATTTTTTCCATTGAGATAAACTTAAATTTGCACTCTTATTAATTTTCTATACTATTTACTTTCAATCAGTTAGCAAAATGATAAGAATGCTCCACATACATATTAAACAGCCACAAATAGATAAAACTTTCTTAGGGGTGTATCGACCATCAATAATCTGTTGGTAGAACTAATGCCACCTGTTTTGTACGGGAAAATTAAGGATAAGGCATAATTAATTTTCCGTTTTTCAAGGGTCTCGAAAGGGGGCATTTCGTGTAAAGATTAGAGTTTCCGATAGAAAAATAGAGTACGCTAAGCCCTGAAGTTGACGCAATTTTGAACAATAGCGTAAAATCTCTACGTGAAAGAAACTGCATATCCGGAAAAAAAACATAATTTTTGAGCGTAACCAGAATTGTTCAGGTGAATATACAACAAAGTTCCAGCTCCCAATAAACTTGAAATAATTGCCCCTTTTGAGAGGTCCAATTTTTTTTTTACCAATTTTTGACGCAAGAACCGCCGAACGTTCCAGAATGGTCTTGCTGCCTTTAAAAACCGAGAACTTTCTTTTAATGTTACATAACAAAGTTCAATTTTCTTTTTCAAACTCACATTTTGCCGCGATTTTAAAATGCACCAGTTTTTTTTCTGCAGTTCCAAGTAAGTGTATGACCATAGAAGCATAGGCGTCACCAGAAAGAAAGTTTGGAAGGGGGGGGGGCAATGGATTTTACTGACTGGCTGGTAAATTTTACAGACTGATTTGGATGATATTTTCATTAAAATAAGTGCTTTTTTTTTACTGATTGAGACTGATCTTCTGCCGCTGATTTTACGTCATTTATTTTCATAATCCCATTTATCTAGTTGAAACCAAAAAAAGGCAGTAAAATAGCGACGCTTCACAACACTGATTTATTGATTCAGTTTTTTCACCAGCTGGCGGTCCCTTTATATGAATATGAATACATAATTATATTATATCAGGCGGTTGGAAATATTTGGTATGTTGTTATGGGTCTCGAGATCAGCAGACGGTAGTGTAGATCAGCCTACTTAATTTCAAATAAGTTTTGACTTTTTTCTTGCATTATACTCATTATACATTATCTTAGATTATACTTATAAAATATGATTTATTTTTCAAATAAACTAAGAATTAGTTGTCTCAATATATTTCCATAAAATCAGACTTTAGCAAGTTAGATTGCTTTAGGAAAACTTTTTATTTTTCCTTGGAACACTTCTTTTGTTAAATTTTTCACAAGAAAACTCCATTTGTGGATTTTTTTTTAATTAACAAGAATCAAAATCCGCCACAAGAAATCTGAAGCCGATTACCTTTGACCTATTATGTATTCATACCTCAAAATATTTTACTACTATGAGGGGGCCGGCATTAATAGATAACTCAGCTAAAAAGAGTTTTTCAGCCCAAAAAGCCTAATCAGAATGCAATTCTAGGCTTTAATTTCCTAGAGGGGTCCACATCCACACCGAATTAGTACTTACATCTAGTTTTTCAGGGCTTGACATAGAAACACTGGTGAAACTTTGCGCATGAAATCTGACCTGTAATACCAACCAAAAGAAAAATAGTTATAAATCCTATTGCTCGGGTACAGCTGGAACTAAAACGACGCAAGGTTATTTAGCCTCAGTTGAAGTCAATTATTTAAATTTTTTTGTACTTAATTGGCTATTTAAATGTGATAGCTGCAGCATTCTACTGTTCCTACACTTTATGTCTATTCGTAGGTTTCTTCTTGTTATGACAGTTATAATTCCAGTTTGTGATAAATTTATCTAATCCCTATGCTGCAGATTATTCCTGAAAATACAGTTTCTTGGTATAAGATTTAGATTCTGAGATATTTTTGTATCATATTTGGTAGCAAAAGCAAGGAAAACGGAAAATATTCACCAACTTAAGGGAAGGTGTTTCGTTGAAAAAGAAAAAAAAACAGAGAGACCAACAATATAATGTTTTAGATTGTAAAAAACGAAGATTGCAAGCTATTTTTGGGTAATTTTAAAGTATTAAAATATGCATTTTAAGGCTGTATTAGTTGTATGTACCTCTGGCATCTAAGTACGTATGTGTCTGGCTGTGCCAGTGGTAAAAAAAACAAAAAAAAAAAAAAAAAACAATCAGCCGAATGTACACATGCTGCAGCTGTTGTTTCTTTTTTTTCTATTATAATTTTTTTTCTGTAACAAAAATTTGGAATAAGATTTCTTCTTGTTTCTTTTTTGCCATGTCAATGCTGAAAATGAATGTATTATGGCTGACACTATAGCTGATGTACCGTACCGAGCTAATGATACCCTATTGAAGATACCTACTATTAAAATTATATTTCACATTAAATAGTCCGAATTATTTGTCAATTGACTTACATACAAAAACATATTTTGGAAAGACAAACCGTCCAAGTTTTATATTATTAAGCTATTCAGCTTTAATCAGATATCAATAAAATTCTTTTTTATTATTAAAAAGATGACGTTATTCCTTGTTATTCAAGGTGGGAAGCTGTAACTGACTACTGTGAGGTCTACCACGATGCCAGTTCGAATTGTGCACTCTTCTTTCTGACCTCACCCTATTTTGAAGGGCCTCTGAATATTTTTTGAAATTCCCATAAATTTGCTATTGCAATAAACTTTTACCATCAAAATTAATCGAAATCATAGTTACCATTCCGCAATCAGCCTCTAATGGCAATTTTTTTTTCACTTAAAAGTTTCCTTCAAAAAGTACTTTTTAATTCTTTTTTTGCCATGGACCGTGGTTCGTTCTTTGCAAGGTTATAGCTATCGTTGCAGCCACTGGTGGATCTTGGGGGACCCCGGCCCCCAAGATTTCTTCTTGCACCCTTATCCCTTGTTTTGTTTCTGTTTTTCACTCTCTTTTTTTAAAATAAATTTGTTAAGTTTGTCAATTATTATAGGTGACCTTCTCACAATGCCCCCCCCCCCAAGATTTTGCTTATTGACGTCCATGTCACATTGCCCTCCCCCAAGATTTTGCTCCAGAACTTGATGGGTCAAATGCCATGTTAAGGAGCATCACACAACAACAGCCAAGAAAACCAACAAAGCATATACATTACAGTTTATAGGTGATAAAAGGGCAGTTTAGCTTTAAATTAATTTTATTCGTAATCTTTTGACATACTAAAACATGCAACTAAAGGGATCAAAATACAAAATGACGTCAAAATTATATACGTAGATCAGATAAAATCTTAAATTTCCATAACATTTCCGGAGACAATCAGAAATACAACCACAGATAACAAATAATACGAGGATGAAATGAATAAACAAGAAACTCTAAAGATAACACAAATAAAACTGCAACAGTAACCCACTATTATTTGTCAACTTCATAAAATCTCTCATTATTAATTTTGCTTTATCCAATTTTCTTAATCCGCACTAACATCTAACATATACGTCGACAAAGTTATTTCCATTTACTCTTTTCGTCAGCAGATGTACCCATTAATTACCTGTTGGACGCCACTAAAGCGACACCGGAAAAAAAAAACGTCTGTGATGGATTAGCGATACTAATTGACTACTCAGGTCTTTGCGTCAGGCCCCGCAGCGTTCTGCTGAAGCCAAGTTTGAATTCTGAGTTCTGTGTTACCAAGCTGAGAATACCGCTGTGCCACCACCAGGACTCATAGAAATGTTCAACTAATGAAAATAAAAAATATGAACATTTTATAGTGCCATACTGGTGTAAATTTACATGTCCGGTGCTCTTCGCTTGCGCTCAGTTCATGCTCCGTGCAGAACAATCTCACCTATGATGTGATTTTAAACATTTTGAAAATCAAGTTTCTAAAGTAATAAATTCGTGTCTTCATTTGATGACAAACGGCGAAATTTTAAAAATAAATTTATATGGGAAAAACACATTAAAAAAGGAGACAAAGTTTTAATTATTGGTAGTAAGTAAAGAAAAAAAAAATCAATTAACTACCCTTCACTTTTCTATAGCAATAGAAATATACTATATATATATATATAAGAGAAGAGACAGCACAATACGAAACAGAGAAGATAAAACTAAAAGAGGGAAGGGATTAAGGAAAACAAAACAAGCAAATAATTCAAAAACAGAGGGACAAAATAAATCTTTTCTCAGTCCTGTAGTGGAGCAGTGGGTTTGACCTTGATAATACGGGGCCCAAAGATCGAACCTTTCTGTAGCAACACACTGCAGGGCCGACGCAGGGATCTTAGTAGTCAAGAAGCGTCGTTTATCCGATTGCTTACTTGATCTTCCCTTAGAAGTTAATAGATATATCGTGAAATCTAAAATTGATGTGAGGAGTGAGAGAAAAAAACTTGCTGGGCATAATCCAGATTCACAAATGAAAAACAAACACCAGAGTATAAATTGGGTTACGACTAGGTATGTTTCAGGTAAGTTTGAAATATTTGTGATTTTGATTGTATACAAACGATTTTTTTCCTTCTCCTTTCAAATTTGGATTTTTGAACATTCTGCAGTATGTAGTTTAAATGCCCACTCATATGATCTCAAAATGCACAAATAGTGCGTTCGAACATACCAGGATTATCATGCTGGCCACATAGGGGCAATCTAGCAATATATGACAAGCCTGATTACTTATTCAGGAGTTTCACGTGACATAAATGAAGCCAGAAGTTAGAAGGATTATTACTGGAAACGTTCTGGATAAGTTGTCGGATGAGCTACACCTGCTAAACCCGAGAAAACGCAGGACAAGCGAGCAAAAAAGACGTGATATGACAACGAAATTTGATCTTTTTGAAAAAAGAAAAGAATTATGAAATTATATAAAGAATAGGATGGGACTGTTAATGTGAAATTGTGCAAACCTTAAGGAATTTGTTAAGACGCTGTGTTTACAATTGAGTAACGTGATTAATATTGATATTTGCCAAGTCGTCTACAACCCTTCAGTTAACAAGTCGCCAATTATTGTTTACAAATTATATCCGGAGAAGTCAGTATTAAGTCGATAAGGCAAGCTCGAATGCACTACAAATAGCGTATAATTTGACGTCACTTTCAACACAATTAACACAAGCACTTGACAAAATGCTGAATAGCCTAATCAAACCAACACCCACTAAAAACTGAATAAACCGGTTACATTTAAAATTTGGATAAAATTATACAATGACTGAAATACCATTCAATATCACAGATAAAGAACTTACTAAAGTTATGATCATTCAAGATGATCCAAATAATTCCTTATACCACACTGCATTTGCAGTTACAATCGAAACGAAAATATAGTAATCACAGGTAGAGTTTTTCAAAACAGTGAAAAATTTGACAGTAAACAATAATTTTTAGTCCTAAAAAAATTATCCATTATTATTAGATCTTCGTTACAATTTTTAAAGTAAAAAGTAAACATGTGAATTGTATGATTGCAAGTTTAATAAAAAAAAGGTTTAATTACTTTACTTAATAATCCTTTTTAAATTATACAACAATTAACGTGAATTTGTAATGATAAAAGATCATAAACTTCAAACATACCCAACTATTGTTCTTCCAGGTTTGTTTTTCAAAATTTTTATTAGAATGTTTATGTCTGTTTTGGGAATTCTAGTTCTAACTATTCAAAATTGTGAGAACTGTAAGTTCTCGCACTAAGACAATAAAAATAAAATCCACCCATTAGATCTTAAGTGATAGATGAACTATTCTACTCGGCAGCCTTTTCTTATTGATTGAAATGATCATGATTCTATTTCCAGAAGTTCTTCTCGAGCTAGTAAGACTAAAAAATTAAGACAGGTCAACTCCCCTTCCATCTCCCACCAGAGGATTTTGAGAATAATATGTGGTAACATTGACATTTACGGATACAAATTTACTCCATTTAAATCAAAATACCCGTCTCCTCAGGTAACACTGAGTCTGAAAGTCTGAAACAGAAAGTCTGAAAGTCTGAGTCTGAAAGTCAGACACTTTCCTAAAAGTCTGATCTGTGTGCAATAATCACAATAAAAATAGTTTTGTTTTTTTTTTAATGCAAGAGTTAACCAGTAAAACCTCAGAGTAAATTCATTATAAAAAATATTCATCTTTTTCAATCTTAAGAAGGGAGTCTTTATGGCCATGCAAGAGTTTTGCATGGAAACAGCTTCTTTCAGTGGATTACGATTACGATTATAGGATCATAGAGAATTTTGACGATGTTGACGCAAACTATTCATTTATGCTAATACCCAAAAGATAATAAGACATGGTATCGGTAATTTGAATTGTGGAATCCCTTGCCTTCTTCATTTATTGGGACGGCTTATGCTGGGTCATATATAGGCTTACTGAATTCATTGTGAATCACTTTTTCTTAGGTAAAACTATAATTAGTTAAAGTTCTATCCTGACACATGATTGAAATTTTGACAAAATGATTCTTTAAAAATTTGCATTAAATGTTTTTTGTAGTTTTACTAGTGGCTCTTAAGCGTGTACTAGACACTACAATTGTTGCATAATGTACTACAATGCAGATATACATGCAAGCGTTTGTACACCGACAGAAATTCGTAAAAATAAAATTTCGCTGATAAGAATGAAGATGTTAAATGTTATTTGTATTTTTGGTGTTAAATATTTATAGCACAAACTGTCCATATATTTTTTTTTTCCTGGATTTTCATGCAAAACTTTAAATTCTGTGGATTTTCTCCTAAATACAGTAAAAATGAATGGTTAATAAAAGAGAAAAAGATATATACATGCCGCAATATATAATAAATATTGTACTCGTCGAAACAATATCATTAACATTTTTAGTGAGGTAACTACAAAAGGTTCAGCAGATTGGCTGGCCAAAATCATTATACATTCATTGAAAAAAATAGTATTGAGTTAGACAAAGTAAACAATTATTTTTTGAACAAATGTCTTTAATATTTCAAAGATAGTAATAAAGGCAATTCACTAAGACTCTCAGAAAATTAGATCAAATTTAAAATGCTGAAATTCTCCAAATTTCTTTCACCTTTTCTCCTTAGAACATTAAAGAAATTTTTGAGAAAAAAAGACTATTTGCCCTACATCGTCCATTTTTGTAAGCAATTCTATTCTGATTCCTTGCGACACAGCATATGCAATTACCTTAACTCACGACTGAAATTCCACAAAACTTGTTTTTGAATGTGTGTTAATCCTGGACCGCCAAGATATGGTCAAATAAAAACAAAATAATAATATTAATATAAAAGGTGAATACAGAGAAAAAAACACGAGGCAGATCCTTTTGCATCAACACAGAATGCTATGTTAAACTAGTTTTTAGTATAAAATATATGTCAGGCGTCACTGTTATCGTGAACGGGTGAAGAGTCTGGTGGAACAACAAAATAGGTCAAGATAATAATTATTGGTTGCTATGAATGAAATGGAAACTTCCGTAGTAGATTTTTTCCAGAAAAGAGAAAGATTGGAGTTACTAAAATAAGCGAATAGCGTAAACCTTTTTCCAACAATTAGGACAAATAAACGATTGTTTGACTGATTTTCTTTGATAAGCATTATAATTTTACAGTAAAAACTGAGAGTCACAGACATTTAAAGTCAGATAGATTTTACAGTGGATACTTATTTCCATAATCTTTCAGTGACTTGCAAAAAAAATATTTCGGCCATTGCAAAAAAAGACTCAAACATCGATGCATTGACAAATTTTGGTTATAAGCTGTGCTGCATTGTCCCTAGAGGACAAAAATGAGTCTGATTTATTATAATACTAAACCCTCCGCTTGACTTGATTATTTATAAAAAGGAGAATTTCTCCATATTCGTCCATTACCGGGGTTTAATCCAAATGTGGCAAAAATGTTTGATTGTCTTAGACCTATAATCTCGCCTATAATACAATTTGAGTAATAGAGAGATAGGGTGAAAAACCTAAGGTGAAGACAAAAACGTTAGGAATCTGAGCAATTTACAACGCCACTATTCTTGTTCTGCTTCGGTGACAGTAGGAGGCACAAAATTTATCACTTCTTTATACACTGAATCTGAAAAGAGAAGAAAAAACTTTAAAGCTGTTTCCTACTGTCATTCCGTAACGTAAACTACTTAGTATAAAGCAGCTTTCACACTGCATTGCAATTTTTTAAATTAACTCGTTAAGTTGTGTTGCGGTAAGCATAACCTATTCACTTAAGCCAGTCCTTTCACACTAGGCTAGTTTGAAACTCGATAATACCACCATAACCATCGTCAAAAAGCATAACAGCCGTGATAAGCAAAAAAAAAAACGAAAACAATATAGATCCTTCAGAGCCATTACTGGCGCATAGGACGTCAGGTCCACGACCCAGTTTCTGGGTCTTTTTTTATAGAATAAAGTAGCAAGCTTGTCACCCAGCGCTAAGGTAGCGGAGATCTATTCCTGGTCTCGTATTTCTGAGCAGACAATCAATCCATTGTGCTACCACAGGGTTTAAGCAAACTATTCAAAAATAAAAAATCTGGAATAGACATGGACACTAAAGCTCTGATCAAGCGAGAAAGAATTTCTAGGTAAAGTGTATTTATTTGTCTTCAAAATTTGTTAATTATACATTCATTAGTTCCATTTTGTTGCTGCTATATTGAACTTTCGAAAACTTAAGGCAAACTTAAGTAACATAAGATCTAAAGTAAAGCTCGAGCCTACTAGGGACTACCTACAGTGTAGACGAAGTTTGATCCGCAACAATCTATAACGTATAGTGAAGTCTTAACTCAAGTTAAATATTAACATCATAACGTAAAAGAAAGATTTTACGGTGTATTGTAAAATATCTACTACATTGTAAAATAGTCCGTGATTCGTCATCTAAATCAACCAATCAGAATTCAGTTTACATTCTTAAGGATATCATGTGAACCAATGTGACAGACCTATTTAGCCAATCTAAAACATGCATTAGATCAATGTGAAAATATATAGATGGAAAGTGCTATTTATAGCGTCCAAGAACTAAACAACACACGAAAAACAACTAAAGAAAGAAAAATTGGGATATGTTGTTTGGCACCCACTATTGAGTTTTAGGACGAACAAAATCCTTCCTGATACACCGTACGAATACGAATACTGGACGTCATCTCAGCAGCAAAGGAAAAGCCTCTAGGCGTTTGAAATAATACCCTCTGATGAATCTGCAACACAAAGCGTGTTTCGAAACGCTGTAGAAGACAATTATTAATGGATTTCAAGAGCAAAAAAAAAAAAAAAAAAAAAAAAAAAAAAAAAAAAAAAAAAAAAAAAAAAAAAAGAGAATACAGTTAAAACTTGAAAATTTCTTCATTGAAGGATAAATATGGTTGATTTATGTGTTTTAAAGTTCTGTATTGCAGTTTTAAACTTGCTTGTAGGCTTGAAATACTATTTTGAACCTTTGCTCATATTTGATATGAGCAAGGGTGTCCATAATAGAAACTGGGGCACCCTCACCCGGGGACCCTACACTCAAAAGAACCCACTGGTTTGTCCACAAGTCCCATGAGTTACAAACCTTCTCCCAGTAATGGATTAATTGCATGGTGATGCAGAACACCGTCGCGGGAGGATCCTCTATAGGAGGAAAACTGCGGCAGAGCGTAGATCCAGATATATGGACAACGACCTCTGCAAAGAGCTGCCTCGGCCCTTCCGGGTACCTGCAAGACTGGGGACCTTGCGGTCAATTCTATTCCCACTTGAGAAGTGACGGCCCTCGAGGAAATTATAGCCTAGTAAACAACAATACTTCTGGGCTTGGTATGTTTTGACGGGCGTCTTCGGGCTGAAAAACCTCTTCCTAGCTAATTTATCTATTATGGGCTGCCTTCCCGTAGTAGCATAATATTTGTAGGCATGAATATGTAATGAGTCGGAGGTAATAGGCTTGAGATTGTCTGTGCAGGATTTTGACTCTTGTTGATAGAAAAGCATCGCCAACTACTGAAAATCATGTTGTGACCAAGATGGGCCCAGGATTGCACAAAGCCTCCATTCATGGAGGTCCCAGGGACGTCTTGAGGTCCGGTTCTAAGCCAGCTTAAGCAGTTCGGTGTAGACTTGAGAAGATATGTGGTCCCTGTCCTGCGCTGGTATCAGGGATCATTGCTTTTCCTCAGGCGAAAATAATTTCAATGGTTTAAAGAACATGAAAATTGGAACATGGAATGTTACCACGTTTAAAAAATGACTATCGTATCGACATTTTGACTGATGAATTCAGACGATTCAATTTGGATTTATTAGGAGTTTCAGAAACTCATATCCCAGGTGTAGGAAGCATGAAATTAGGTGATATAGAATTTTTTTACTCAGGCAGGAAGGATGGGGTACATAGACAGGGAGTAGGGCTCATGATGAATAAGGAAGCTGCTAAGTTTTGTTTAGGCTGGGAAGGTATTAATAATAGAATACTAATTGCTCATTTTATGACTAAAAAGTTCAAGGTATCAGTAATTATAGTAGTATACAACCCTTTAGAACCGTCTGACGGAGATACTAGTGACTCAGATGAATTTTACTTACAGTTACAGGAGCAAATAGACAGGTTCCGAGGTAGAAATATGATGTTATTACTGGGAGATTTTAACACCCAGGTAGGTAGAAATAGGAATAGATGGTATCCTAACTTAGGTAAATTTGGTGTAGGAAAAGAAAACAGTAATGGATACAGACTTTGGCAATTTTATAGGTATAACAATCCAGTTATAACCAATGCGGTGTTTGGTCATAAAATGGCTCATAAGTTAACATGGTATTCACGTGATGATAAGACAGCAAAATTTATTGATTATGTTTTAGTAAACCGAAGAAAGGCAGGATCAATACAAGATACTAGAATATATACGGGTGCCGTCATTGATGTTAAAAGTAAAGATCACCATCTAGTAGCACAAGGGTTAATTTAAAGCTGAAATATCGGAAGGGTAACTACCTCCCGGGAAGTTGTAATGTTGGTAGACTCCAGAATGAGAATTTGAGAGAAACTTTCCAGGAACAGTTGAATACTAAACTTGAGGGTTTAAAATTTGATAATGTGGAAGATGGTTGGAATTATTTTAGAAAAATAATTTTTGAAATTGCTGAAGGCGTCTTGGAAGCAAGCTAGAACTACAGCTAAGAATATTAGTGAAAAAGCTTTATGTTTAATAGAAAGGAGAAAGAACTTGCAAAAGAATTATCTGAGTGATAGATCATATGAAAACAAAAGCAACGTAAAGAAAGTGGAGAAAGCATTAAAATATGAACTAAGGACGTGTGAAGTGGAGGCCATGGATAAAATTGCCGAGGATCTGGAAGATGCAGCTAGACGGCATAATAGTAAAATATTGTACTGGCATGTTAACAAATTGAGAGGGAGTAGTCAATCCAGACTTGGCCCCGTTAAAGATAGGAATGGGGGCGCATTTAGTGATAAGGAAAAAACTAAAGAGAGATGGGTCGAACATTTGGAGAATTTGCTTAACCGAGATAGAGCTACAGGAAAAGATATAGAGGAAAATGAAAAAGTTTGTGATACCTTGGATGTGAAGGAAGATTTGTTTTTGAGGAGGAATTAGCAACAGTACTAAAAGGACAAAAAAAAATAATAAGGCTCCAGGTGCTGATAGGGTGATAAATGAGTTTCTTAAGTATGGTGGCTCTGAGGTTAGAAATAAGTTACTGAAGATTATGAGTATGATTTTTGAAAATGGGGAAGTGCCTAACGATTTTAGGAAAACCTTAATTAAGCCACTTTATAAGAAAGGCGATAAAAGTGGGTGTCGTAATTATCGAGGCATTAGTCTCGTCTCTGTAGGTAGTAAATTACTTAATATGATACTTTTTAGACTGAGAGATGCGATAGACACATTTTTAAGAGAAGAACAGTGCGGTTTTAGAAAAGGTAGAGGAAGTGTCGACCAAATTTTCACTCTTAGGTTAGTAATTGAGAAGTGCCTGAGTTTTTAAACACCTTTGGTCCTCAGTTTTATATATCATGAGCAAGCGTTAGATTCTGTTGATAGAAGAGCTTTAGTAACGGTTTTATCCTTGTATTGTATACCAGACAAATACATTAAAGTGATTAGTGCTATGTACGAGAATAACACTGCTGCGGTTAAGATAGGAAATGAGGTTAGCAGCTGGTTTTGTATTAAATCAGGAGTTAAGCAGGGTTCTGTTCTATCCCACTTTATATGGATTATTTTGATGGACTTTGTCTTAAGGGGCACAGGAGAGGTAATGGGAGCCCCGGAATCAAATGGGGAGGAAAAAGTCTCCTGGACTTAGATTATGCTGATGATTTAAGCATCCTTGATGAAAGAGTGAGCAAAATGAATGAAGTTTTATAGGTTTTGCGTGTTCAGGGCGCTAGAATAGGTTGAAAATTAATGTTCAGAAGACTAAGTCACTAGGGCTAGGAATAAGTGAAGATGAAAAGGTGAAGTTGGGTAATGAAAAGATTGATCACGTGGGCAGCTTAACTTACCTTGGTAGCATTATTAGTAAAGATGGTGGGAGCAGAGAAGATGTTAAAAGTAGAATAGCCAAGGCTCAGGGTGGTTTTTCACAGTTAAAAAAAAGTTTGGAAAAATAGGAAGATAAGTTTGCAAACCAAGATTAGAATACTAGAAGCTACAGTGATGATAGTGGTCAAATATGGCTCTTAAGCATGGACGCTCCGAAAAGCGGATGAAGATTTGCAAGATGTTTTCCCAGAGAAAATTGATTAAGGATTGACTGGGTACCCGTCTGATGGCCGTACTTCAAACAATAGGCTATACGAAAAATGTGGTTCAATACCGCTCTCTAGGGCTATAATGAAAGAAAGATTGAGGTGGCCAGGGCACGTTGTGCAGATGAAGGATGACAGATTGCTGAAGATTGTTCTTTTTGGCCAACCGTCTAGGGCTAAACGGAAAGCAGGTCGTCCTCGTCTGGTTGGAAGGACGTCATAAAGTAAGATTTAAAGGAGATGGGAACTTCGTGGGCGGGTGTAAAAAAGGAAGCTTTGAATAGATTGGGGTGGAGGAAGACGTGCGCAGCTGTGTTGGCCTCAGGCGGCTTGGTGCTGCGGTGAGTTGTTAGTAGTAGTAGTAGTAGTAGTAGTAGTAGCTCATATTTGAAGATTCCACTTTTATATTCCCTATCCAATTAAGATTCATTTTATGTTTATTCCCATTTTATGTTTATTCTGCATACAATTTATCTATTTTTTCCATTTTTGGAAATTATTGTATATTATGTTTATTTTATGACATCATTTATTCTTCACTTATCCTGCATTTTCCGGGGCTTCCGGTGTAACTTATCCGACAAAAAATAAAGACCTTTTCAAGTAGTAACCCCCCTAACTTCTGACGTCATTTCCGTTCCGCGGATCGCTAGGGATATGCAATAGTACTTCTCAGATAAGTAATCTTGGAATGATCGAACAAACTATAGGGCAACAGCGGATATCATCTCTTTGATGACCTGGGAACCTCTTGAAGCATAGATTTGATGTAAAGCAATTCGAGGAGATTTTTAACAGCAACATAGTTAAAAGAAAAAAAGAAGCAAATGGAGCAAGAAAGCGGCAAATACCTTTCCAATCTTCAACAGAGAGTTCCATGTCTTCGAAACTTTGATCGTATGGAGGGGAAGTTGGTTCATCAGTTGGGTCAGCGTACTGAGCAAGGTAAGGATGAGCCAATGCTTGTTCTGCTGTCAATCTCTTCTCAGCATCGAGTTCCAACATCTTTTCAAGTAAATCAATGGCTAAAAAAACATCATTCAAATCTGAGTAAAGTATACAAATCATTTTGAAAGTTGTGTCTATTCAAACTTTTCCAAGTTGTACTTTAAATTTTGCTTATAATTTCTTTGGAAACAGGGTTAACAAGAATTTACAATCGCAATACTGCCAATTTTCATCAATAAAAACTATTGAATGAATTGCAATCAGTCTGAGAGGTGGTCATAGAAAACAAAACGACAAATAACAGTAGCTACCCAATGTAGCTGCTGTGATTACTACGCGTAATAACATAACGTCATGATCTTTAGAGTATAAAAAAAAATCTTATGCTCTTTATGTAATTTAAACCATCTGTTTTGATGAATTTCTGAAAACTTAATTCATTGGTATTCTGTATACAGAGATAGTGCTTTGATTTAAGACTGGCGAAAGGCAGGTATCCAGGAGGTAAACTAGCCCCCCTTTCCAATTAAAATCTTAACACTCGCGATTTTGTCCATCATTTCCAGTATTTTTCGCATAATACAGTTGTTTTTCGAGTAAAATACCAGCAATAAATTCCCACGCAGATCCCTGACAGCCAGAGGCGTAGCAAGGATTTTCAGGACTAGGAACAATGCCAGTTTCCTCCCCCCTTACCACCTTTTTGCCTCGCCAGATCCGATCAACTTTAGCACGAACGGTTTCTAAAAAGGAAGAAGTACTAAAAATTGAGTTGTCAATATCCGACATAACAACTTAATTACATCCAAATTGGTTTCAGAATCTTCATCCTAATCACGCTGAACGTTTTCTGGTAATTAAATAGCTTTTTCTATATTATCGGGAATGGTCTTAACAGATTCAACTCTAGCATTCCACCGAGTTTATGGTTCTGACTTAACTGGTACTAAAACAGTAGGCCTATGCCTCTACCATCGAAGTGTCGACTGGGAAAAGCATAAACGAATCACCCTTACGTGCCAAATTCTATCTGACTAAATACTTTACACAGCATTGCACCCTATTACTCAATTTGTGACCATTTATCATTCTCTTTAGAAATAGGGTTTTAAAGCTTGGGATCTATTTAATCTTCTGTTTTGATCATTATTCTTTCCATTTTCTTTCCATGTTATAATATAATCCCAATCCCTTTCGGAATTCTCGCGAGCAGCAATTTTGTCTGTTTTTTTTTCTCCAACTGTTAAAAACTATTTTCGGATTCCAGAAAAGAACAAATACTTATTTTTTATTTAGGTGGTGAAAGCAGACAAACCATAAGTAATTCACTAAAACCTCATATTGGTACCCCTTCAGAGACTACACCTGGGGACAGCCACCCCCCTTGCCTTCTTAACTACACCCCTGTTGGCGGCCTATGCAAAATACTCTGCTCTGTAAACTCACGATCGAAGAACTTTCTTTAAATTATAAACCTAAACAAAAAATAAATGTGTGGACGACAGCCCAATTTCTATTCCGTCGAACGTTAGTCCAACTCAGCCAACTTTAGCCCTATTCAGTCCAACTCAAATTTATTTATTAATTTTAAGGCATTTTTCTTGTTTCGATTTTATGTTTAGTATTTACCCTGACGACGATATTTGACTTTACCATCATTACAAGAAGTACGATAGCGGTAACGAGAAGTAAAATGATGAGACAGACAATAAACAGCGCAACAAGTTTAAAAACCCTCCTTGGGCCTGAGTAGAAGTGACCCTATAACTCCGACGCCCACACCATATATGGGCATAGAGTCATTAGGGAGAACACGTGGTTAATGGGGTCAATGACCTAAATTTCCAAGGTCGATGTTGTTGTTGTTGTAAGTGCACGCTCTCAGCGAATGTCAAGGTCGATGTTGTTGTTGTTGTAAGTGCACGCTCTCAGCGAATGTCAAGGTCAATGTTGTTGTTGTTGTTTTTGGCACGCTCGAGGTGAATGTCATGGTGTCCAGAAATGGTATTTTGTTGTTGTTGTTCAAGCCAAATGTTATGAGTTTCCCGGAATTTGGAACACCTGTGCTGTCGACCTCAATTCACCTATCGTGAATCAATAATTCCCCTTAGAAACAACAAATTAATTCCCCTTTCTTGACAGATCTATCAACCAATGACATCATCTGTCAGACTTTAAAAATTTTCGCATAGAAACGATTCTCCAGGAATAGATCCAAGTCATTAATGTCTTTGCCTCGGAAACAACTCTTTTGGTCGAACTCCAAAGGATATTAATAGCCAAAGGCCATGGAAACAATTCTCCAAGAAACATCTTAGCGATGAATTGTTTTAGCGCGGGAATCAGGTTTCTTATTAATTTGAAATGCATTAGCGCAGAGATGCCAAAAACAAAAGGAACACGCTGAATTACGTTTAGGGATTATTTGGGCGAAACTGTTTTAGACAGGTTATGGAACTTTTTCGGCGAAACAGTTAGAGACATTTTAAAAGATGATTTTTGAAGAGATTTTAGAAGAGAATTTAATGGTGAAACTCTGTGGTCGTTATAATACACAAGTTTCATTTGAACAGTGTTGTGAGGTCCTCTAACCCAACCCCAAAGGGTTCCAATCCTCCTACCCCAACCCCGAAGGAAGCCCCCGGTCCTCAAAGGCCCCCCAAGCTCCCAAAGGGCCACCGGCGCCCCAAAGGCCCACCCAGACCCCCAAAGGCCATCTCCGGGCCCTCCAAAGGCCCATCGAGCTCCCAAAGGACCAACGGGGTCCCAAAGGCCCTTCACCGGTCCCCAAATGTCCCCCAGGCCCCCAACTGCCCCCCGGACCCCCAAAGGCCCTCCCTGTGCCCCAAAGGCCCTCCCTGTGCCCCAAAGGCCCTCCCCCGGTCCCCAAAGGTCCCCCGGACCAGAGAAGCGCCGCCGGGATGCGCCGTGGGCCAGGAAAGCGCCGCAGGATGTGCCGCAGGGATGCGCCGCGGGTCAGGAAAGCGCCGCAGGGGATGCGCCGCAGGGAGGCACCGCAGGAAAGCGCCGCAGGATGCGCCGCAGGGATGCGCCGCAAAAAAAAAGTACACTAAAAAGTAAAAATTTCGAAATGTTATCCCCCAAACGCCCTCCTCAGACCCCCAAAGGCCCTCCCCTGGTCCTCAAAGGTCCCCCGGGCTCCCAAAGGGCCAACCGGCCCCCAAGGGTCCCCCGGGCCCCCAAAGGTCCTCCCCCGATCCCCAAAGGTCCACTGGGCTCCCAAAGGCCCTCCCCCGGTCCCAAAAGGTCCCCCGGGCTCCCAAAAGACCACTCAATCCTCAAGGGCCCCCGGATCCCCAAACGCCCTCCCTGGGTCCCAAAGGTCCTCCCCCGGTCCCCATACATGCACACAAAAACTTACACACACACAAAAACTTACACACACACACAAAAACTTACACACACACACGAAAACTTACACACACACACGAAAACTTACACACACACACGCCAAAACTTACACACACACACACAAAAACTTACACACACACACACACACACAAAAAAACTTACACATGCACACGAAAACTTACATGCAGACAAAAACTTACATGCACACAAAAACTTACACACACACACACACACAAAACTTACACACACACACACACACACACAAACTTACACATGCACACGAAAACTTACATGCAGACAAAAACTTACATGCACACAAAAACTTACACACACACACACACGAAAACTCACACACACACGCCAAAACTTACACACACACAAAAACTTACACACACACACACACACACACACACACAAAAAAACTTACACATGAACACAAAAAAAAATCACACACACACGCACAAAAACTTGCACACACACACACACAAAAAACTTACACACACACACACGAAAACTTACACACACACGCCAAAACTTACACACACAAAAACTTACACACACACACACACACAAAAACTTACACATGCACACGAAAACTTACATGCACACAAAAACTTACATGCACACAAAAACTTACATGCACACAAAAACTTACACACACAAACACACGAAAACTCACACACACACACGCCAAAACTTACACACACACAAAAACTTACACACACACACACACACACACACACAAAAACTTACACATGAACACAAAAAAACTCACACACACACGCACAAAAACTTACACACACACACACTCACAAAACTTACACACACACACACGAAAACTTACACACACACGCCAAAACTTACACACACAAAAACTTACACATGCACACGAAAACTTACACACACACACACGAAAACTTAGACACACACGCCAAAACTTACACACACACACACACACGCCAAAACTTACACACACACACACACACACACAAACTTACACACACACACACACACAAAAACTTACACATGCACACGAAAACTTACATGCACACAAAAACTTACATGCACACAAAAACTTACACACACACACACACACACAAAACTTACACACACACACACACGAAAACTCACACACACACGCCAAAACTTACACACACACACACACACACACACACACACAAAAACTTACACATGAACACAAAAAAAACTCACACACACACGCACACGCAAAAACTTGCACACACACACACACACACAAAACTTACACACAAACACACGAAAACTTACACACACACGCCAAAACTTACACACACAAAAACTTACACACACACACACACAAAAACTTACACATGCACACGAAAACTTACATGCACACAAAAACTTACATGCACACAAAAACTTACACACACACACACACACACACAAAACTTACACACACAAACACACGAAAACTCACACACACACGCCAAAACTTACACACACACAAAAACTTACACACACACACACACACACACAAAAACTTACACATGAACACAAAAAAAAACTCACACACACACACGCACAAAAACTTACACACACACACACTCACAAAACTTACACACACACACATGAAAACTTACACATGCACACGAAAACTTACACACACACACACGAAAACTTACACACACACGCCAAAACTTACACACACACACACACACACACACAAACTTACACACACACACACACAAAAACTTACACATGCACACGAAAACTTACATGCACACAAAAACTTACATGCACACAAAAACTTACACACACACACACACACACACAAAACTTACACACACACACACACACGAAAACTCACACACACACGCCAAAACTTACACACACACAAAAACTTACACACACACACACACATACACAAAAACTTACACATGAACACAAAAAAAACTCACACACACACGCACAAAAACTTACACGCACACACACACACACACACACACAAAACTTACACACACACACACACGAAAACTTACACACACACGCCAAAACTTACACACACAAAAACTTACACACACACACACACAGACACACAAACTTACACACACACACACACACAAAAAACTTACACACACAAAAACTTACACACACACACACACACACACAAACTTACACAAACACACAAAAAACTTATATCCACACGCAATAGCTTAGACACACAAAAACTTACACACACACACAAAAACTTACACCCACACGCAAAAACTTACATGCACACAAAAACTTACATGCACACAAAAACTTACACACACACAAAAACTTACACACACGCACAAAAACTTACACACACACACAAAAACTTACACACACACACACGAAAACTTACAAACACACGCCAAAACTTACACACACACACAAAAACTTACACACACACACACACACACACACACACAAAAACTTACACATGCACACGAAAACTTACATGCACACAAAAACTTATACACACACACACGAAAACTTACACACACACGTCAAAACTTACACACACAAAAGCTTAGACACACAAAAACTTACACACACACACACACACACAAAAACTTACGCCCACACGCAAAAACTTACACACACACACAAAAACTTACACACACAAAAACTTACACACACACAAAAACTTACACCCACACGCAAAAACTTACACACACAAAAACTTACACACACACACGAAAACATATGCACACACAAAAACTTACACACACGCACAAAAACTTACACACACACACAAAAACTTACACACACACACACGAAAACTTACGCACACACACGAAAACTTACACACACACACGCCAAAACTTACACACGCCAAAACTTACACACACACAAAAACTTACACACGCACACACACAAAAACTTACACATGCACACGAAAACTCTATATGGTGATCCATTCAAACTGAACTATTCATGTACAGAAGTCTCTATTGGTATCCTTATTCTATACATATCTAGTAGGAGAAAATAAAAATAGCAGAAACAAATTTATTGTATGATTACAATATAAAACTCATTATGCATGTCAAAAATGGGATTAGTCCACCAGCCTGAATGGTGGAAATCCACTAGCTCAATATTGGGGTCTCAGTCCACCAGCCTGAATGGTGGAAATTCACTAGCTCAGAATTAGGGTCTTAGTCCACTAGTCTGAATGGTGGAAATTCACTAGCTCAGAATTGGGGTCTTAGTCCACCAGCCTGAATGGTTGAAATTCACATTAGACGAGGTTACGTGCGCACACACACACAGAGAGAGACGACTAACACACAGGGCCAACACACACAAAGAGACGACACCTAACCTTTTCCGGCGAGTATGGTTAGGTTAGGTTAGGCTAGATTAAGTTAGGTTAGGTTAAAGTTAGGTTAGGTTAGCCCACGTACGCTTCACTTAGGTTAGCTTAGGTTAGGTGAGAGACAGGCAAAAAGTTAGGTGTATGATTAGGTTAGGTTAGGTTAGATTAAGTTAGGTTAGGCTAGGTTAGCCTACGTACGCGCGCGTACGTAGGCTAACCTAGCCTAACCTAACTTAACCTAACCTAACTTAATCTAACCTAACCTAACCTAATCATACACCTAACTTTTTGCCTGTCTCTCACCTAACCTAAGCTAACCTAAGTGAAGCGTACGTGGGCTAACCTAACCTAACTTAACCTAACCTAACTTAATCTAGCCTAACCTAACCTAACCATACTCGCCGGAAAAGGTTAGGTGTCGTCTCTTTGTGTGTTGTCCCTGTGTGTTAGTCGTCTCTCTCTGTGTGTGTGTGCGCACGTAACCTCGTCTAATGTGAATTTCAACCATTCAGGCTGGTGGACTAAGACCCCAATTCTGAGCTAGTGAATTTCCACCATTCAGACTGGTGGACTAAGACCCTAATTCTGAGCTAGTGAATTTCCACCATTCAGGCTGGTGGACTGAGACCCCAATATTGAGCTAGTGGATTTCCACCATTCAGGCTGGTGGACTAATCCCATTTTTGATATGCATAATGAGTTTTATATTGTAATCATACAATAAATTTGTTTCTGCTATTTTTATTTTCTCCTACTAGATATGTATAGAATAAGGATACCAATAGAGACTTCTGTACATGAATAGTTCAGTTTGAATGGATCACCATATAGAGTTTTCGTGTGCATGTGTAAGTTTTTGTGTGTGTGTGTGTGTAAGTTTTGTGTGTGTGTGTAAGTTTTGGCGTGTGTGTGTGTAAGTTTTCGTGTTTGTGCGTAAGTTTTCGTGTGTGTGTGTGTGTGTAAGTTTTTGTGTGTGTGTGTAAGTTTTTGTGCGTGTGTGTAAGTTTTTGTGTGTGCATATGTTTTCGTGTGTGTGTGTAAGTTTTTGTGTGTGTGTGTGTTAAAGTTTTTGCGTGTGGGTGTAAGTTTTTGTGTGTGTGTGTGTGTAAGTTTTTGTGTGTGTAAGTTTTTGTGTGTGTGTGTGTAAGTTTTTGCGTGTGGGTGTAAGTTTGTGTGTGTGTGTGTGTGTAAGTTTTTGTGTGTCTAAGCTTTTGTGTGTGTAAGTTTTGACGTGTGTGTGTAAGTTTTCGTGTGTGTGTGTATAAGTTTTTGTGTGCATGTAAGTTTTCGTGTGAATGTGTAAAGTTTTGTGTGTGTGTGTGTGTGTAAGTTTTTGTGTGTGTGTGTAAGTTTTGGCGTGTGTGTGTGTAAGTTTTCGTGTGTGTGTGTGTAAGTTTTTTGTGTGTGTGTGTAAGTTTTTGTGCGTGTGTGTGAGTTTTTGTGTGTGTGTAAGTTTTTGTGTGCATGTAAGTTTTTGTGTGCATGTAAGTTTTTGCGTGTGGGTGTAAGTTTTTGTTTGTGTGTGTAAGTTTTTGTGTGTCTAAGCTATTGCGTGTGGATATAAGTTTTTTTGTGTGTTTGTGTAAGTTTGTGTGTGTGTGTGTGTGTGTGTAAGTTTTTGTGTGTGTAAGTTTTTTTTTGTGTGTGTGTGTAAGTTTGTGTGTGTGTGTGTGTGTGTGTAAGTTTTTGTGTGTGTAAGTTTTGGCGTGTGTGTGTGTGTAAGTTTTCGTGTGTGTGTGTGTAAGTTTTGTGTGTGTGTGTGTGTGTAAGTTTTTGTGCGTGTGTGTGTGAGTTTTTTTTGTGTTCATGTGTAAGTTTTTGTGTATGTGTGTGTGTGTGTGTAAGTTTTTGTGTGTGTGTAAGTTTTGGCGTGTGTGTGTGAGTTTTCGTGTGTGTGTGTGTGTGTGTAAGTTTTGTGTGTGTGTGTGTGTGTAAGTTTTTGTGTGCATGTAAGTTTTCGTGTGCATGTGTAAGTTTTTTGTGTGTGTGTGTGTGTGTAAGTTTGTGTGTGTGTGTGTGTGTGTGTGTGTAATTTTTGGCGTGTGTGTGTAAGTTTCGTGTGTGTGTGTGTAAGTTTTCGTGTGCATGTGTAAGTTTTTGTGTGTGTAAGTTTTGGCGTGTGTGTGAAAGTTTTCGTGTGTGTGTGTGTAAGTTTTGTGAGTGTGTGTGTGTGTGTGTAAGTTTTTGTGCGTGTGTGTGTGTGAGTTTTTTTGTGTTCATGTGTAAGTTTTTGTGTGTGTGTGTGTGTGTGTGTGTAAATTTTTGTGTGTGTGTAAGTTTTGGCGTGTGTGTGTGAGTTTTTGTGTGTTTGTGTGTGTAAGTTTTGTGTGTGTGTGTGTGTGTGTGTAAGTTTTTTGTGTGCATGTAAGTTTTTGTGTGCATGTAAGTTTTCGTGTGCATGTGTAAGTTTTTGTGTGTGTGTGTGTGTGTGTGTGTAAGTTTTTGTGTGTGTAAGTTTTGGCGTGTGTGTGTAAGTTTTCGTGTGTGTGTGTGTAAGTTTTTGTGTGTGTGTGTGTGTGTGCAAGTTTTTGTGCGTGTGTGTGTGAGTTTTTTTTGTGTTCATGTGTAAGTTTTTGTGTGTGTGTGTGTGTGTGTGTGTGTGTGTAAGTTTTTGTGTGTGTGTGTAAGTTTTGGCGTGTGTGTGTGAGTTTTCGTGTGTGTGTGTGTGTAAGTTTTGTGTGTGTGTGTGTGTGTAAGTTTTTGTGTGCATGTAAGTTTTAATGTGCATGTAAGTTTTCGTGTGCATGTGTAAGTTTTTGTGTGTGTGTGTGTGTAAGTTTTTGTGTGTGTGTGTGTGTAAGTTTTGGCGTGTGTGTGTAAGTTTTGGCGTGTGTGTGTGTGTGTGTGTGTAAGTTTTGGCGTGTGTGTCTAAGTTTTCGTGTGTGTGTGTGTAAGTTTTCGTGTGCATGTGTAAGTTTTTGTGTGTGTAAGTTTTGGCGTGTGTGTGTAAGTTTTCGTGTGTGTGTGTGTGTAAGTTTTGTGAGTGTGTGTGTGTGTAAGTTTTTGTGCGTGTGTGTGTGTTTTTTTTGTGTTCATGTGTAAGTTTTTGTGTGTGTGTGTGTGTGTAAGTTTTTTGTGTGTGTGTAAGTTTTGGCGTATGTGTGTGAGTTTTCGTGTGTTTGTGTTTGTAAGTTTTTGTGTGCATGTAAGTTTTGTGTGCATGTAAGTTTTTGTGTGCATGTAAGTTTTCGTGTGCATGTGTAAGTTTTTGTGTGTGTGTGTGTGTGTGTGTAAGTTTTTGTGTGTGTAAGTTTTGGCGTGTGTGTGTAAGTTTTTCGTGTGTGTGTGTGTAAGTTTTGTGTGTGTGTGTGTGTGTGTGTGTGTGTGTGTGTGTGCAAGTTTTTGTGCATGTGTGTGTGAGTTTTTTTTTTGTGTTCATGTGTAAGTTTTTGTGTGTGTGTGTGTGTGTAAGTTTTTTGTGTGTGTGTAAGTTTTGGCGTGTGTGTGTGAGTTTTCGTGTGTGTGTGTGTGTAAGTTTTGTGTGTGTGTGTGTGTGTGTGTAAGTTTTTGTGTGCATGTAATATTAATGTGCATGTAAGTTTTCGTGTGCATGTGTAAGTTTTTGTGTGTGTGTGTGTGTGTAAGTTTTTGTGTGTGTGTGTGTAAGTTTTGGCGTGTGTGTGTAAGTTTTGGCGTGTGTGTGTAAGTTTTCATGTGTGTGTGTGTGTGTGTGTAAGTTTTTGTGTGTGTGTGTAAGTTTTTGTGCGTGTGTGTAAGTTTTTGTGTGTGTGTGTAAGTTTTTGTGTGCATGTAAGTTTTTGTGTGCATGTAAGTTTTTGCGTGTGGGTCTAAGTTTTTGTGTGTGTGTGTGTAAGTTTTTGTGTGTCTAAGCTTTTGTGTGTGGATGTAAGTTTTTTGTGTGTGTGTGTAAGTTTGTGTGTGTGTGTGTGTGTGTGTGTGTGTGTGTGTGTGTGTGTAAGTTTTTGTGTGTGTAAGTTTTTTTGTGTGTGTGTGTATAAGTTTGTGGGTGTGTGTGTGTGTGTGTGTAAGTTTTTGTGTGTGTAAGTTTTGGCGTGTGTGTGTAAGTTTTCGTGTGTGTGTGTGTGTAAGTTTTGTGTGTGTGTGTGTGTGTGTAAGTTTTTGTGTGTGTGTGTGATTTTTTTTGTGTTCATGTGTAAGTTTTTGTGTGTGTGTGTGTGTGTGTGTGTAATTTTTTGTGTGTGTGTAAGTTTTGGCGTGTGTGTGTGAGTTTTCGTGTGTGTGTGTGTGTGTAAGTTTTTGTGTGTGTGTGTGTGTGTAAGTTTTGGCGTGTGTGTGTAAGTTTTGGCGTGTGTGTGTGTGTGTGTAAGTTTTGGCGTGTGTGTAAGTTTTCGTGTGTGTGTGTGTGTGTAAGTTTTCGTGTGCATGTGTAAGTTTTTGTGTGTGTAAGTTTTGGCGTGTGTGTGTAAGTTTTCGTGTGTGTGTGTGTAAGTTTTGTGAGTGTGTGTGTGTGTAAGTTTTTGTGCGTGTGTGTGTGTGAGTTTTTTTTGTGTTCATGTGTAAGTTTTTGTGTGTGTGTGTGTGTGTAAGTTTTTGTGTGTGTGTGTAAGTTTTGGCGTGTGTGTGTGAGTTTTCGTGTGTTTGTGTGTGTAAGTTTTTTGTGTGCATGTAAGTTTTGTGTGCATGTAAGTTTTTTTGGGCATGTAAGTTTTCGTGTGCATGTGTAAGTTTTTTGTGTGTGTGTGTGTGTGTGTAAGTTTTTGTGTGTGTAAGTTTTGGCGTGTGTGTGTAAGTTTTCGTGTGTGTGTGTGTAAGTTTTGTGTGTGTGTGTGTGTGTGCAAGTTTTTGTGCGTGTGTGTGTGAGTTTTTTTGTGTTCATGTGTAAGTTTTTTGTGTGTGTGTGTGTGTGTGTAAGTTTGTGTGTGTGTGTAAGTTTTGGCGTGTGTGTGTGAGTTTTCGTGTGTGTGTGTGTGTAAGTTTTGTGTGTGTGTGTGTGTAAGTTTTTGTGTGCAAGTAAGGTTTTGTGTGCATGTAAGTTTTCGTGTGCATGTGTAAGTTTTTGTGTGTGTGTGTGTGTAAGTTTTTGTGTGTGTGTGTGTGTGTAAGTTTTGGCGTGTGTGTGTAAGTTTTGGCGTGTGTGTGTAAGTTTTCATGTGTGTGTGTGTGTGTGTAAGTTTTTGTGTGTGTGTGTAAGTTTTTGTGCGTGTGTGTAAGTTTTTGTGTGTGTGTAAGTTTTTGTGTGCATGTAAGTTTTTTGTGTGCATGTAAGTTTTTGCGTGTGGGTCTAAGTTTGTGTGTGTGTGTGTGTAAGTTTTTGTGTGTCTAAGCTTTTGTGTGTGGATGTAAGTTTTTTGTGTGTGTGTGTAAGTTTGTGTGTGTGTGTGTGTGTGTAAGTTTTTGTGTGTGTAAGTTTTTTTTGTGTGTGTGTGTGTATAAGTTTTGTGTGTGTGTGTGTGTGTGTGTGTGTGTAAGTTTTTGTGTGTGTAAGTTTTGGCGTGTCTGTGTAAGTTTTCGTGTGTGTGTGTGTAAGTTTTGTGTGTGTGTGTGTGTGTGTGTAAGTTTTTGTGTGTGTGTGTGTGAGTTTTTTTTTGTGTTCATGTGTAAGTTTTTGTGTGTGTGTGTGTGTGTGTGTGTAATTTTTTGTGTGTGTGTAAGTTTTGGCGTGTGTGTGTGAGTTTTCGTGTGTGTGTGTGTGTAAGTTTTGTGTGTGTGTGTGTGTGTAAGTTTTGGCGTGTGTGTGTAAGTTTTGGCGTGTGTGTGTGTGTGTGTAAGTTTTGGCGTGTGTGTGTAAGTTTTCGTGTGTTTGTGTGTGTAAGTTTTTGTGTGCATGTAAGTTTTTGTGTGCATGTAAGTTTTCGTGTGCATGTAAGTTTTCGTGTGCATGTGTAAGTTTTTGTGTGTGTGTGTGTGTGTGTAAGTTTTTGTGTGTGTAAGTTTTGGCGTGTGTGTGTAAGTTTTCGTGTGTGTGTGTGTGTAAGTTTTGTGTGTGTGTGTGTGTGTGTGTGTGTGCAAGTTTTTGTGCGTGTGTGTGTGAGTTTTTTTTGTGTTCATGTGTAAGTTTTTGTGTGTGTGTGTGTGTGTGTGTGTGTGTGTGTAAGTTTTTGTGTGTGTGTAAGTTTTGGCGTGTGTGTGTGAGTTTTCGTGTGTGTGTGTGTGTAAGTTTTGTGTGTGTGTGTGTGTGTGTGTGTAAGTTTTTGTGTGCATGTAAGTTTTCGTGTGCATGTGTAAGTTTTTTGTGTGTGTGTGTGTGTGTAAGTTTTTTGTGTGTGTGTGTGTAAGTTTTGGCGTGTGTGTGTGTAAGTTTTGGCGTGTGTGTGTAAGTTTTCATGTGTGTGTGTGTGAAAGTTTTTGTGTGTGTGTGTAAGTTTTTGTGCGTGTGTGTAAGTTTTTGTGTGTGTGTAAGTTTTTGTGTGCATGTAAGTTTTTGTGTGCATGTAAGTTTTTGCGTGTGAGTCTAAGTTTTTTTGTGTGTGTGTGTGTAAGTTTTTGTGTGTCTAAGCTTTTGTGTGTGGATGTAAGTTTTTTGTGTGTGTGTGTAAGTTTGTGTGTGTGTGTGTGTGTGTGTGTGTAAGTTTTTGTGTCTGTAAGTTTTTTTTTGTGTGTGTGTGTATAAGTTTGTGGGTGTGTGTGTGTGTAAGTTTTTGTGTGTGTAAGTTTTGGCGTGTGTGTGTAAGTTTTCGTGTGTGTGTGTGTAAGTTTTGTGTGTGTGTGTGTGTGTAAGTTTTTGTGTGTGTGTGTGTGATTTTTTTTGTGTTCATGTGTAAGTTTTTGTGTGTGTGTGTGTGTGTAATTTTTTGTGTGTGTGTAAGTTTTGGCGTGTGTGTGTGAGTTTTCGTGTGTGTGTGTGTGTGTAAGTTTTTGTGTGTGTGTGTGTGTGTAAGTTTTGGCGTGTGTGTGTAAATTTTGGCGTGTGTGTGTGTGTGTGTGTTTTGGCGTGTGTGTGTAAGTTTTCGTGTGTGTGTGTGTGTGTAAGTTTTCGTGTGCATGTGTAAGTTTTTGTGTGTGTAAGTTTTGGCGTGTGTGTGTAAGTTTTCGTGTGTGTGTGTGTAAGTTTTGTGAGTGTGTGTGTGTGTAAGTTTTTGTGCGTGTGTGTGTGAGTTTTTTTTTTTTTGTGTTCATGTGTAAGTTTTTGTGTGTGTGTGTGTGTTCGTGTAAGTTTTTGTGTGTGTGTAAGTTTTGGCGTGTGTGTGTGAGTTTTCGTGTGTTTGTGTGTGTAAGTTTTTGTGTGCATGTAAGTTTTGTGTGCATGTAAGTTTTTGTGGGCATGTAAGTTTTCGTGTGCATGTGTAAGTTTTTGTGTGTGTGTGTGTGTGTGTGTAAGTTTTTGTGTGTGTAAGTTTTGGCGTGTGTGTGTAAGTTTTCGTGTGTGTGTGTGTAAGTTTTGTGTGTGTGTGTGTGTGTGTGCAAGTTTTTGTGCGTGTGTGTGTGAGTTTTTTTTGTGTTCATGTGTAAGTTTTTGTGTGTGTGTGTGTGTGTGTAAGTTTTTGTGTGTGTGTAAGTTTTGGCGTGTGTGTGTGAGTTTTCGTGTGTGTGTGTGTGTGTAAGTTTTGTGTGTGTGTGTGTGTGTAAGTTTTTGTGTGCAAGTAAGGTTTTGTGTGCATGTAAGTTTTCGTGTGCATGTGTAAGTTTTTGTGTGTGTGTGTGTAAGTTTTTGTGTGTGTGTGTGTGTGTAAGTTTTGGCGTGTGTGTGTAAGTTTTGGCGTGTGTGTGTAAGTTTTCATGTGTGTGTGTGTGTGTGTGTAAGTTTTTTGTGTGTGTGTGTAAGTTTTGTGTGTGTGTGTAAGTTTTTTGTGTGTGTGTAAGTTTTTTTGTGTGCATGTAAGTTTTTGTGTGCATGTAAGTTTTTGCGTGTGGGTCTAAGTTTTTGTGTGTGTGTGTAAGTTTTTGTGTGTCTAAGCTTTTGTGTGTGGATGTAAGTTTTTTGTGTGTGTGTGTGTGTAAGTTTGTGTGCTGTGTGTGTGTGTAAGTTTTTGTGTGTGTAAGTTTTTTTGTGTGTGTGTGTGTATAAGTTTGTGTGTGTGTGTGTGTGTGTGTGTAAGTTTTTGTGTGTGTAAGTTTTGGCGTGTCTGTGTAAGTTTTCGTGTGTGTGTGTGTAAGTTTTGTGTGTGTGTGTGTGTGTGTGTAAGTTTTTTGTGTGTGTGTGTGTGAGTTTTTTTTGTGTTCATGTGTAAGTTTTTTTTGTGTGTGTGTGTGTGTGTGTGTAATTTTTTGTGTGTGTGTAAGTTTTGGCGTGTGTGTGTGAGTTTTCGTGTGTGTGTGTGTGTGTAAGTTTTGTGTGTGTGTGTGTGTGTAAGTTTTGGCGTGTGTGTGTAAGTTTTGGCGTGTGTGTGTGTGTGTAAGTTTTGGCGTGTGTGTGTAAGTTTTCGTGTGTGTGTGTGTGTGTAAGTTTTCGTGTGCATGTGTAAGTTTTTGTGTGTGTAAGTTTTGGCGTGTGTGTGTAAGTTTTCGTGTGTGTGTGTGTAAGTTTTGTGAGTGTGTGTGTGTGTAAGTTTTTGTGTGTGTGTCTGTGAGTTTTTTTTGTGTTCATGTGTAAGTTTTTGTGTGTGTGTGTGTGTGTGTGTGTGTAATTTTTTTGTGTGTGTGTAAGTTTTGGCGTGTGTGTGTGAGTTTTCGTGTGTTTGTGTGTGTAAGTTTTTGTGTGCATGTAAGTTTTTGTGTGCATGTAAGTTTTTGTGTGCATGTAAGTTTTCGTGTGCATGTGTAAGTTTTTTGTGTGTGTGTGTGTGTGTGTAAGTTTTTGTGTGTGTAAGTTTTGGCGTGTGTGTGTAAGTTTTCGTGTGTGTGTGTGTAAGTTTTGTGTGTGTGTGTGTGTGTGTGCAAGTTTTTGTGCGTGTGTGTGTGAGTTTTTTTTGTGTTCATGTGTAAGTTTTTGTGTGTGTGTGTGTGTGTGTGTGTGTGTGTGTAAGTTTTTTGTGTGTGTGTAAGTTTTGGCGTGTGTGTGTGAGTTTTCGTGTGTGTGTGTGTAAGTTTTTGTGTGCATGTAAGTTTTCGTGTGCATGTGTAAGTTTTTGTGTGTGTGTGTGTGTAAGTTTTTGTGTGTGTGTGTGTAAGTTTTGGCGTGTGTGTGTAAGTTTTGGCGTGTGTGTGTAAGTTTTCATGTGTGTGTGTGAAAGTTTTTTGTGTGTGTGTGTAAGTTTTTGTGCGTGTGTGTAAGTTTTTGTGTGTGTGTAAGTTTTTGTGTGCATGTAAGTTTTTGTGTGCATGTAAGTTTTTGCGTGTGAGTCTAAGTTTTTGTGTGTGTGTGTGTAAGTTTTTGTGTGTCTAAGCTTTTGTGTGTGGATGTAAGTTTTTTTTGTGTGTGTGTGTAAGTTTGTGTGTGTGTGTGTAAGTTTTTGTGTGTGTAAGTTTTTTTTGTGTGTGTGTGTGTATAAGTTTGTGTGTGTGTGTGTGTGTAAGTTTTTGTGTGTGTAAGTTTTGGCGTGTGTGTGTAAGTTTTCGTGTGTGTGTGTGTGTGTTTGTGTAAGTTTTTGTGTGTGTGTGTGTGTGTGTGTGTGTGTGTAAGTTTTTGTGTGTGTGTGTGTGAGTTTTTTTTGTGTTCATGTGTAAGTTTTTTGTGTGTGTGTGTGTGTGTAATTTTTTGTGTGTGTGTAAGTTTTGGCGTGTGTGTGTGAGTTTTCGTGTGTGTGTGTGTGTAAGTTTTGTGTGTGTGTGTGTGTAAGTTTTTGTGTGCATGTAAGTTTTTGTCTGCATGTAAGTTTTCGTGTGCATGTGTAAGTTTTTTTGTGTGTGTGTGTGTGTAAGTTTTGTGTGTGTGTGTAAGTTTTTGTGTGCATGTAAGTTTTTGTCTGCATGTAAGTTTTCGTGTGCATGTGTAAGTTTTTTTGTGTGTGTGTGTGTGTGTAAGTTTTTGTGTGTGTGTGTGTGTAAGTTTTGGCGTGTGTGTGTAAGTTTTCGTGTGTGTGTGTAAGTTTTCGTGTGTGTGTGTAAGTTTTTATGGGGACCGGGGGAGGACCTTTGGGACCCAGGGAGGGTGTTGGGGATCCGGGGGCCCTTTAGGATTGAGTGGTCTTTTGGGAGCCCGGGGGACCTTTGGGGACCGGGGGAGGGCCTTTGGGAGCCCAGTGGACCTTTGGGGACCGGGGGAGGACCTTTGGGGGCCCGGGGGACCCTTGGGGGCCGGTTGGCCCTTTGGGAGCCCGGGGGACCTTTGAGGACCAGGGGAGGGCCTTTGGGGGTCTGAGGAGGGCGTTTGGGGGATAACATTTCGAAATTTTTACTTTTTAGTGTACTTTTTTTTTGCGGCGCATCCCTGCGGCGCATCCTGCGGCGGTTTCCTGCGGTGCCTCCTGCGGCGCATCCCCTGCGGTGCTTTCCTGACCCGCGGCGCATCCCTGCGGCACATCCTGCGGCGCTTTCCTGGCCCACGGCGCATCCCGGCGGCGCTTCTCTGGTCCGGGGGACCTTTGGGGGCCGGGGGAGGGCCTTTGGGGCACAGGGAGGGCCTTTGGGGGTCCGGGGGCAGTTGGGGGCCTGGGGGACATTTGGGGACCGGTGGAGGGCCTTTGGGACCCCGTTGGTCTTTTGGGAGCTCGATGGGCCTTTGGGGGGCCCGGGGATGGTCTTTGGGGGTCTGGGTGGGCCTTTGGGGGCGCCTGTGGCCCTTTGGGAGCTCGGGGGGCCTTTGAGGACCGGGGGCTTCCTTCGGGGTTGGGGTAGGAGGATTGGAACCCTTTGGGGTTGGGTTAGAGGACCTCACAACACTGTTCAAATGAAACTTGTGTATTATAACGACCACAGAGTTTCACCATTAAATTCTCTTCTAAAATCTCTTCAAAAATCATCTTTTAAAATGTCTCTAACTGTTTCGCCGAAATAGTTCCATAACCTGTCTAAAACAGTTTCGCCCAAATAATCCCTAAACGTAATTCAGCGTGTTCCTTTTGTTTTTGGCATCTCTGCGCTAATGCATTTCAAATTAATAAGAAACCTGATTCCCGCGCTAAAACAATTCATCGCTAAGATGTTTTCTTGGAGAATTGTTTCCATGGCCTTTGGCTATTAATATCCTTTGGAGTCCGACCAAAAGAGTTGTTTCCGAGGCAAAGACATTAATGACTTGGATCTATTCCTGGAGAATCGTTTCTATGCGAAAATTTTTAAAGTCTGACAGATGATGTCATTGGTTGATTGATCTGTCAAGAAAGGGGAATTAATTTGTTGTTTCTAAGGGGAATTATTGATTCACGATAGGTGAATTGAGGTCGACAGCACAGGTGTTCCAAATTCCGGGAAACTCATAACATTTGGCTTGAACAACAACAACAAATACTATTTCTGGACACCATGACATTCACCTCGAGCGTGCCAAAAACAACAACAACAACATTGACCTTGACATTCGCTGAGAGCGTGCACTTACAACAACAACAACATCGACCTTGACATTCGCTGAGAGCGTGCACTTACAACAACAACAACATCGACCTTGGAAATTTAGGTCATTGACTCCATTAACCACGTGTTCTCCCTAATGACTCTATGCCCATATATGGTGTGGGCGTCGGAGTTATAGGGTCACTTCTACTGGCCTGCTTCTGCCACTCCAGTTGTTGCTAGCAATTTTTTGTTAGTTCATGAAAAAAAATTTGCTAACAGACAAAAATATATCGCCAGCTTTTCGTGAGAATTCAGTGTACAGAAAATTAAAAATACAACCTTCAAATGTAAATAGCGATTAAAAATAGGATTTTGAAGTTCATAACAAGTATTAAAATGTGATACAAAACTGTAAAACAAAAAATCTACCCATAGCTATTTCTTTATTAGAATGATTCATTAGTTTTATTTTTAGTTTTTGTGTTCTAAACAAATAAAAGACTTCTCGTTCAAGTTTAAAAATTTGCGAGGAAGATACATCAAAGGTTGTTTTATTAATACAAATTATTATTAAATAATAAAAAATAAGTTTTCCCAACTGAAAGTAAGGAGCAACATTAAAACTTAAAATGAACAGAAATTATTACGTGTATGAGGAGATTCGCCATCTCTTTAATACCTTGCTCTTTGCGCATAAGTTTGAATTTTGTTCCAATTCTTTAAGAATGACCTCTGAATTACAAAGACAGTTTAATTATAATAAATAGCTCGTTTGAAAGTACTAAAAATACTTTAGCCTAAAGAGCGAGGTAATGACGAGAGGGCAAACATCCTCATATACGGAATAATTTATGTTCGTTTTAAATTTAATATTGCTCCTAACATTCAGTTGAGATTTTTTTTTTTTTTTTTATATAAAATTTATGATCGTTTTATAAATAATGTTTGGAAAACCGGCACCCCCTTCATGGAAAATTATCCTCTCCCATGAAAAATTCCTCCACGCAGATCTTCCCACGCAACCCCTTCTCTTCCCCCCAATCCCCACCAGAAAAAATACCTCTGAAAACGTCTGTAGACTTCCAAATAACCAATACTATATGTAAACAATTGTCAAATTTCATAACTTGCAGCCTTTTCCCGGGGACTGTGGGGGAATTAAGTCGTCTTCAGAGACATAGTTAATAAATTTTTCAAGTATGCTGAACAAAATGACTATTTCAAAATTTTGATCCGGTGACTTTAGGAAAAAATGAGCACGGAAGGGGGCCTGGCTGCCCGCCAATGAGCCCTCTCGCGTAAGTTCGAACGCGAGATCCGTGATCTTTCTTCTGGCCAAAAATACATAATTCTGCATTTTTCAAGATAGGAGCTTGAAAGCTCAATCGTAGGGTTCTCTGATACGCTGAATCTAATGGTGTGATTTTCATTAAGATTCTATGAATTATACGGGGTATTTCTATCTTTTTTCAAAAAAATACGGCATTTTTTCGAAAATAAGGCAGATTTCCTCGTAACTTTTGATGGGCAAGACTAAACTTGATGAAACTTATATATTTAAAATAAGGATAAAAATCCGATTCTTTTGATGTATCTATTGGTATCAAAATTCGGTTTTTAAGAGTTTCGATTACTATTGACCCGGGTCGCTTCTTACTTACAGTTCGTTACCACGAACTGTTTGATAAGGTAACATAGGTAAGCTCAAAATATATTCAACTTCTAGGTACATTTTGTGACTTTGAGAGCAAATTTGTGGTTTAGTTGATTCGACTCCGAAGCAGCTCTGGATTGAAGCGTTTTAGATTCGCTATGTGCTGAGGCACAATTTGTTAGATTTGATGGCTTTTTTATGCAATCACAGGTCGTATTCTTTCTTTCTTTCTTTCTCTCTCTCTCTCTCTCTCTCTCTCTCTCTCTTTCTCTCTCTCTCTCTTTCTTTTATACTTTTGCTTTTTTCGTGTTAGCGTAAAAGATGACGGGTATCCCCACCCCTCCACCATCACTCTTACATGCTTCCAAACTTGAAATACTATTTATTTATTAATCGGTTACTTTTTTTGAATAGATCTTAACTTGAAAAAAAAAATAATAACCAACGATTATAAAAGAAAGTTATACTAATTAAAATAATTCTTAAAAAGAAATTTCCACGGAGATTGGAACTCAGATCGCATGATTCAAAGTCCGGAGTGCTCGCCATTAGACCATGGAACCTTATTCTAAATGGCAATTTGTTGTGAAATATTTATAGACTCTCTATCATAGTGAGCAGAGATTTCCAAATTGGTTTCTCACTTCGTAAGCGAAGGCCAAGGCCGAACCCAGGATTTTTTTTTTTCTTTAAATTATAAATCTAAACAAAAAATAAATGTGTGGACGACAGCCCAATTTCTATTCAGTCGAACGTTAGTCCAACTCAGCCAACTTTAGCCCTATTCAGTCCAACTCAAATTTATATATTAATTTTAAGGCATTTTTCTTGTTTCGATTTTATGTTTAGTATTTACCCTGACGACGATATTTGACTTTACCATCATTACAAGAAGTACGATAGCGGTAACGAGAAGTAAAATGATGAGACAGACAATAAACAGCGCTACAAGTTTTTGGTCTTCTGGCCAAAAAAAAAATTCCGCATTTTTCTAGATAGGAGCTTGGAAGCTCATTCGTAGGGTTCTCTGATACGCTGAATCTAATGGTGTGATTTTCATTAAGATTCTATGAATTATATGGGGTATTTCTATCTTTTTTCAAAAAAATACGGCATTTTTTCGAAAATAAGGCAAATTTCCTCGTAACTTCTGATGGGCAAGACTAAACTTGATGAAACTTATATATTTAAAATCAGCATAAAAATCCGATTCTTTTGATGTATCTATTGGTATCAAAATTCAGTTTTTAAGAGTTCCGATTACTATTGACCCGGGTCGCTTCTTACTTACAGTTCGTTACCACGAACCGTTTGATAAGGTAACATAGGTAAGCTCAAAATATATTCAACTTCTAGGTACATTTTGTGACTTTGAGATCAAAATAGTGGTTTAGTTGATTCGACTCCAAAGCAGCTCTGGATTGAAGCGTTTTAGATTCGCTGTGTGCTGAGGCACAATTTGTTAGATTTGATGGCTTTTTTATGCAATCACAGGTCGTATTCTTTCTTTCTTTCTTTCGTTCTCTTTCTCTTTTCTCTCTCTCTCTCTCTCTCTCTCTCTCTCTCTCTCTCTCTCTCTCTCTCTCTCTCTCACTCTCTCTCTTTCTTTTATACTTTTGCTTTTTTTCGTGTTAGCGTAAAAGATGACAGGTATCCCCACCCCTCCACCATCAGTCTTACATGCTTCCAAACTTGAAATACTATTCATTTTTTAATCGGTTACTTTTTTTGAATAGATCTTAACTTGAAAAAAAAAATAATAACCAACGATTATAAAAGAAAGTTATACTAATTAAAATAATTCTTAAAAAGAAAGTTCCACCGAGGTTGGAACTCGGATGGCATGATTCAAAGTCCTGAGTGCTCGCCATTACACCATGGAACCTTGTTCATAAAGGCAATTTGTTGTTAAATATTTATAGACTCTCTATCATAGTGAGCAGAGATTTCCAAATTGGTTTCTCACTTCGTAAGCGAAGGCCAAGGCCGAACCCAGGATTTTTTTTTGTTTTCGGAGGGGGGTTGGTAAATATTTACCAAATCATATTATTGAGTTTCAAATAAAGTGAATATACCATTCGATGCCTTTTTTTATGCTGATTATATAACAATCATTTCTATCGGAAATGAATTTTAGCCCCCCCCCCCCTATATATGTCAATTCCTGATATATATTTGCACATATGGGGGTGGGGTAGATTAGGCGGTGGGGGGGCTGAAATTCATTTCCGATAGAAATGATTATTATATTCGTAATCAGCATAAAAAAGGCATCGAATGGTGTATTCACTTTATTCCTAACTCAATAATATGATTTGGTAAATATTTACCGGGGGTTTTACTCAAAGATTTTTTCGGAGGGGGGGAGGGGGGTAAACGAAAAAAAACCCTAAAAAAACGCATACAAAATTTTTTTATATCCGTTTTTTTTTTTACGTTTTTACGAGTCAAAAAATTTTTTTAGGGAGGGAGTTCAAACCCCCTAACCCCCCTCTGGGTACGTCCTTGGCAAGGGCACATGGAAATATATCTGGTTAGGTAGTGAAGAATTTGAATAATTAATAGACGTCGGTGTTCGCCAATTTATGTATCAATATAGGAAGATCAGAGGCGGCGCGCTAGCGCTTCCTAAGTAAAGAACGATGTGGGCACAATGTGTTTTTTTTTTTGTTTATTTCTCCATACCCGGGCACTTCGTATCGAAGGAGTTGTCGTAGAAAGTTCGAAAAGGGCTCATTCGATTGCAAATTGGAGTGGCTAGTGCCCCTTTTAATAGTCGAAAGTGATTGGAGGGCAACTATCCCCCCCCCACGCCCATCATTCCCCCAAACACATCCAATCAAAATCTTGAGATAGCCATTTTGTTCAGCGTAGTTGATTTCCTGATAGAAAATATCTTTTTGAGGAGGACACTCCCCCACAACCCTCGGGGCAAGGGTTTTAAGTTATGCCCTGGGGGCATATAAGGTTTTTTATAGAAGGTGTTGTCGTAGAAACTTCAAAAAAGGCTCATTCGATTGAAAACTTAAAGGGCTAGTGCCCTTTCTAATAGTCAAGTGATTGGAGGGCAACTAGACCCCCCCCCCAAGCCCATCATTCTCCCAAACACATCCAACCAAAATTTTGAGATAGCCATTTTGTTCAGCATAGTTGATTTCCATATAGAAAATATGTTTTTGAGGAGGACACCCCCCTACAACCCTCGGGGCAAGGGATTTAAGTTATTCCCTGGGGGCATATAAGGTTTTTATAGAAGGCGTTGGGTCCTACCCAACGTTAGGTTAGGTTTTTATAGAAGGCGTTGTGTTAGGGAGGGGGTCCTTACGCTTCCTTTGTTCCTAGGTTCCTTCATTCTGTATGTATTCAGCATTTGGTGCTGATGGCGTGGACCGCTGGAGTGCTCATTTATTGTCCTGTTCTGAATTTTGTCCAAAACAGTATCGAAAAAGGCTTTTCTGCAGATATTATGAAGAAATATATGTCCGAATATTTAACGCTCGCCCAGGTTTCTGAAGCAAGGAGGCAAATCTTCCAGTTTTGCCATCCTGGGGAAATTCAGGCTAAGAGAGTGGGTACAAATGCGTTTATTAATAGTGTCTCAGATATTAACGATACTATTGCAAAGTATGATGCTGTTTATGTTGGTCTGCCAGTCTTTGTTATCCGCCACCTTAGTGAAGTACCACTTATTCCTGCCGATGCTTTTTGTGCGTTGAGTTGTCGTGTAAACTCCTGTTTGTCTGTGCTACGCTCTTCGTCTGAATGTGTGAGAACTCTCCTGCCTGGAACAATTGGATGTCCTCCGTCGTTAATGCAAGAATGTACTGTCTCTTCAAAACCGTCCTATGCAGTTATTCTAAAAAACCCACCTATTGACCTCAAAGATCCTATTGAGCGCAAAGAGACCCTTGGTACCCTGTATGGTCATGAGGGAATCGTAAGTGTGAGATCTGATCCTGTCAAGAAAAGGTGGTAGTCCGAACCCGAGATAAAGCCTCAGCCGTCTCTCTCGCCGCCGCTGCAAATCAAAAAGTGCTTGGTATTGTGAGTAACATCCCTGTTGCTGTGCAAAAGTCACAACTTATTAGCATGATCCCCGGTCTCGTTGATGCAACTAAAATTGGAAGTTCCGGATCCTTCCGCCTTCAATTTCTAGATGATGCTGCCTTAAATAAAGCTATAAATGATGGTTTGTGTTTGGGATACGAGCTTTTTAAAATTAGACGTTTTCAGAAGTTACCTCCTAGATGCTACCGTTGTCAATCGCCCAACCATATTGTCGGAAATTGCCCACTCCCATCGACTAATCAAAAGTATTCTCGGTGCGCTGCTGGACATTGTAACACACGTGATAATCCTTGCACTGAAAGCCCGAATTGCGCCAACTGCGGGGGAAATCATGTTTCATATAGTCTCAGATACCCAGTGTTAAAAAAAGGTCTGAATAAGGATAAAAAAATGATTGTTAGTGGCAATAGATTTCGCTTTGTTTCACTTATTATTAACGGAACCAAAGACAAAGATCTTCTTATTGATGAGCTTCTTGATTATGATATAGTTTTCCGACAGGAACATTTTCTAGTTAAGGCCAATATTGATACTCTTAAACGGTCACCCACCCACCACACGTTTGTACGTGAAGCTAAAAAAAACGCGCGGTCGACCCTCTGGGGGCCTCGCTAAGAAACCTGGGCTTATTTCTTCTGATCATAATTTATTGGCAATAAAATGTGGTAATGTGGTCCTCATCAATGTCTATATGTCATGCAATCGCAAGAACATTTCTTCCCTATCTGTCTTCGCAGGTTCTTGTAAGCGACTCAAGACACTTCTGCTAAGAGTGACCAATCAGGGATTAAATTGGATTGTGGCTGGTGATATTAATGCCAATCTTCTGTCCCAGTCTGAAAGAAGTGACCTGTTTTTTGATGCTTTGCCTAGTGGCTATCAGTTAGTCAATAAAGATCAACAGTTTACCAACATTCATAACCGTGATGGTTCTAGATCAAACCTTGATCATGTTATAGTTTCAAGAGGATCTCTCGTGGTTATTGTTTTGGATGATAAAACTGAAGATGATCACTTGGCTTTAACTTGTGAAATTGAGTCGCCTGCTCTACTGGCTTATAACCGTTTTTCTTACCATAATATATGGTTCGATAAGCCAAATTGGAATTGAGTAAATCCTGAAGTTTATCTGTATGTTCTTTGCTCCTTATTATCAAGCCTGAAAGTGCCTTTTCACCTTTTACAAACCTCTGTAAGGTCACCGACAGCTACGATTGATTTAAATTGTTACTATTACCAGATCGTGCATTGTTTGAAGTCAGCTGCTTCAGTTTCAGTTCCTGTTGAACGTGTTAGATTGGGCACCAGAAAACCGTTATGGAATGTGTGCCCAGAAGTGAAAAAAGCTAAACAACGCGCGAAGTTTTGACTTCACCTTTGGATTGCTCTTGATCGGCCCAAGTCTGGGGAAGTATTTAAAACTAAGCAAAATTCGAAACCTATCTCAGTAAAGAAAGGAGTCAGGCAAGGTGGTGTGTCGTCTCCATATATTTTTAAAACTGTGCTTGCGGACTGTTTGCGAATGCTGTCTCTTACTGTGTTTTTAGTCACATTGCCTATGCTGATGATGTTCTGCTAGTTAGTCATACTAGGTCAGGCCTCACAAAGAACCTAAATGTTCTGATTAATGCTTTGAGTATGATTGGGCTTTCTGTAAATGCTTCAAAATGCGAGTTTCTGTGTTTTAATACTTCTAACCCTGCCCCTTCTTTACATGTGGGTACAATGCTACTCAAGTGTGTCTCAAAGTTGAAATGGCTTGGGATTATTTTTTCTGATACACTTTCGACTACATGCTCGTCTCTGGTTGCTAGTGCTCTGCAGTGCATTCAATTCTCATATGGTAAAATCTCGCCTAATAGAGGGAGGTACTGCCGCCGCGGCTTATGTACACTTTACCATAGTTTTTGTTCTCCTGCAATTCTTTTTCTTTCCGGTTTGCAGCCTCTAATGCGCAAAAAATACCGTCTTCAGCTAAGGAGAGGCTATTTTAAATATTGTAAATTCCTGCTATATTTGCCAAGGTGGTACAGAAATCACAAGATTATTTCTCATTTTGGACTTTTCGACGCTCTAGTGCTGCTTGATTACATCGCTAAGGATCTGAGGACCAATACTCCAAGGAAGATCTGTGCCAGTGACCCCCTCAATTATTTTTTTCCAGATTAGTGATTCTATGGATATTGTTAGGTTATTTATGTTGTGTGTTTCCTTATTATGTCCTTGTGGGTGATATTATTTTGTGTGTTTTTTTTCATTTTTTACTCCGCATCTGTTTTGTATTGCGGGTTATAAATAAACTTACTTACTTACTTACTTATTGTTGGGTTTTCCTATTGAATTTCGGTGTTCAATAAACCTTTACCTACCAATATAGAACTTCCCACAAGAACACGGAATTCTATACACCCCACTTACTAAATTTCCCAGGGTTAAATCCTTACCAGAACTAAAGAAACTACCCATTGGCCTCAACGATTGGAAACATGTATCAATACCAAATTTACGAAAAACCCGTGAAAGTTTCTCACCCAAAGCAGGTACATATGGCAATGAAATGAAACTATTTGATACATCTAAATCCAAAGACTGAGAAACCCCAATAACCCTACTATCATGTTTAATACGTCTATTTTCAATTATTTTGTCAATTAACTTAATTAGGTAATTTATAAAACAAAATATCCCTCAAGTATAATAATTCCGAATTCAGAAATTCCTGGGAACAAATTCTAAAGGCTCTATCCACTAGTTAAATTACAACCCCCCGTTTCACCGACATAGGGTGGCAAGAATGAAAATTCAAATACCTATCATTGTGCGTTGGTTTTCTGTAAATCGAGAAAAGTAAATGGAAGTCCCTTTTAATTGATAAAATATCTAGAGAAGGTAATTTATTATTTTCCTCAAACTCAACTGTAAGTTTAATATTATTATCAAAACTATTTAAATGCTTAAAAAATAGGTCTAAGGAGTCCAATCCATGTTTCCAAACGCACACCATATCATCCATGAACCTACCCCAGAAACAAGGGGAGATTCCAAAACTGTGTATAGCGGAGGTTTCAATAGCATCTATGAAAAGATTTGCCAATAAAGGAGAGAGAGAAGCCCCCATAGGTAACCCAAAAATTTGTCTATAAAACTACCCTCTAAAACCAAAATAAAAAGAAAATTCATTTACTAGGATAATTAGTTTCATAATGACTTCAATATCCAAACTGGCTAGTCACATCTTGTATTAAATCAAAGTGTTTTTTCTAATTTACTTTTTAAAATTTCCTCGCACCTTTTTAAATTACAATTTGAATACATGGAAACAACATCGTAACTACAAAGAATCGAACTATCCTCCAACGTGAAATTTCTCAATTTTTTAGTAAGATCAGTCGAATTTTTTAAATATGATCTTTGTGTTCCCAAAAATGGACGCAATGCTACCGACAACCATTTTCCTAATTTCGAAACAGGTGATGGAAAAGTTGACACAATGGGGCGGAGGAGCTCCAATCTTATGAATCTTAGGTAAACTATAGATCTTGGGGCCGAACAACCCCTATGATAATATTTGTTACAAAACTGTGGGGTAATGTGAAAATTATTTTTCAATGACTCCAATTCCTTTCTTGTTGATTTTACATATTTATCTGTAGGATCAAAATCAAGTTTTTTGTATGTAATAGTGTCAGAAATAATGAATTTCATTTGATTATTATAGTCTTCAGTGTTCATAATTACAATCGTGTTTCCCTTATCGGCTCTGGTGATAGTAAGGAATTTATCCTTTTTCAAATCTGAAAGTATTTTAATGTCATTTTTTTGTGAGATGTCTTTACCAATCAAGCTCACATTAAAGGTGCTTAGTTTTCTTACGATCTCGGTTCTAAATTCTTGAGGAGTATCAACTTTATCTATAGAAGCCATAATTTCTGACTCCTTATTCCTGGTCACTTAAAAATTACACTAAAAATTATAATTTAAGTTCGAATGAGACCTCTCGCGACATTCTAGGGCAACTGGGTCGATGCTATCATTCCTGAGAAAAAAAAAAAAAAAAATAACACACATCCGTGATCTTTCTTCTGGCCAAAAATACAAAATTCTGCATTTTTCTAGATAGGAGCTTGAAAGCTCAATAGTAGGGTTCTCTGATACGCTGAATCTAATGGTGTGATTTTCATTAAGATTCTATGAATTTTAGGGGGTATGTCTCCCTTTTTTCAAAAAATACGGCATTTTTTAAAAAATAAGGCAAATTTTCTCGTAACTTTTGATGGGCAAGACTAAACGCGATGATACTTATATATTTAAAATCAGCATAAATTATTAAAAATTATTATAGCAAATTATTGAAGGGCAACTAACCCCCTCTCACGCCCACCATTTCCCCAAACACATCCAATAAAAATTTTGATATTCGAAAGTTCTGGAAATTAGGTCTTTTAGGATAATAACCCCATCAGAGCTTTCAGTGCAAAGGCTGTAAGTTATGCCATGGGGGCATAAAAGGTTTATATATAAAGCTGTTGTAGAAATTTCAAAAGGGGCTCATTTGATTAAAAAAAGAGGTCAAAAAAGTCAATTAAATAGTCATTAAAAAGTCAATTAAATAGTCAAAATAGAGGGGCAAAAACCAACAAAGAGAAATATCTCAATAAAAAAAAACAACAAACGAGACTGTGGCCAGTGGAGAGAAAAGAAAAGACAAATGCAAAAAAACGCGGATATTTCGCCTGTATCACAAACAAGGCGTCTTCGGTACGAAAGACAGAAGAAGACCAAGATAAAAAAAAATCAAGTTAAAACTAAAAAAAAAACCAATAAAACAACCACCAAAACAAAAAATAAACAATTGGCGCAAACTGATCCACGTAGGGAAAAGATGCTAATATGGAGTTACTTCAGTGAGAACACCAGAGCAACTGCGGAAAAAAAAAAAAAAAAAAAATGGAAATTACTTTAACTATTCTGTTTCGAAATAATCCTTTTATTGGCTTATATTGAAGCAATTCCTTTAGGTCTAGCAGGTAAAACAGTCCCCTGGTGATTATTTATAATCTTAATTCCCTTATTAACTGTTGATTCACTCTTTAGAAGATTATCATAAATTGGGTCAATATTTAAACTACCTGTGTCCCTATTTATTGAAAGGTTAGCAAACATATTTTTTTTTATTTTCAATAGCTTCTCTCGCCCACTGTGTATACCCCTTATCATTTGAAATAGCTAAGGCCTCATCAAATTTTACAAAGTGATCTGGTTGAAACCAAATATGTTCTGCTAAAGCTGAAACAAAAGTTTCTGGAGGCTTGCTAAATTGTAGGGTTTTTTCTATTGAATTTCGGTGTTCAATAAGCCTTTCAACAAATTGCTGGTGAGTCCTACCAATATAGAACTTCCCACAAGAACACAGAATTTTATACACCCCACTTACTAAATTTCCACGGGTTAAATCCTTACCAGAACTAAAGAAACTACCCATTGGCCTCAACGATTGGAAACATGTATCAATACCAAATTTACGCAAAACCCGTGAAAGTTTCTCCCCCAAACCAGGTACATATGGCAATGAAATGAAACTTTTTGATACATCTAAATCTAAAGACTGAGAAACCCCAATAACCCTACTATCATGTTTAATACGTCTATTTTCAATTATTTTGTCAATGAACTTAATTAGGTAATTATTATAAAACAAAATATCCCTCAAGTATAATAATTCCGAATCCAGAAATTCCTTGGAACAAATTCTAAAGGATCTATCCACTAGTAAAATTACAACAACCCGTTTTCACCGACATCGGGTGGCAAGAATGAAAATTCAAATACCTATCATTGTGCGTTGGTTTTCTGTAAATCGAGAAAAGTAAATGGAAATCCCTTTTAATAATAAAATATCTAGAAAAGGTAATTTATTATTTTCCTCAAACTCAACTGTAAATTTAATATTATTATCAAAACTATTTAAATGCTTACAAAATAGGTCTAAGGAGTCCAATCCATGTTTCCAAACGCACACCACATCATCCATGAACCTACCCCAGAAACAAGGGGAGATTATAAAACTGTTCATAGCAGAGGTTTCAATAGCATCTATGAAAAGATTTGCCAATAAAGGAGAGAGAGAGAAGCCCCAGAGGTAACCCAAAATTTGTCTATAAAACTACCCTCTAAAACCAAAATAAAAAGAAAATGCATTTACTAGGATAATTAGTTTCATAATGACTTCAATATCCAAACTGGCAAAAGTCACATCTTGTATTAAATCAAAATGTTTTTCTAATTTACTTTTTAAAATGTCCTCGCAACTTTTTAAATCACAATTTGAATACATGGAAAACAACATCGAAACTACAAAGAATTGAACTATCCTCCAACGTGGAATTTCTCAATTTTTAAGTAAGATCAGTCGAATTTTTTAAATATGATCTTTGTATTCCCAAAAGTGGACGTAATGCTACCGACAACCATTTTCCTAATTTCGAAACAGGTGACGGAAAAGTTGACACAATGGGGCGGAGGGGGGCTCCAGTCTTATGAATCTTAGGTAGACCATAGATCATGGGTGCCGAACAAACCCTAGGATAATATTTGTTATAAAACTGTGGGGTAATATGAAAATTATTTTTCAATGACTCCAATTCCTTTCTTGTTGATTTTACATATTTATCTGTAGGATCAAAATCAGTTTTTTTTTGTAAGTAATAGTGTCGGAAATAATGGATTTCATTTGATTATAACACGCATCCGTGATCTTTCTTCTGGCCAAAAATACAAAATTCCGCATTTTTCCAGATAGGAGCTTGAAAGCTCAATAGTAGGGTTCTCTGATACGCTGAATCTAATGGTGTGATTTTCATTAAGATTCTATGAATATTAGGGGGTATTTCTCCCTTTTTTCAAAAAAATACGGTATTTTTTCGAAAATAAGGCAAATTTTCTCGTAACTTTTGATGGGCAAGACTAAACTTGATGAAACTTATATATTTAAAATCCGCATAAATATCCGATTCTTTTGGTGTATCTATTAGTATCAAAATTCCGTTTTTTAGAGTTTCGATTACTATTGACCCGGGTCGCTCCTTACTTACAGTTCGTTACCACGAACTGTTTGATAAGGTAACATAGGTAAGCTCAAAATATATTCAACTTCTAGGTACATTTTGTGACTTTGGGAGCAATTTTGTGGTTTAGTTGATTCGACTCCGAAGCAGCTCTGGATTGAAGCGTTTCAGATTCACTGTGTGATGAGGCACAATTTATTAGATTTGATGGCTTTTTTTTTATGAAATCACAGGTTGTATTCTTTCTTTCTTTCTTTCTTTCTCTCTCTCTCTCTATCTCTTTCTCTCTCTTTCTTTTATACTTTTTGCATTTTTCGTGCTAGCGTTTAAAGAAGACGGGTATTCCCACCCCTCCACCATCACTCTTACATGCTTCCAAACTTGAAATACTATTCATTTATTTGTCGGTTACTTTTTTTGAACAGATCTTAACTTGAAAAAAAAAAAAAAAAAAATAACCACCGATTATAAAAGAAAGTTATACTAATTAATATAATTCTTAAAAAAAGCTTCCACCGAAATTTGAACTCGGATCGCAGGATTCAGAGTCGTGAGTGCTAACCATTACACCACGGAACCTCGTTTTATATGGCAATTTGTTATTAAATATTTATAGACGCTCTATCACAGTGAGCAGAGATTTCCAAATTGGTTTCTCACTTCGTAAGCGAAGGCCAAGGCCGTACCCAGGATTTTTTTTTCGGAGGGGGTTTAGTAAATATTTACCATATCATATTATTGAGTTTCAAATAAAGTGAAATATACCATTCGATGCCTTTTTATGCTGATTACATAACAATCATTTCTATCAGAAATGAATTTTAGCCCCCCCCCCTATATATGTCAATTCAGGATATATATATTTGCACATATGGGGGTGGGGGTAGGGGGGTTGAAATTCATTTCCGATAGAAATGATTATTATATTCATAATCAGCATAAAAAAGGCATCGAATGCTGGATTCACTTTATTCCTAACTCAATAATATGATTTGGTAAATATTTACCGCGGGTTTTACTCAAAGATTTTTTCAGAGGGGAGGGGGGTTAAACGAAAAAAAACCTCAAAAAACGCATACAAAATTTGTTTATATCCGTTTTTGTTACGTTTTTACGAGTCAAAATTTTTAGAAATGTTACAAACATTACATAAAGATGTTTCAGATATTAAGTGCTCACTGAAAACCGTAGAATCTGATATGGAGATTATAAAACAATCAATCGATCACCTTGGTTCGCGGTTATTGAAGCTAATGCAAGCAAAACTAATGATGAAGTGGGTAAACTGACTGATAAGACGCATGCGCAAGAGATCATAATAAATGAACTTTGTACTCAAGTTGCCCAGTTAAAGAACCAGTCAATGTTGGTCCAAAGTACGATAAGAAGAATAACGTTCTGTTTTGGAATGTTAAGACTGGACCGAGTGCAGATGCTGAAAGCACTATCAAACGTGTTCTAGTTGATGGGCTCGGGATTCCTGCTTCGGATATTCCATCTTTTTCTGTTGTTAAAGTTACGGACAATTTCGTGAAGATAAAAACAGCGGAATATCAAGGCCGATTTGCTATTATGAGTAATGCGAAGAAACTGAAAGGAACAGACTTAAGTTTTAGCAAACCCGTTTTTGCGAGTGATGACGTAAGCAAGGAAGTTAGATTGATTAGGAGGGAACTGCTTGAGAAAAGGAAGATTTTGCAAGTAAGGGGGATCCAATGTTGGGTGCCTCCAGTGGTTCCTCCGGTATTGTGTATTCGTGAAAATGGGGAAGTTAAAAAAATGGGATGGTATGAAGCTATGAAATCTGTGTGTTGTTGTTGTTTTTTTTTCTCTTTATATCTGTTTTTTTTTTTGTATATTTATTTATGTAATATGGATCTTTTTTTTTTTTTTTTGGAAGAGTTGTGTATGGTAAAAAGAGAGATGTTTTGTTAAGTATTTTATATGTTTTTTTTTTCTTTTTTTTCTTGTTTATGATGGAGTTATGCATATTTGGCTAGTAGCCCTTAGTTATATGAGTTTAGAGTGATTTGGATGTGTCCTTTTATAAGGCTATTACCGTTTATTAGTATTTGTTTTATTTAATTTTGTTTGTTTCAGGTTTTTGTGTTTCGGTGCCTGGTTTTGGCCTCGGCCTTGATGGCACAATGAAAATTTGGGGTAAGTTAAATGGTTTAGTTTCTCTCGCTTCGTTCTCTTGCCCGTCTTTGATGTTTGATAATGGTTGAGATAAATTTGAATAGATTGGGGGAACTTGAGAGTCGTTGTGTTGATTTTTCGCATATGAGTGAGGGTATCATGAATGAAGACCAGGTTGAGGGTGGAATGAATGTCGAGTGTGCTGATTCAAATTATGTGTGCCTGAATGAATTGAATGAATGGAAAGTTTTGCAGGAGCTAAAAATGTATGGTATGAATTGTCTTGGTTTAAATAGTGCATTTAATTATATTAATGAAGTTTCATCTAGGCTGGAACCTGATGTAATGGCTTTGACAGAAACTTGGCTAAAAGAGCATAACTCTTCATTATTGGATATACCAGACTATAGGTTGTTTCTTCGGAATCGAGTGGAAAGACAGCATGGTGGTGCTGTTGTGATCCGTGCAGTTATGTGTTGTTGTCGTCAAGGAGATGGTATGACTAGAGTTAAACAGCCTATAATTGATAAGAAAGCCATATATAGATATAGGACTAAACTTACGAATGAGTCATTTGAATGCCTTGATGGTACTGATTGTGTTAATGATAAATTTGGTAAATGGTATGAAAAACTGATTCAGATGTTATATGAAAGTCTAGAGTTCAAACAAAAGCGTACACGTTATGATGTTGCAAAGAAACCATGGATATCGAAAGCGCTACTTAAATCAATGGATAAAAGACAAGAGCTCTATGAAAGGTCTACTAAAAAATGGATCTCAATCAGATAAAGATATTTATAAAAGTTGTAATAGAAATCTTAACACCCTTTTAAGACAGGCTAAAAAGCTCTTTTTTGAAAATAAATTTAAAGAGGTAGAGGACAACCCTGCGAAAACGTGGAGAATCATCAAGTTGTTAGTGAACCCTCGTGCTGCCCCAACTATCCCTGACATTCCAGATGCTCACTCGGATAATCAAGTTGCTAATAAGATGTGTGCACATTTTAAAGATATTTCTAAGAGTATATCTGATAGTGTTGTGCAGTCACCCAGTGATGGCTCTTATAATAATTTTCTCGATGAGGCAGCTGAAGTCTCTATATTTTTAAGACCAGTGACTCTTGCAGAACTTGAGACGACAGTGAAGTCAATGAAGAATTCAGCAGCTGGGTCGGATTTTTTCAGTGTTAGAATTCTTCGTTCAGTTTTCTCTACTATTTCAGGTCATCTGTTGTATTTGATTAATTCATGTTTTAAGAGTGTAGTTTATCCGGATTGTTTGGAAAGTGCTCATGTGGTACCCCTGTTTAAGAGTGGTGATAAGAATTATATGAATAATTACAGACCAATATCAATGCTCCCAATAATATCGCGTCGTTTTGAAAAACTGATTTATGTAAGAATGGTGGATTTTTAAATAAAATTTCCTATTTTCACCCTACTCAGTTCGAATTTCGTCATGGGATGTCAACAGAGCAAGCTTTGCTTTTTTTTTAACAATATTTGTCAATGATTCGTTGGATGCGGGATTGAAAGTTGCGTCTATTTTTCTGGACATTAGGAAAGCATTCGACTCTGTTGACCATAGTATATTATTATCAAAATTAGAGCATGCCGGTATTCGTGGTAATTTTCATAGTTTGATTTTGTCTTTTTTGAGTGGAAAGAAACAGTGTGTTGGGGTTGGGAGTGTTCATTCTGATTATATGAATGTGGGATGCCGAGTACCACAGGGTTCTGTGCTTGGACCCTTGTTGTTTTTAATCTATATTAATGATTTGAATGCATGTCTTAAAAGGATATTTAGTCATGTGGGACCTGCAGCTAGACGGTCAAAGATGATATTGCCTAGGTTCGCTGATAACACACAGTATTCAGTGGCAGCTGTGATTGAAGCAGATTTATTTCTGCTATTAAACACAGAAATGAGTTGTATTGAAAGGTCGATGCGTGTAAATAAATTATGTTTGAATCATAGTAAAAGTAAATTTATTCTATATGGAAGAAGTGCTAATTATTATCCTTGGATCCACGGTATTCAGCTAGAAAGTGGATATCACCAGAGACATAGTTATGTCCAATATCTTGGTATCCAAATTGACGAGTGTCTTATGTTTAAGCCTCATATTGAATCACTGTGTACAAAAATTGCCAGGAATGTTGGAATGCTGCGGAAACTGAAACATTTTTTCCCTCCTAAAATTTTAAGAATGCTGTATTTCTCGCTAGTTCATCCGTATTTGTTATATCGTGTAAGTGTTTGGTTAGCGACATTTAATACTTATCTGCTGCCACTGAGGGTTCTTCAAAATAAAGCTGTTCGTGTTTTATCTGGAATGCAAGGTTCTGACTCGGTTCGAAGTCAATACCACCAGATTCTGCCACTTGCAGAATTACAAGATTCTGCCACTGTTCGGCCTAGTTAAGTTTTTACACGGCATTATTCATGTTTAAAAGTTTTAATAGCCTGCTACCTGCATGTTTCTCGATTGGATTTACTGAAGCTAAACACAGGTATGAGACAAGAAATGTCCATTCAATACGAACCCCGTTCCCTGTAACAACAAGGTCTACATTTTCTATCCGTTTTTCTGGCCCGGCTGTCTGAAACAAACTTCCCAAGGAGGTAAAAAACTAGACAGATCTGGATGAATTTTGAAATTCCGTCAGAGTAAGCTGTTTTTATCAATATGTAAGACTTTAGTGGTTATCTGTAGAGAATCATTGGTTGAATTTTGTTGGTGAGATGATTGTTTGGGTTTTGAATGGATGAGTAATTTATTTCCTTTTTTTTCCTCTCTTTTTGTGAATGTTGTGAGTTGTGTTAGGTTGTTTGCGTGGATGATTCTCAAGTTCCCACTTTTTTGTTGGAGGGGGGAGAGGGAGGCGAGAGAAGATGTTTTTGTTTTTGGGTTGGGTTGTATTAGGTTCCGAGGAAATAAAAGATAATAAATGTTAATATTATTATATATCTATCCTTTTTTTCTTTTTTCTTCTTTTTTAAGTGTTTTTCTTTCTTTTTTCGGGTTTTGTCCGGCATGCAGTAATGCATTGGATTGTGTGTTTTTTAAATGAGAAGTTTGTTTATTTATTTATTGTAACCCGTTTGTAAATAAAAAATAACTAAAAAAAATGAATGAACCCTTTTGGATGTTTTTACAACATTGCCTTCAATAAAAACCTTACATGCTCCCAGGGCATAACTTAAAACTCTTGCCCTGAGGGTTGTGAGGGGGGATAGGTTGTCATCCTTAAAGACCTAATTTCCAAATCTTTCAACCGCGTTTAATAAAATGGATATCTAAAAACTTTGATTGGATGTGTTTGGGGAAAAGGTTGGCGTGAGAGGGGGGTTAGTTGCCTCAAATCACTTTCGACTATTAAAAAGGGCACTAGCCCTTTGAATGTCCAATTGAATGAGCCCTTTTTCAAGTTGCTACAAACATTTCAATAAAAACCTTATATACCCCCAGGGCATAACTTATAACCCTTGCCCTGAAAACTTTGGGGGGGGGGGAGTGTCCTGCTCTAAGGTATAATTTCCTGAACTTTAACTGCGTGGAACAAAATGGCTATTTCAAAATTTTGATTTTTTATGTTTGGGGAAATGGTGGGCGAAGAAAGGGTGTTCGGTGCCTTCCATTCACTTTCGACAATTAAAGAGGGCACTAGCCATTTCAATTTCCAATCGTAGGAGCCCTTTTTGAAGTTTCTAGGACGACGCGTTCAGAAAAAACCTTATGTGCCCCAAGGGCATAACTTACAATCCTTGCCCTGAGGGCTGTGGGAGAGTGTCCTCCTCAAAACATAATTTCTATCTAGAAATCCACAACACTGGACAAAATGGCCATCTAAAAATTTTGATTGGATGTGTTTGAGGAAGAGGTAGGCGAGAGAGAGGGGCTAGTTGCCCTCAAATCACTTTCGACTATTAAAAAGGGCACTAGACCTTTGAATTTCAAATCGAATGAGCACTTTTTCAAGTTTCTACGATAAAGATTTCAATAAAAACTTATGTGCCTCCAGGGCATAACTTATAACCCTTGCTCTGAAGACTGTGAGGGGATTGTCCTGCTCAAAGGTATAATTTCCTGCACTTTAACTGTGTGGAACAAAATGGCTATTTCAAAATTTTGATTGGATGTGTTTGGGGAAATGGAAGGCGTGAAAGGAGTATTAGTTGCCTTCCAATTACTTTCGACTATTAAAAAGGGCACAAGCAATTTCAATTTCTAATCGAATGAGCCCTTTTTGAAGTTTCTACGACAACGCTTTCTATAAAAACTGTATATGCCCCCAAGGCATAACTTACAATCCTTGTCCTGAGGGTTGTGAGGGGGTTGTCCTCCTCAAAGACCTAATTTCCAGAAATTTAAACTACGCTGAACAAAATGGCTATCTCAAAATTTTGATTGGATGTGTTTGGGGAAAGGTGGGCGTGAGAGGGGGGTTAGTTACCGTCCAATCACTTTCAACTATTAAAAAGGGCACTAGCCCTTTGAATTTCCAATCGAATGAGCCTTTTTTGAAGTTTCTATGACAACGCCTTCTATAAAAATCTCATATGCCCAAAGGACATAGCTTACAACCCTTGCCCTGAGGGTTGTGGGGGAGTTTCCTCCTCAAAAACATATTTTCTATTTGGAAATCACCTACGGTGAAGAAAATGGCTATCTCAAAACTTTGATTGGATGTGTTTGGGGGAATGATGGTCGTGGGGGGTGGGCTGGGGGGGGGGCTAGTTGCCCCCCAATCACTTTTGACTATTAAAAAGGGCACTAGCCCTTTGAATTTTCAATCAAATAAGCCTTTCTTGAAGTTTCTACGACAACGCCTTCTATATAAAAACCTTATATGCCCCGAGGGCATAACTTAAAACCATTGCCCCGAGGGTTGTAGGGGAGTGTCCTCCTCAAAAACATATTTTCTATCAAGGAAATTAACTATGCTGAACAAAATGGCTATCTCAAAATTTTGATTGGACGTGTTTGGGGGAATGATGGGCCTGGGGGGGGGGGCTAGTTGCCCTCCAATCACTTTTGACTATTAGAAAGGGCACTAGCCCTTTAAGTTTCCAATCGAATGAGCCTTTTTTGAAGTTTCTACGACAACACCTTCTATGAAAAACCTTATATGCCCCCAGGGCATAACTTAAAACCCTTGCCCCGAGGGTTGTGGGGGAGTGTCCTCCTCAAAAAGATATTTTATATCTGAAAATCAACTACGCTGAACAAAATGGCTATCTCAAAATTTTGATTGGATGTGTTTGGGGGAATAATGGGCGTGGGGGGGGCTAGTTGCCCTCCAATCAGTTTTGACTATTAAAAGGGGCACTAGCCAGTCTAATTTGCAATCGAATGAGCCCTTTTCGAACTTTCTACGACAACTCCTTCGATACGAAATGCCCGGGTATTGAGAAAAAAACAAAACAAAAAACACATTGTGCCCACATCGTTCTTTGCTTAGGCAGCGCTAGTGCGCTGCCTCTGATCTTCCTATATTGATACATAAATAGGCAAACACCGAAGTCTAGCAATTATTCAAATTCTTCACTACCTACCCAGATATATTTCCATGGGCCCTTGCCAAGGACGGTTTGAACCTCCTCCCGAAAAAATTTTCGACTCGTAAAAACGTAACAAAAACGGATATAAACAAATTTTGTATGCGTTTTTTTTAGTTTTTTTTTCGTTTTAACCCCCCCCCCCTCTGGAAAAAATCTTTGAGTAAAACTCCCGGTAAATATTTACCAAATCATATTATAGAGTTAGGAATAAAGTGAATACACCATTCGATGCCTTTTTTATGCTGATTACGAATATAATAATCATTTCTATCGGAAATGAATTTCAGCCACTCCCCCCCCACCTAACCTATCCCCACACCCATACATGAAAATATATATATGGGGGGGGGGGTGCTAAAATTCATTTTCGATAGAAATGATTGTTATATAATCAGCATAAAAAGGCATAGAATGATATATTCACTTTATTTGAAACTCAATAATATGATTTGGTAAATATTTACCAAACCCCCTCCGAAAAAAAAAATCCTGGGTACGGCCTTGGCCTTCGCTTACGAAGTGAGAAACCAATTTGGAAATCTCTGCTAACTGTGATAGAGCGTCTATAAATATGTAATAACAAATTGCCATTTAGAAAAAGGTTCCTTAGTGTAATGGTTAGCACTCAGGACTTTGAATTCTGCGATCCGAGTTCAAAACTCGGTGGAACCTTATATTAAGAATTATTTTAATTAGTAAAACTTTCTTTTATAATCGTTGGTTATTATTTTTTTTCAAGTTAAGATCTGTTCAAAAAAAGTAACCGACAAATAAATGCATATAGTATTTCAAGTTTGGAAGCATGTAAGAGTGATGGTGGAGGGGTGGGGATACTCGTCTTCTTTAAACGCTAACACGAAAAAAGCAAAAGTATATAAAAGAGAGAGAGAGAAAGAGAGAGAGAGAGGGAGAGAGAGAGAGAGAGAGAGAGAGAGAGAGAGAGAGAGAGAGAGAGAGAGAGAGAGAGAGAGAGAAAGAAAGAATACGACCTGTGATTTCATAAAAAAACATCTAATCTAAAAAATTGTGGCTCATCACACAGCGAATCTAAAACGCTTCAGTCCAGAGCTGCTTCGGATTCGAATCAACTAAACCACAAAATTGCTCCCAAAGTCACAAAAATGAACCTAGAAGTTGAACATATTTTGAGCTTACCCATATTACCTTATCAAATAGTTCGTGGTAACGAACTGTAAGTAAGGAGCGACCCGGGTCAATAGTAATCAAAACTCTAAAAAACCGAATTTTGATACCAATAGATGCATCAAAAGAATCGGATTTTTATGCTAATTTTAAATATATAAGTTTCATCAAGTTTAGTTATGCCCATAAAAAGTTACGAGAAAATTTGCCTTATTTTTGAAAAAATGCCGTATTTTTTGGAAAAAAGGGAGAAATACCCCCTAAAATTCATAGAATCTTAATGAAAATCACACCATTAGATTCAGCGTATCAGAGAACCCTACTATTGAGCTTTTAAGCTCCTATCTGGAAAAACGCGGAATTTTCGATTTTTGGCCAGAAGAAAGATCACGGATGCGTGTTAATTTTTTTTTTTTCTTCTCAGGAATGATAGTATCGACAATTAAGCAAGATGGCAATTAAGATGGCAATTAAGCAAGCCTCCAGAAACTTTTGTTTCAGCTTTAGCAGAACATATTTGGTTTCAACCAGATCACTTTGTAAAATTTGATGAGGCCTTAGCTATTTCAAATGATAAGGGGTATACACAATGGGCGAGAGAAGCCATTGAAATTAAAAAACATATGTTTCCTAACCTTTCAATAAATAGGGACACGTGCAGTTTAAATATTGACCCAATTTATGATAATCTTCTAAAGAGTGAATCAAAAGTTAATAAGGGAATTAAGATTATAAATAATCACCAGGGGACTGTTTACCTGCTAGACCAAAACGAATTGCTTCAATAATAGCCAACAAAAGGATTATTTCGAAACAGAATAGTTAAAGTAATTTCCATTTGTTTTTTTTTTTCCGCAGTTGCTCTGGTGTTCTCACTGAAGTAACTCCATATTAGCATCTTTTCCCTACGTGGATCAGTTTGCGCCAATTGTTTATTTTTTGTTTTGGTGGTTGTTTTATTGTTTTTTTAGTTTTAACTTGATTTTTTTTTATCTTAGTCTTCTTCTGTCTTTCGTACTGAAGACGCCTTGTTTGTAACACAGGCGAAATATCCGCGTTGTTTTGCATTTGTCTTTTCTTTTCTCTCCACTGGCCACAGTCTCGTTTGTTGTTTTTTTTTTTTTTTCATTGAGATTTTTTCTCTTTGTTGGTTTTCCCCCTCTTTTTTGACTATTAAAAGTGCAATTTCCAATCAAATGAGCCCCTTTTGAAATTTCTAAAACAGCTTTCTATATAAACCTTTTATGCCCCCAGGGCATAACTTACAGCCTTTGCACTGAAAGCTCTGATGGGGTTATTATCCTAAAAGACCTAATTTCCAGAACTTTCGAATATCAACATTTTTATTGGATGTTTGGGGAAATGGTGGGCGTGAGAGGGGGTTAGTTGCCCTTCAATAATTTTCGACTATTAAAAGGGCCATAGGACTTTCAATTTTCAATTGAATGAACCCTTTTGGATGTTTTTACCACATTGCCTTTAAGAAAAACCTTACATGCTCCCAGGGCATAACTTAAAACTTTTGCCCTGAGGGTTGTGAGGAGGGGGGGGGATAGGTTGTCATCTTTAAAGACCTAACGAATCACTTTCGACTATTAAAAAGGGCACTAGCCCTTTGAATTTCCAATCGAATAAGCCCTTTTACGACAAACATTTCAATAAAAACCTTATATACCCCCAGGGCATAACTTAAAACCCTTGCCCTGAAAACTGTGGGGGGAGTGTCCTTCTCTAAGGTGTAATTTCCTGAACTTTAACTGCGTGGAACAAAATGGCTATTTCAAAATTTTGATTTGTTATGTTTGGGGAAATGGTGGAGGAAGAAAGGGTCTTAGGTGCCTTCCAATCACTTTCGACTATTAAAAAGGGCACTAGCCATTTCGATTTCCAATTGAAGGTGCCCTTTTTGAAGTTTCTACGACGACGTGTTCAGAAAAAACCCTATGTGCCCCAAGGGCATAACTTACAACCCATGCCCTGAGGGCTGTGGGGGAGTGTCCTCCTCAAAACATAATTTCTATCTAGAAATTCACAACACGTGACAAAATAGCCATCTAAAAATTTTGATTGGATGGGTTTGAGGAAGAGGTAGGCGAGAGAGGGGGGCTAGTTGCCCTCAAATCACTTTTGACTATTATAAAGGTTACTAGACCTTTGAATTTAAAATAGAATGAGCAATTTTTCAAGTTTTTACGATAAGGATTTCCTGTAAATAGGTTGTCGCCTGTATCACAAACAAGGCGTCTTCAGCACGAAAGACAGAAGAAGAACAAGATAAAAAAAAAAAACAAGTTAAAACTAAAAAAAAATAAAACAACCACCAAAACAAAAAATATACAATTGGCACAAACTGATCCACGTAGGGAAAAGTTGCTAATATGGAGTTACTTCAGTGAGAACACCAGAGCAACTGCGGAAAAATAAAAAAATGGAAATTACTTTAACTATTCTGTTTCGAAATAATCCCTTTATTGGCTATAATTTGAAAAAAAAACTGCGTTTTCTAAAGAGTTCAAGAGGCTGACTCACAAGTTCGAACCTTAAAACGTACAGGGATTAGGAGGTACAGTTGGGGGGGGGGGGGGCTGCAACCCCCCAAACCCCCGCTTCCGTATTTGAAAGGGGCTGTGCCCTCCTCAACGCCTCGCTCTTTACGCCTAAGTTTGACTTTCTCACAATTCTTTTTTTTAAACAATGAAAACTATAGCGTAAAGAGCGAGGCGTTGAGGAGGGCACAGCCCCTTTCATATACGGAAGCGCGGCTTTGGGTGGCGGCAGCCTCCGAACTGTACCTCCTAATCCCTGTACGTTTTAAGGTTCGAACTTGTGACTCAGCCTCTTTAACTCTTAAGAAAACGCAGTTTTTTTCAAATAATTTCTGCACGTTTTTGTACAGTTTATTAATTATTATTGCTTGACTAACTGTGAGCTGATCGTGTCAGGAGTTAAAGTTGGGGGCTACCACCCCCCAAACCCCCCACTTTTGAAGATTCTTGAGTTAAGGCTTTTAATTCCTGAATACTCAAATCAAATGCACAGTAAAATTTTCTTTTTTCAACTTTGCTTCGAGCAAGCGGGTATACGGCATGTTATCGAAGCAGTGGAGACTTACCTGTAACCTGAAGGCCGACTGTGATATTCTTCTGGAGACGCCTGTTGAGCCAAAGGATTTAATATATTGGATTCAAAAAAGAAACTGAGTTTCTTTGTTAAACTTTAAATTCAATATACAAAAAATTTTCTCTGACGGGGAATCGAACCCGGGCCTTCCGCCTGACAGTCAGGAATACCGACCACCGTACCACAGAGACACTTGTTACTTTATTTTTAGTCTCTGCAATCTATTTTTGACGCAAGCAAATCCCCACAAAACTTGATATTTGGTTTTTAGAAAACACGGAAGGAGTGATCGGAGTGAGCTGAAATTTTGAGGATAAGCTCCCAGGCCCCAAGAAAGCTTATCCTCTAAATTTTAGCCGGATCAGACAATGTTAAAGGGGGGGCCCGTGGTGGGAAAAATTAACATGGGCTCTAATAGGAAAACGAGGTTTTTCGTAAATGTAAATTCGGGGGATAATTTTTTCGGTCTGAAAATCTCAAAGGCCGAATTCCGGTTCGAATGAGTCCTCATTCACCCGGATCCGTTGCCAACTGTGGCCTGTAGGCGTGGCTGATAAAAAAATAACCTGATGAACATTAAGTGGCTATATTTGGTTTTTGGAAAACAGGGAAGGAGTGATCGGAATGAGCTGAAATTTTGAGGATAAGCTCCCAGGTCCTAGGAAAACTTATCCTCTAAATTTCAGCCCAATCGGACAACGATAAAGGGGGCTGTGGTGGGAGGGTCGAAACTTCCGGCCCACTTTCCCCCATGAAGATAAAGTCGGAGGGAGGTGAAATTTTGTATGTTGCTTAGTTTGAGCTTACGCTACAAAATGCAATCACCGCCGTCTCTCTGCGACCGTTAGGACCGGAAATCGCTTAACATTGTGGTGGGTCGCCCCTTTAAAGAGGCACAAGTGTGCCTCCTTGATTATTGAAGCAATTCGTTTTGGTCTAGCACGTAAAACAGTCCCCTGGTGATTATTTATAATCTTAATTCCCTTATTGACTGTTGATTCACTCTTTAGAAGATTATCATAAATTGGGTCAATATTTAAACTACCTGTGTCCCTATTTATTGAAAGGTTAGCAAACATATGTTTTTTAATTTCAATGGCTTCTCTCGCCCACTGTGTATACCCCTTATCATTTGAAATTGCTAAGGCCTCATCATATTTTACAAAGTGATCTGGTTGAAACCAAATATGTTCTGCTAAAGCTGAAACAAAAGTTTCTGAAGGGTTGCTTAATTGTAGGGTTTTTATCTATTGAATTTCGATGTTCAATAAGCCTTTCAACAAATTGTTAGTGAGGCCTACCAATATAGAACATCCCACAAGAACACGGAATTTTATACACCCCACTTACTAAGTTTCCCCGGGTTAAATCCTTACCAGAACTAAAGAAACTACCCATTGGTCTCAACGATTGGAAACATGTATCAATACCAAATTTACGCAAAACCCGTGAAAATTTCTCAGCCAAACCAGGTACATATGGCAATGAAATGAAACTTTTCGATACATCTAAATCTAAAGACTGAGAAACCCCAATAACCCTACTATCATGTTTAATACGTCTATTTTCAATTATTTTGTCAATGAACTTAATTGGGTAATTATTATAAAACAAAATTTCCCTCAAATATAATAATTCCGAATCCAGAATTCCTGGGAACAAATTCTAAAGGCTCTATCCACTAGTGAAATTACAACCCCCCGTTTCACCGACATAGGGTGGCAAAAATGAAAATTCAAATACCTATCATTGTGCGTTGGTTTTCTGTAAATCGAGAAAAGAAAATAGAAATCCCTTTTAATTAATAAAATATCTAGAAAAGGTAATTTATTATTTTCCTCAAACTCAACTGTAAATTAAATATTATTATCAAAACTATTTAAATGCTTACAAAATAGGTCTAAGGAGTCCAATCCATGTTTCCAAACGCACACCACATCATCCATGAACCTACCCCAGAAACAAGGGGAGATTCTAAAACTGTGTATAGCGGAGGTTTCAATAGCATCTATGAAAAGATTTGCCAATAAAGGAGAGAGAGAAGCCCCCATAGGTAACCCAAAAATTTGTCTATAAAACTACCCTATAAAACCAAAAAAAAAAAAAAATTCATTTACTAGGATAATTAGTTTCATAATGACTTCAATATCCAAACTGGCAAAAGTCACATCTTGTATATAAATGAAAGTGTTTTTTTAATTTACTTTTTAAAATGTCCTCGCACCTTTTTAAATCACAATTTGAATACATGGAAACAACATCGAAACTACAAAGAATTGAACTATCCTCCAACGTGAAATTTCCCAATTTTTTAATAAGATCAGTCGAATTTTTTAAATATGATCTTTGTGTTCCCAAAAGTGGACGCAATCCTACCGACAGCTATTTTCCTAATTTCGAAACAGATGACGGAAAAGTTGACACAATGGGGCGAAGGGGGGCTCCAGTCTCATGAATCTTAGGTAGATCATAGATCTTGGGTGCCGAACAACCCCTAGGATAATACTTGTTATAAAACTGTGGGGTAATGTGAAAATTATTTTTCAATGACTCCAATTCCTTTCTTGTTGATTTTACATATTTATCTGTAGGATCAAAATCAAGTTTTTTGTATGTAATAGTGTCAGAAATAATGGATTTCATTTGATTATTATAGTCTTCAGTGTTCATAATTACAATCGTGTTTCCCTTATCGGCTCTGGTGATAGTAAGGAATTTATCCTTTTCAAATCTGAAATTATTTTAATGTCCTTTTTTTGTGAGATGTCTTTACCAATCGAGCTCACATTAAAGGTTTTTAGTTTTCTTTTAATCTCGGCTCAAAGTTCATGAGGAGTATCAACTTTATCTATAGAAGCCATAATTCCTGCCTCCACCTTTGAAGATGAGACCCTTTTTTTTCATTGAGATGTTTTTTGTTTGTTTTTTTTCATTGAGATTTTTCTCTTTGTTGGTTTTTGTCATGGCTGGCCAGTTCGGCTTAAGATCTTTCATTCGTCAATTGTACGGGCAACAATTAGCCGCTTCTGTCAATTATTATTTGTCTTTGGTTAAAAAAAACATGCAAATCTGTTAAATCAACAAATTTTCTAAAAAATTTGCAAGAAGAAATCGGTGATTCCGAAATCTTTTAAAATATGTACCCATTTTGGAATTGAAAATGAAACAAAATTAAAAAACAAATTAAGCCTAATTGCTTTAAATCACGTAATTTCTGAACAAAAACAGAGACGTTTTCAACTGTCTAAGTGACATAAATTCTGTTGAAACCCTTTTAAGGAACAACCTTCCATCTGACATTTTTATGCGAATTAAGGAAATGGCCATTAGATCTTTTCTTCATGATTTTCATTTGTCTAAGGTTCGTCTGGTTCACAAGTTTAATAAACTTTTGTTTGGGAAGTTCCAGGATTCAGATGTTTTTTATCCTCGTCTTTGTCTGGGTCCAGCAATTATGAATTTTTCTTCTAAACCTCTTAATATTCAACAGGAGGCAGTTTTGTCGAAGGGTTCTAAGTTCTATTTTCCAACCCCAATCTCCTATTCAAAAATAATTTCAAAGGTGGAGTCAGGAATTATGGCTTCTATAGATAAAGTTGATACTCCTCAAGAACTTAGAGCCGAGATCGTAAGAAAACTAAACACCTTTAATGTGAGCTTGATTGGTAAAGACATCTCACAAAAAAAATTACATTAGAATCCTTTCAGATTTCAAAAAGGATAAATTCCTTACTATCACCAGAGCCGATAAGGGAAACACGATTGTAATTAGGAACACTGAAGACTATAATAATCAAATGAAATCCATTATTTCTGACACTATTACATACAAAAAACTGCATTTTGTTCTTACAGATAAATATGTAAAATCAACAAGAAAGGAATTGGAGTCATTGAAAAATAATTTTCACATTACCCCACAGTTTTATAACAAATATTATCCTAGGGGTTGTTCGGCAAACAAGATCCACGGTCTACCTAAGATTCATAAGACTGGAGCCCCCTCCGCCCCATTGTGTCAACTTTTCAGTCACCTGTTTTGAAATTAGGAAAAGGTTGTCGGTAGCATTGCGTCCACTTTTGGGAACACAAAGATCATATTTAAAAAAATTCGACTGATCTTACTAAAAAATTGAGAAATTTCACGTTGGAGGATAGTTCAATTCTTTGTACTTTCGATGTTGTTTCCATGTATTCAAATTGTGATTTAAAAAGGTACGAAGAAATTTTAAAAAGTAAATTAGAAAAACACTTTGATTTAATACAAGATGTGACTTTAGCCAGTTTGGATATTGAAGTCATTATGAAACTAATTATTCTAGTAAATGAATTTTCTTTTTATTTTGGTTTTAGATTGGAGTTGTATAGACAAATTTTTGGGTTACCTATGGGGGCTTCTTTCTCTCCTTTATTGGCAAATCTTTTCATAGATGATATTGAAACCTCCGCTATACACAGTCTTAGAATCTCCCCTTTTTTGTGGGGTAGGTTCATGGATGATGTGGTGAGCGTTTGGAAACATGGATTGGACTCCTTAGACCTATTTTGTAAGCATTTACATAGTTTTGATAATAATATTAAATTTACAGTTGAGTTTGACGAAAATAATAAATTACCTTTTCTAGATATTCTATTAATTAAAAGGGATTTCCATTTACTTTCCTCGATTTACAGAAAACCAACGCACACTGATAGGTATTTGAATTTTCATTCTTGCCACCCTATGTCGGTGAAACGGGGGGTTGTAATTTAACTAGTGGATAGAGCCTTTAGAATTTGTTCCCAGGAATTTCTGGATTCGGAATTGTTATACTTGAGGGATATTTTGTTTTGTAATAATTACCCAATTAAGTTCATTGACAAAATAATTGAAAATAGACGTATTAAACATGATAGTAGGGTTATTGGGGTTTCTCAGTCTTTAGATTTAGATGTATCAAAAAGTTTCATTTCATTGCCATATGTACCTGGTTTGGGTGAGAAACTTTCACGGGTTTTGCGTAAATTTGGTATTGATACATGTTTCCAATCGTTGAGGCCAATGGGTAGTTTCTTTAGTTCTGGTAAGGATTTAACCAGGGGAAATTTAGTACGTGGGGTGTATAAAATTCCGTGTTCTTGTGGGAAGTTCTATATTGGTAGGACTCGCCAACAATTTGTTGAAAGGTTTATTGAACACCGATATTCAATAGAAAAAACCCTACAATTAAGCAAGCCTCCAAAAACTTTTGTTCCAGCTTTAGCAGAACATATTAGATTTCAACCAGATCACTTTGTAAAATTTGATGAGGCCTTAGCTATTTCAAATGATAAGGGGTATCATTTGAAAAAACATGTTTGCTAACCTTTCAATAAATAGGGACACAGGTAACTTAAATATTGACCCAATTTATGACAATCTTCTAAAGAGTGAATCAACAGTCAATAAGGGAATTAAGATGATAAATAATCACCAGGGGACTGTTTTTACCTGCTAAACCAAAACGAATTGCTTCAATAATAGCCAATAAAAGGATTATTTCGAAACAGAATAATTAATTTCATTTTTTTTTATTTTTCCGCAGTTGCTCTGGTGTTGTCAATGAAGTAACTCCATATTAGCATCTTTTCCCTACGTGGATGAGTTTTCGCCAATTGTATATTTTTTATTTTGGTGGTGGTTTAATTGGTTTTTTAACTTTTTTTTATCTTGTTCTTCTTCTGTCTTTCGAGCTGAAGACACTTTGTTTGTGATACAGGCGAAATATCCGCGTTGTTTTGCATTTGTCTTTTCTTTTCTCTCCACTGGCAAAAGTCTCGTTTGTTGTTTTTTTTCATTGAGATTTTTCTCTTTGTTGGTTTTTGTCATGGCTGGCTAGTTCGGCTTAAGATCTTTCGAAAGTGAGGGGAGAGTAATTAACCCCCCTCTTACGCCCTCCATTTACTGAAACACATTCAATCAAAGTTCAGATAGAGCCATTTTGTTCAACGTAGTTGAAAGTTCTGGAAATTATGTCTTTAAGGATGACAAACCCCCAGAGTCCCCAGGGCGAAGTCTGTAAGTTATGTCCTGGGGGTATATAAGGTTTTTTAATGATAGAGTAGTCGTAAAAACTTCAAAAGGGGCTCATTCAATTGAAAATTTAGAGGGCTAGTTCTCTTTTTAATAGGTGAAAGTGATTCGACGGTAACTAACCCTCTCTCACGCCCAACATTCCTCCAAACACATCCAATCAAAATTTAGCCATTTTGTTCAACGTAGTAGAAAGTTCTCAAAATTAGGTCTGTGAGGACGACAACCCCCCCCCCCCTCAGCCCTCAAGGCGAGAGCTGTAAGTTATCCCCTGGGGGAATATAAGGTTTTTATTGAAAACGTTGTCGTAGAAACTTCAAAAGGGCTCATTTGATTTGAGATTGAAAGAGCTAGTACCTTTTTTAATAGTTGAAAGTGATTGGAGAAAGACTAACGCCCCCCTCACGCCCACCATTTTCCCAGTCACATCCAATCAAAATTTTGAGATAGAGCCATTTTGTTCAACGTAGTTGAAAGTTCTGGAAATTATGTCTTTAAGGATGACAAACCCCCCAGAGTCCTCAGGGCGAAGTCTGTAAGTTATGTCCTGGGGGTATATAAGGTTTTTAATGATAGAGTTGTCGTAAAAACTTCAAAAGGGGCTCATTCAATTGGAAATTTAGAGGGCTAGTTCCCTTTTTAATAGGTGAAAGTGATTCGACGGTAACTAACCCCTCTCTCACGCCCAACATTCCTTCAAACACATCCAATCAAAATTTAGCCATTTTGTTCAACGTAGTAGAAAGTTCTCAAAATTAAGTCTGTGAAGATGACAACCCCCCCCCCCCTTCAGCCCTCAAGGCGAGAGCTGTAAGTTATCCCCAGGGGGAATATAAGGTTTTTATTGAAAACGTTGTCGTAGAAACTTCAAAAGGGCTCATTTGATTTTAGATTGAAAGAGCTAGTACTTTTTTAATATTTGAAAGTGATTGGAGAAAGACTAACGCCCCCCTCATGCCCACCATTTTCCCAGACACATCCAATCAAAATTTTGAGATAGCCATTTTGTTTAAAGTAATTGAAATTTCTGGAAATTAGGTCTTAGAGGATGAAAACCACCCTCACAGCCCTTAGGGTGAGAGTTGCAATTTATGCCCTGGGGCATATAAGGTGTTTATAGGAAGTGTTGTCGTAGAAACTCAAAAAGGGCTCATTCTATTGGAAATCGAAAGGCTTAGTGCCCTTTTTAATAGTCGAAAGTGATTGGAAGACTTGATATTTTTATAGTAAAGATCGATGTGGGTATAATGTATTATTTTTTTTTTTTTGTTGTTGTTGTTGTTTCAACCAGGGCACTTTGTATCGAAGGAGTTGTCGTAGGAACTTCGAAAAGGGCTCATTCGAATGAAAATAGAAAGGGCTGATGCCCTCTAAAAAGTCCAAAGTGATTGGAAAAAAACTATTCCCCTCCCACGTCAACCCTCCCATTTGACTTTATGTTTGAAAACTAAATGTTGCCATAAGATTAAATCAAAATGCACTGTGTTAATACTAATTCCCAATAAGGCATCTCAGCAGTATCCCAAGAACGACTGAGGGTCTTATGTTCAAACTTTTGGGGCTGCTTCTGCTCTTAAGATTTAACCAAATCAAAATAGCGTAAGTGTATCCAAGCTATCAAAGAAAGTAAACAGATTTTTTTTTTGCAAATGGTATCAAGTTTTCCATTTCAGGTCAACTAGACGAGGCATGAAATTAAATTAAACACTTCTATTTGTGTCCAATTTTTTAAGAGGGTGTATGTTGTTAAAAATTGCTGAACATTTTTCTCCAGCATACACATAGCAGGCTAAACTATAAATCTTTAAGAAAACTAAAAGAGTTAAAGTATTATTTCCTTTTTCTCTGAACAGACTATGTCAATATAAAACGAACAGAAATTAACTAAAAAAAACTTTCTCCAAAAAACAAGTTTTTCAAAGAAAAGTAAAGAACTCCATTAAACAAAAATGAGCAAAAATCAAATCAAATAATCTACCAAGCGTAAAACTACCACAAATCAGCATCGATAAATAAATGAAACCCAAAACGAACAGAAATTACAATAAATAACCGAGTCAAACTCAAAACGAGCAGAAATTAACACAAGTTGGCCTCAAAACCCCTATGCCTTCCCAAGGCCAGATCATAATTTGCACTTTACTGAAAAAAAATACAAATGAATGTGCATTGTCAGTTTAATATACATATGTTGATATTTAGTAATCAAAATCTTAATATTATTTGATTTATTAAAGTTATAAGAGTAAAAACATTTTTTTTTTATTATTAAAACATTTAATATTATTTAATATTATTTATTTTTATTATTAAATAATAGTGCATAAACTGAGCATTTCAATAAACACAACACGAAATAATGTAGTATTTTTATTTGGTTCTAGGCGTTATCCCCCACCCCTCGTGGAAAACATCCCCCAGAAATACATCATCACTGAAAGGAAATTATTCCAAACAATTTACTCAACACTGAAAATTCCCTCACACTCCCTTCCCCTGCAGAAAACTCCTCCGGGAAAAATGTCTGTATGTTTCCCAACAACAAATACTATCTGTAAGCAATGACCAAATTACAAAAATTAAAGCACTAGAACTTCTACAATGTGGTTCTCAGATTGTTTTAAAGCTTGGGAGGGAGAGAGATACCTCAAAGGTAGCATTTTAACGCAAAACAATCCTAAATATCATTGAACCATCAGATAAACACATAATTAGTTCTAAGGGAGAGACGAGGGGAGGATGGAGGTAGAAACTGATGTATGATATCCAGGGCTCTAACCAGGATTTTTTGCTTAAAGGGGGAGGTTTCAGGTGGAGGGGAGGGTTACAAAGGAAAATTTTAAAAACGTATAAAAAATGTGAAACTGATATCTACGCCCTTATGATTTTTGGGAATATTTCTGGTCTACGCTGTTACTATGAAAGTAAAGAGTAATATTAAACCAAAAATGAGCAGAATTTATTCCTTATAAAAGGAGAACTGCCCCTTCCTTATTCACACTTCCACCTCATGGTCGCAAAAATTTCGGAGGGAGCTCATTACATCAGAAATTGAGAGTTCAAGTCATATTTTTGTAAGTCAAAAGTGATTGGAAACCAACCAGCCGCGAGGGGGGGGGTATTTTCCGAGGGAAAATTTTCCACGAGGGGTATTTTCCACAGGGGGTATTTTCCGCAGGGAAATATTTCCAGGAGGGTATTTTCCGGGGGGGGGAAGGGGGTAAGCACCGGCCACCTTTTTATTTATAACTCTCTTAATGGGAAATTTTATAAATAAGTGGCATTTGACTAGTTTTTTTTTTTGTGCTGTGAGTAAATCTTAGTTCTGTGGAGTTTCAAGCGAGGAAGCGAAGAATGCCTTTGGTCTCTGCCCACTCTAAAACATCGAGTAATCTTTTTTAATTATGTATATTCCGAAAATTCACCATTCATTATGAATGCGTCCCTCTTCTAAAAAACGTCTACTTACGCGTGGGGGAAGTTTTATGGGAGGATCTACCACCAACACGTACTGTGGGCGGCTGCTTAAGAAAAAGAAAAAGAAAAAAAAAAAGAAAAAAAGGGGGAAAATTGAATGGGATGGCTTAAATATATGTGTGTGAAAAATTATCTTATCAATAATTTTATTATTATTTTTCTTCAGACGGGCAGAGACTAATGCAAAGACATAATGGCTTAAGTATCAGTTCCTGCCTCGTGATTATGTTTTACAATAATTACTCTTTATCTTCCAGAGGAATAATTACAGGACTGCGCAAATTGTGGAAAATGTATTAATTCTTTGACCACTAGGATTCACATACTACTCGAAAAGATCAAACGTCGCCTTCCTAAGAACAAGATTACCACTTCAACAATTTATTATTTACTGGATTGAGGCGAAATAATTTACTAAATCGAGTTTCATTTTGTTAGATCTTGCCAATAACAGGCCGTTAAAAAGCATGCAGGTTTTCTTAATATTCATAGATTCATTTTCACTTCACCAGTGAACAAACCTGAAACATGACATCCAGCTCATTAATTTGCGCAGAGCCCAAAACATTTACTGACTGGTGTCATGTCTAACTTTAATGACTTTTTTTTTTTCAAGATTCAAGTGGATACCGAGATATCCCAATAGCTCAACGATCGTTCCTCAACGGCTATGCAGCTTCTCATATTCGCTGTTTCTCCCCTTTCATTTTCTCAACTTGTATTCAGATCTATCACAGCAACGTGTCTGAATCTCTGTGGAAGGGGAAGTGAAGCACTCCCACTGCTTTGGCAAATTACCTTCGTTGGTCAAAAAGTTCTACATATGTGAGAGTTGGTTCGCACAGTCGTATTCTAATATGGATCTGATCTGCAAGCCTAAAGAGACAGAAAAGATACACTTCCCAATCGACTGGAACCCAATGCCGTCTGTCCTATCCTGACAAAATTGTCAGTCTTTTATCAGGCAAAAAAAGTTGCCTTTCAACTTATACGATCAAGGCATTGAAGAATGGCAAGTGAGCCTGATGTCATTACGCGTCTTTTTTTTATAATTTCAAATCTCCTGTGGAGTCGATGGTACGGAACACAGTTTCAGTTGTGGTGAATCTCTAAAAGGGAAAATAGCATCGAAGTAAATCTTGAACAGGCGACAAGATTCTCACAAAACTTTCTAGGTTTAACCAGTTTTACTGAAGCATAGATGCCAACCGTGCCTATCTTTTTTCTGCGCTTTTTGTCTTTATCGTATAGTCATTTACTAAAAGAGGGCAGCTACTCTTATCTGCGTGGTTGGTTGCAACTACGGTCGTCCCTATACTTTTTCTTCCCTGCTGTATTCCCCTAAGCTAGTGACATTCAGAATATATTAGATTATTCGGCTCTGTCCCAAGTTCTGTGGACGAGATTGTTTCTTTCTCATCGCGGCTTGGCAGGTAACATCTTGTTTCAGGTCTGTCAGCGGTCAAAGAAAATGATCTAAAGCCGGTGATGGCTTTGTCTACATTGCACCAGCTGAGAGCAATAATACTTTCTCGGGGCATAAGTCTGACGCTCTTTTGCTAAAATCTTGAGAAAGATTTTCTCCTAGTTTTCTATGTGTTTTATTGGATTGAGTGATATATCCTACCTTGTCTATGATGATGACCTTTTCCTAATAAGTCAATCCAAAATTGGACTTTCGCTTAATAGTGCTAAATGTGACTGTCTTTCTTTCAATGTCTCTCCCTCTGGTATACCTAAGTTCTCCAAATTTCCCCATCCTAAGTGTTGATTTGATTAGGTGGTTGGATATTACACTTACAAAAACCTCACGATACTTCGAGAGCGTGCTGTCCGTGAGGCTAAGGTGAAAATTTAGATTGATTGCTCTAAAATTGAAGTCCACGATAGGGCTATATATAATCGTATTGCTTTCGGCAAACTTTTTTCTATTTTCTGACAATTCTCTTCATCACCTCTCTGGCCTTTACCCTATATTTAAGACAAAGATATCCCCTAATATATTCAGTCTTCTTATTTCCTTTACCGTAGATTACTACTTTATCTTTGGTATCAGAACAGAAAAATAATGAAAAACTTGCCAAATATTACAAAGAAGTTGACTGATCAACACAACGTCTCTCAGAAACGGCGTATCGGTGCTTCTCACCTTATCATGGTTTCATCCGTTTTGTTTTATTAGTATTTTTTTAAAGTTCTTAATGTCTTACTCCACTATGTGTCCTTATGTGATGTAAAACATGGGTAATAAATACGATAATCAAATCATATTATTTACTCAAGCACTGTTCAAGACTGTGCTATTTCTGTCTTGGGGAGTTGTAATTCACTCTCTTAGCGTATATTATATAGGCAAGGTGGGAGGAGTATCAAGCATGATTCACTATATGAGCTACATTATTGTGATTATCTTCATTAAGACTGATGTGGTTCCCTCTATCAATGGTTTGCTGCAAACTGCTACTTGCAGGGGTAAATAGCCACCCGACTCTGCTAGCCACCTCTCATCCTCCTCAGTAAAACTATTTGGTCTTGCATCCGTGCCTAGGTGCCTAGGCCGTATTGGCAGGCTGGGTAAGTTCCTATCAATTGATGCAGTAAGCACTGAATTTTTTTAATGAAACACTTGCAGAGCAAGCCCAATTGGGCTAATGAGTTTTGCCATTTGGGCTGGTGTGGTCCACGGAATGGTGCTTCAACTTTTCCTTTCAGGAAACTTTAAAGACAGCCAATGATTGGTACCGATTCCGGTACGACCAAAATTTGAAGTAATGAATAATGAAAACTGATAATGTAGAACTTTGCTATTAATTTTTCACCTGTAGTCAGAACTGAAAGCTCAAGTTTGTCGGAAGAGATAGAAGTGTAAACAATACCAAGAAACAATATCTAGAACGAACAAAATGCTACTTCCAGTTACAAAAAAAAAAAGCAATAAAAATAAAGAGTTGGTAATCTATTAAACGAAAATTAATTTAGAATTAAAGAGAAAAAAAAGAAGGGACAGAAATAGATATAATCTATATTAAAAATTTCAGGGGGACCAGTTAAGTCTGACATTAAAATGTCCAAAAAAGAGGAAAATAAAAGAAGTAAAACTTACCTACGGGATTCGCACCTTTAAAAACGTGCTTGAAGTCCTTTTTCTTCATCGGAGGTAATGAACGAATGTACGTCCGCGCCTGAAAGAACATCAGTTGAATGCAAACATTTAAAACTATTATAAATACTCTGAGAGTTCCCATAAATTAAATTATGTTCCCATAAATCAAAATCAAATGAATAAATCAAATCAAATTTGTTCCCTTGCCCTCTTAAAACTTTCGTGGAGTTGTGTCTCTAGTACCTTACAAGGTATGTTGAAATAATAGAAAAATTACTTTTTTAATCGGCATCCGTTAAAGACGTAAAAAGGAATTTGGTCATAACAAACAAAAAAGACGACAGGAAAACATTCAAATACTCTAAAAACGAGTGAAATCCAGAGACAGCTCAACACTGTGACACCAAGCCTTAGTGCACTCTTTAGTAGCACAAAGATAAAATAAAAAAGAAATAAAAATCAAAAAAAGCCATCATGTTAAAAATATGGCCGAAGTGTGTAAGAAAAGGAACATGTAAAACAAGTTTGATAAAAGCGAAAAAAGAGAGTGACAGTGGAACTTAAACGAACATATATTATTCCGTAAACTTCTTCGCTGCCACCGCTCAAACCCCCAACCTTTCTGGTAAAGCTTAACTAGTGCTAAACTGCATAGAAATGATCCGGTATTTGAAGGGGACTTCCCCCTATCCTCCCACTCTTTCTTCTGAAGTTAAAACCCCCCCCCCTCCCCCATACAAGTTACATACCTGGATGCATATTGGTCAAAATAGTATGGAGAGGGTATTAGAGCGCTTTTCTATAAAAACAGGGGACACAATGAAGAATAAAACACACATTTTTGGCCACTATTTTTCGATTTTACCGAAAGATAATTCTACGTAAAACGGGCAATATGCCTTATGTGCGAGAGTGGTTGCATATAATCTCAAAAATGACAACAACAATATTTCCCTCTTGTAATATAGTTTATTCCAAGACAAAATAAAAGAAAAGATAGCACTGGCTAAAAAAAGAAGCGACAGATAGGTAGCAAAGAAAATATTTGATAATCCAAATTCCTACCTCCTCACTAGTAATTTTTTGAAGAAAATCATCCTCAGGTGTGCCTATAAGCCAAAGAATCCTTGTAAGCTGGTCAATATCTAAGGACTCACACGGTTAAGTTGATAAAAACACTATTTGGACAAGACAAGCACAAAAGAGACAGTTCACGGTATCACAAACAACACAGCAACGAAAAATTTTATGTTAGTGGGTTTCTAATAAATGTTAATCATATTAACAACAAGCAAACAGGATTCACTGTAAATTATTCAGACTAAAAAGATTAACGACCTAGCAGGGGTATCAATTGGAACCAACAAAGTCAGAGTTTTAAAACCCGAAATTTTCCTAGTACTAAAAAAAGAAAATTCAAAAATGATGTAAGGAACTGTGTTCTTTATTCTTGCCCCTTCCCTATCATAATGATAAATAGTGGCCTTTCTCCCCTTCTCCACATCAAATTTAGTATTGAATTAGTGTTTCTGAAACTTACACGTTTTTGTTGTTCTTTTTTTTGCTAAAAGATCACCTTCTATATAGCGCCAGGTCCCCGCATTCAAAATTGGTGATATTGATTCGGGAATTGATTTACTGGGGGGAAAATGACATTAAATGACATTCGGGAATTGATTAAAAATGACATTATAAAATATGTGACAACATAAATTTTCGCATTAACACTGTGTATAGAAAAGAAACTGGCCAAATGAAGTTTTAATAAATAACTAAGTAGTTCTGCGCATGACCCAATATATTACGCCTTACATCAATTTCAACAAGTCAAAAGGAAGTCGATAAACTTGCTAGTTTGAATGATCCACTGGTGAGATCTTTTATACCTAATTAAATTGTCAAACCGAAATAATTTTTACATAGTAAATTTATTCATTTCCAAAAAGGCAGCAAGGAAAAAGAACTTGAATAAAAAGAGGGAAGCAGACCCCAGATATTTGTAATGCTTAAAGGAAACATAGGCGTTTTTGTTCTTTTTTTGCTAAAAGATCACCTTCTATATAGCGTCAGGTCCCCGCATTCAAAATTGATGATATTGATTCGGGAATTGATTTACTGGGGGAAAATGACATTAGGAAAAAATAAAATATGTGACTACATAAATTTTCGCATTAACACTGTGTATAGAAAAGAAACTGGCCAAATGAAGTTTTAATAAATAACTAAGTAGTTCTGCGCATGACCCAATATATTACGCCTTACATCAATTTCAACAAGTCAAAAGGAAGTCGATAAACTTGCTAGTTTGAATGATCCACTGGTAAGATCTTTTATACCTAATTAAATTGTCAAACCGAAATTATTTTGGCATAGTAAATTTATTCATTTCCAAAAAGGCAGCAAGGAAAAAGAACTTGAATAAAAAGAGGGAAGCAGACCCCAGATATTTGTAATGCTTAAAGTAAACTTAAATAGGGTCCTCTTCTTTACAAAGGGTATTTTATTTTTAGTTACTTTACAGTGTACTAAGATCAGAGCCGTTGAGCTAAGACAGAGCCCCGAAAGAAACTTTCCTCTTCTCCCCTTTTTTTTAAGCAACAAACCTATAAGGTAAATTCCTGAAGCCAAGAAGGAAACCCCTAGGTATGGGCATCTCTGAGAATAAGATCACACGAATCCCCCCCCCCCCTAAAACCTCCCCTAACGACTGCCCCAATTATTATGCCTAACTGATGCTCGAGCAACCTGAACATAATTGAATTTTCACGCTTCTTTATATAGCAAGGCCAGAGAGCTCAAAGCAACATTGCTAGCGATACTGATTTTGGTACTCGGTGGAAAGCTTAGCATTTGGGTATTCTTACTTCAGCAAAGCTTTGTTGAGCTTTGAAGTCGACGCAGAGTTAGTCGTGAAAAGAGAATTAGGGTAAAACCACTACAGTTTCACAGAAAAGGAAAAATTGACCCCACTTTAGTTCAGCACAGCCATGCAAATTTTTTCCTGTTAGTTAGCTTTTTCATCAATTCCTGGCTATATGATTTCTACCATTAATACTAAAGAAAAAAAAGATTTCGATGGAATAGCTTTCAAATCTGTTTCTTGTAAAATTACACAAGACTGAGGAACATGAAGAAACAGGGGGAAGGAACTAATTGGAATCAAATCACAAGTGGCATTGATCTCAAACAAGATCAATCGAAATTCCCCAGGCAAAAATTAATAATACTAATTTCAACAACGCATAGCAGCATGAGGTTGTCTGAGGCGAACTCAAAGTAATCTCAGTTTCTGGACTATTTTTACCTGAATTATCATTACTCCTCGAATAAGAACGTCAATTGGAACCACAGTCCCCCGAGGTTCCTGGCCGGTATTGAATATACAATACGCAAAGGAAGAGGATTAAGAGATAAAAACAACATGGATTCACAAATTAATATGGACGCAACCACAAATGCCCAAAACTACTACCAGAAAGCGTTAAATAAAATTACCTCTTCGCTTCCCAATTTTTCAGGCAGAAATTCACTCGGCGTCCCAGTCAGAGCCATAATTCGCAAGAGTTGATCGATGTCTAAACGATCATCAGTCAGGGAAATATACAAAACAAAAAAACAAACAGAAAGACATGTAAAGACACAAACATAAACTCAGCAGAACATGCAATATTTGAAATGAAACAAGTAAGCAAATTCATTAATACCAAGTATCATTAGGAAATAAATCCTATCCATTGGTTATTAATCAATCTTCACCTGCGAGATTTCTAGGAAAATTGGATGAAAATCCACACATATTTACAATCAATTTATTTTAACGTTCGATTATCAACTGGAAAGTTATAATTCATTCAAAATATGGGCTGCAGTAATCCAAAGACATTTAAACACATAAATTTTAAACGAAACGGGGAAAAAAAAAATAGTGTTCCAGTTTTTTCTCACTGTTATCAGCTGGCAGTTGTTTGTATGAAGAAGTTTTCCTTTTAGCATGTAAGATACAGCAAAAAACAACCTCAATATAAAACACAGGGGTTTGGACCATTTGTATGATAAAAAAGGGATTTAATACATTTTTTAAGAATTCCTATCATCTGAAGAGCAAATAAGATACGCAAAGTGAATTTAACAAACCGAAAGAGCGCGCTGAGATTCTGAATATACAGTGATAATCTCAGTTTAACAGTGTCCAATAACGACTTACAAATTACCGCAGCCGACATGGCATTTGAATTTGCTATCTTTAGACATTTTGGGCAAATCAACAATTCGACAATTTGTCTGTGTTATAAGAGTCATAAAAAATAGGCTAACAGAATATTTAAAATCTCCCTCCAACAGATAAATATGCGTGCAGAGTTGTAAATGAAATATATAAACAAATATTTTGATCCGAACAACAATAATGAGTATTACTGTTTAGTTACTGTTGAGTATTGCTGTTTAATCTTTAATTAGTTTATACAATGTTTCAATACGACTATTTTGTAGACGAACAGCCAAACTTTCGTTACCAGAATATATTCCAGAAGAGTTTGTCGAATCTCAAATGAAGTTTGGTAGAAAGTAGGAACCAGTATCATAGTTGTACCTTTTTTTTATTCCTTAGTCTCATTAATTTGGGGTGGGTTTGGTATTTAATTCTTTTCATCCTGGCGTGTATCAGAAGGATTTGTCAGATCTCAATTAGCCTTTTTGGAATTTTTGGAAAGATCAACAATTATTGCAATTTGGATATATAACAGAGGATTTTATTAAGTAAGTTAGTAAGTTAGGTCCCGGCCATCCTCGTGGGATGTTTTGGGGCCACTCTTCTTTCTAGCTCATGCGTAAGGGCTCGGTACGTTGCTCTATCTGGTGCGATACGTGACAACTGGGCTATCTTGACATTGTCGAAGTGGAAGTTCTCCATCCAACGTTTTTGTGGTCTGCCTCGTCGACGAAGACCATGGAGGGATCCTTCAAGGGCGATTTTCGGGATACGGCTCGGCTCCATTCGCTTGACGTGGCCGAACCGGCGCAGTTGTTGCTCCTTCATTTTACTTAGAATGGTTTCAGTGAACTGGAACCTTTGGCGTACTTTCACATTTGTGATTCGGTCAGTGTATTTGATTCTAGCAATGCGACGGAGGCATCTCCCTTCAAAAGCTAGAAGTTTTCTTTCGTCTTCGGTTGTCAGAGTCCATGTTTCGCATCCATAAATAACTATGGGGATTACTAAACTGTTGAATAGGCGCATTTTGAGTTTATTGGCTAGGTGGTTGCTTTTCCAGAGGTTGGCTAGTCTTTGGAAGCTAGAGCTAGCAAGTGCAAGTAGACGTTTCACGTCAGAACTATGGCAATTATCTGAGGAGAGTAGGCTACCAAGGTACAGGAAGTGGTCAACCGTTTCAACCTGTCTCCCGCCTATGGTGATAATGGGCGGGTTGTCTAGTTTACGTCTGGTAGTTAACCTGACTGTGGTCTTGCTGCCATTAATCTCCATCCCAAACGGCTTTGTGGTATCGTAGAGTTTATCAGGTTGTGCCTGCAGTTCTTGTGTAGAGTTGGCTAGCTCAACAATATCATCAGCGTAGGCAAGAATGTCTATCAGCAGCCCTCCTATTGTTGCACCATATTCCGACTGCATCAGTGACAGAACGACATTTAGAAAGAGGTTGAAGAGATGTGGTGATAATATCCAACCCTGGAGTAGTCCAGACGAAATTGTGAACTCTTCTGACGGTCCATCAACGGTTATTACTTGGCCTCGGAACTGGTCGTACAGACTCTTGATTACTTGGACTATCTCATAAGGGATCCCGTAGTAAAGGAGGATTTGCCAGAGTCCTTCGCGCCATATCAGGTCAAATGCCTGACGGAAATCAACGAATAGTTGGTAGTAGAGTTCTTGGTTGAATTCGATGTATCGTTCCTTGAGTTGTCGAACGACGAATATCTGATCGATTGTGGATCTTCCAGGGCGGAAGCCGGCCTGATATTCTCCAATGGCAAAGGCAGTTGTTGCTTGTAAGCGTCGGAGTAGGACTTTTGTCAGGACACGTGGCTGATGGCTCGTGAGGCTGGTCGGACGGTAGTATCCACACTCTTTCTTTGACCCCTTTTTGTGAATATGTACAATGGCAGCCTTGCACCACTGACAGGGTACGTGGCCGGTTTCCCACACCGCAGACACAATGGCGTGGTACAGATCAGTTACATCATCCGATCCGACGTTATGAGTTCAGCGATGACTCCATCTGGGTCAGGGGCTTTTCCTTGTTTGAGAGCGACTTGATGGCTGAATCGGTTTCTGACTTGAGTGGGGGTGGTGGTCTGAGTTCTTGGTCGGGTATGGGGAAGCGGGTTAGTATTTCAGGATCCGCAGCTACTGGTGGATTCAGTTTATCGTTAAAGAATTCTTTCCATCTTTCAAGTTTCATCTTTGAATCGCTAATCTCATTTCCGTCTTTGTCCAGGATCACTGATATTTGTGGCTCTTTTTTCCGGCTTAATTCACGTACCATTCTGAAAACTGCTCCGCTGTTCCGCTTCTTGAACAATACTCCGTAGTCTTCGCATTTCTTCCGCAGGTGGTTAAATAGTGCCTTTTTGATCTCTCGCTCTACTCTTCTCTTGAGGAGCTTGTAAGTATCCCGGCTGTGTCGCTCGGGAGTTATTACAAAAAAGTCGCTTATCCTCGCATAGCGCAATGAGCTCATCTGTGATTCATGGTTTTTCATTCGGAGTTTTTCGTCCGAGGACGTCGTTCGCTGTCTCGATGATCGCTAATGTGGCCTGCTCGGTCAGGGAGTCTATCTCATTAGCGGTGGTCAAGGGAAAATGATTTGCCAGGATCTCTCCTGTAGCAGATCCATCCGGAATCTTGGAATTTTTGTTGCTCTATGCAATTTTCTCATTCTTAGCTTGAACCTTGACATCAGGAGAGTGTGGTCAGAGTCGAAGTCTGCTCCAGATAATGCTACTGTGTCTAGCATGGAAGACTTCCAGCGCTTCTATATCAGCATATAATCAATCATGTTCTCGGTTTTCGTCTGGAGGTCTCCAGGTCACTTTACGTCGATGGCGGTGTTTGAATTGTATTCGTTACGAATAACCCGTTTTCTCGGCAGAAGTACAGCAATCGTTCGCCTCTCGCATTGATTTTACTGTGACCAAAAGGCCCCATTATATTGCACCGACCGGTGTTATCCGTACTTACTATAGCGTTAAAGTCCCCCATGACAGTCAGTACGTCTTTCTTATGGATTTGGTCGATGATGCTTTGTAGTGTGAAATAGAATTCATCACATTCTTCCTCACTTCTGGCGGAGTCTGGGGCATAGACTTGGACAACAGAGATATTCTTGGCAGCTCCCTACAGTCGTAAGACGGTTATTCTTTCTGAGACTGGGGTGAAAGAGATTAGAGATTTTTTTTATTAGAGAAAGAGATTAGAGGAGTCTATTGGATCACAGCCAAATTTAGTGAAAATTAAGTACCCAAGTTACACCTTTCATGGAGAAGAATGGGGGAGGATACATGATCCAAACCCTTGTGGGAGAACGAGAATAGTCCAAATATTCTTGTCATCAAAAGATCAATTAAGACTGTCAGATCTCATTTTGACCGACAGGAAGTGGGAGATTTCAATCAAACGTTGCAGAGTGTAAACGCTATCGTTCTATTTGTGCCCAATCTCGCCCGAACCAGAGCCTACCTCCATCGGATAGGGAGGAAGGGCTTAAGTTTTGTAATAGCCTATTCAACATCTACCAAAACGAAATATCTGATATTTCGCAAAACATGATGGAATGTGAGCATAAATTTCACGTGAACATTTTTGGCGGTGTGGATCCGATCTAACCTCTGTGGGGGATGGAATCCCTAAATTCTTGTAACCACAACATCTACCAGTAGGGGTTGGCAGATAGCAATCAATATTGATGGGACGTAGGAGTATTGGTCTTAGTTGAGCCTTTTGGCGGGCCCAAGCTCGACCAATTAGCTCTGGGAGGGTTAGGAATGGGACCCTAAATCATTGTTATTGCGACATTTTGCAGCAATACTTGTCGCATTTCAGCCATAATCAGCTGGGAGTAAGAGCTAGTATCCTAATTATGCCTTTGGAGACACCAAAGCGTTTTCACATCCGAGAATTCTGAGAATCAAACAAGTTATGGAAGAAACAGGTTCAGCCAAATAAACAGGTTGAGTTTAAGAATTTAGGCCACGAATCTCTGTTTGAAAAATACGTCACATAGGGCCTTTTGAATCGCCCAACTCGATCTGCCAGAAGAAGTTGTTTGATCTTAGCCAAACTTGTTGAAAGATATAACAGATAGTGTCTTAGATGCAATTTCCGGAATCCGCAATCAATCTGACTTTTTTTACGAGAGCAGGGGGGGGGGGGGTTAAGGACGACTTAGATTCTAACGAACAACCAAGCTTCTTCAGGATTAACAATTAATGTCCTAGTTATAGATTCCGCTATCAATTCATCCTCTGCAGGGTGCGATAAGGGCTTCCTACGTTCACAAACTTTCACAAAGGGATGTCAAATCCCAACAAAACTATCCAGCCCAAAAGAGGTTGACTGATAGTCAAACTTTTTTAGGGTGAGCATTCGAATCTCTATTGGGGAAAGAGAAAGGAGCTTCAATATCTAGCTAAGGTTTCGTGTGCCAACGGTCGAACGGACCTCTGTGAAGGAAGAGTTACCTTCATGTTACTCACGTCCGTTAGAAGGGCCTATTGGATAATTAAATTTAAAAGGGGCTAGAGGCTAGGTTTTGAGCTGAACTTACAGAGGGTTCAAGGCGGATCCAATAGATTATGGGGTATTTGCAGCAGTAAACATGTGCCACATGAGCCACTAGACTTGGTTCCACTTTTTCGTTTAGGCTTTTCTTTGTATCTGTAAAACAACACTTTAAGGCGGGTCCATAGCGACGACATCAAATTGTCCAGGGCTATCATCAATATATTAAAAAGAGACAGTTTTTCGATACAGAAATGCAAGACACCAGTGTCACGTGCACCCATTTGTTCGTTGTTTTGTGCATATAGCAAACGGCAAATATGAAACGGCACCCACAAGTTTTTCTTCATTGTGCAAAGTCACATACGTCACTTTGCAATTGTGTCCCAGGTGTCAGAGTAACCGTAATCCATACGGGATCTTGGCAGCAGAGTTCTAGTAAATGTGTCCTTTTCAATTAAAATCTTAAGATAACCCGATACGAATATTTTCTAATCCATAAGAGGGCAACAATACGAAAACAGAGACGTAAATAACCATTTTTATCGCGGGGGAGGTAGAGTTTTTCCTATGCATACTTAAAAGAAAACATATGCTTGGAACATCCAGACTTTGAATATTTTAACTTTTTTTGGCAAAAGGTTCTTGGAAGAGGGGCACGGGGTCCTCATTTGGTCTCAAAGAGCAAGCAAGTATGCACGAAAGCTAATCCCCGTTCCCAAACTCATGTTTTTACAAAAATATTGACATTTATCAAAAATTTTCATATGATTCACCTCTTTTTTTTGCTATTTCAACATGTTGCCTTCTCACCCAATTTTTAAGTACAGCCCTGATTCAATGTACGTTTGTATGAGCGTTTTGCAGTTACCCACGAGTATGTTCTCCAGGCGTACCAGGCCTATTTCAGAGGTGGTTTGAAATGGAATGGCTGAGGTAAAATGAAATTAATTTTGTCCGTTTTCCATGTGTATATTTTTCTCAGAAATTTTGCTGAGCAATATTCAAAAGAACCAGATTATACGAGCTCGGCAGCAATGTTGAGCTGAGCAGTAATTAGTTGAAATCAAACATAAATTTCTGAGATAAAAACTTAAGATGTAAAAACATAATTTAATCCCCTCCCCCTAAAATGGCACAAAATCCGTTTATTCTATAGATTATTCGAAGTAATTTACAACATTCCAGTTTTCCATTTCTTCTAAAATCAGTTCAGGGTTTATTTTGTCGAAGGTTTTGACAAAATTTCTTAGCAGCTTCCTTCAAAATTTAAATAAAACAGAAAAATATTCAGCCAAAAATTCACACAAGAGAAAACAAACACGTTTCCGTTTTGCACAGAAAAAAAAAAAAAATTTTTCCTCCGAATTCTCAGAAATGAGTTGTTTCTGAATATTATATATCAAGCCTTTAAAAACCACTAAATTTCCATAAGAAAATAAGACTTTTTGTCTAGTTAGATGACGTTAATAGAATCTCAGAAGCCGTTAATCTTTTCAAAAGAAAATAAGCCAGATTTTAAAGAGATTACCAGCCAGAACTAACTCAATCCCTGGAATTTATTTAAGGGAAACACCACCAGTACCCAATATAATATTGGTCAACATAGAAAACTGAGGAAGTCAAAAATTAGAAACACCTGACATGAAAATCAAAAGGAACGAGTAGTCAAAACTACAATACTTAAAGCAATCAAATGAAACACTTTCCATACCAAAGATAAACAGAAGCTGCCATTCAGACTTACTCAACTGTAGATTGGAAAACGAAATAAGAAACACGAGCATTCGTTTCAATAAATTAAAAGAAGAGGATTCTGACAATCTTGAATCATTAAAAAGGCCTACTTATATTAAATAAAATCTCATTATTTTTTTTTACTTCCAAGAAAAATAAGGAAGGGTGGGGAATGGGAATCATGGAGGCCGGGAATTCCATTTTGATGATTCTAATTCACTTCAAAGTAATAGTCTCAAGACATTTGTCTTGTCTTTAATATTTATTTAGTTTTATGCATCAAAACAACTTATGAACTCTTATTTCACGAGGACAATCCTTGCGAACAAGAATTAACACAAAATACACTTCTCATTTTTTCTTGCCGTTAACAGATTTTTTTTTTTTTTTTTTTTTTTTTTTTTTTTTGAGGTAAATTTCACTCGACTTTATTCTAAAAACGCATTCAAAAACATTTTCAACACTCAAGTACGTACCAAAAATTCTTGACATTATCCCATCAAATAATTGACACGCTAAAAGGAATCCTCTTTTTCGGTTTATTCCACTATATGTTAGATAAATTTACTACCCCTACTACTATTACTAACAACTCATTCCAGCACCAAAGTTTAAAACGAATCCGATGTAGTGATGGATTACTGTAGCCTTTAGGCACCATATCGGAGCAGCTTAGAATTTTTCCAAGCCACTGAATATGGTTTTTCAGATGTAAGTTGTACCGCGTTTTTTTTTCTCTTTGCTTTCAGCGTTTTTTTTTCCTCTCTTCATGTAATTTTCCTAGATGTTTTAGCAGTGTTATGTTACGTTCTCTATCTTTATGTTACGTTTTAACAGTTCAGTCTAATTTCTTTTTCAATTTATAAAGGGTTCTGGGCTTTAAGCAGAAGTTTTTGGACATTTTTTTATTTTATTTCTTTACTGTCTTAATTAAAAGCTAAACCCTTTATTCAAGTATCTATATAATCACAAATTCACCCAAAATACTGATTCATAAGTTTCATTAAGTTGTAATGATCAATAGATACTTTGAAAAGAATGAGACGAAGGAGCAGTATTTGCCCGCCTCAATGCGACTTAAAATCATTTTAAAATTCCATTAAGCTCATTTATTAGAGGAAGAAGCTTTTGTGCTAAACCCAAAAAACAACACCTTTAAAAAAAAAATTGATGGCAGAGCAGGCAACAAACATGTATATAAATAAGGTATTATCAACTCACACTTCCACTGGTTATCTTCTCTAATATATCAATACTAGGACGACCCAACAAATCCAACATTCTATTCAACTGATCTATATCTAGGGTAAAGCAGGGTGAAGGAATACAACTGAATAACCATGCAATAATCATCAGCTGAAAGCTTTTGTATTGCTAAACATTTTGCAATACCAAAAGACTTGTTCACAATAAAAAGGAAAAGAAAAGGGTGCCATGAACTAAAATAATATTTTATTTGCTTCAAAAATAGAATAAAAAAACGTAGAAAATGGAAAAAGGAAATAAAAGTAAATGAAAAGGAAAAGGTGAACCTGAGACTGAAAGAGAGGGAGAGAGAGAGAGAAAGAGAGAGAAAGAAAGAAAGACAGAAAGAGAGAGAGAGAGGGAGAGAGAGAGAGGCTGCTAAAGCACGACTAAGTGCTCTTTCTGGCAAATCTTTGCAATTTAAAAGGCAGAGGGAAATAATATTTGTGCATATATATATATATAGTTGCATATATATATATATATATATATATATATATATATATATATATATATATATATATATATATATATATATATATATATATATATATATATATATATATATATATATATATATATATATATATATATATATATAGTTTCTAAAATATTTAGAAGCTATATGTATATAGCTTCTAAAAACGCAGATAGCAAATCTATATATCTTTTTTCAATACACACTAAGCCGGTAGAAAGATAGACTAAGAGAGAAGAAAAACTTTTATTTACTTTTACTACCCATGAATAAGTTTCTTTTTCTGTTCCATTTAAAATTTAACAATACTAAAAATCTACAAAAATTAGGGGGAAAGAACTACGTATAAAATAGCTACAGAATGCACAGCTTCTGACGTATGCACAGTTGCTAAGTAAGGGGCATGTGCTGTTAGGGCACATTAGCACTACACATTAGTGATAAAAAAAATCTATTTTTCCGAAATGGGTTAAGAGCAATAAAAACGTCAACAAAACGGCAGATATACGAATTGATATTCTCAATCCGCTTTTAAATATGGCATATATCCATAAATGTTAGTGCAAATATCAATATATGCTTTTATTATTAATATTAGTACTAATATTCCCTGTTGGTTTCAGATTCACTCGGACTTCGTTTTTTAAGTCGTTACGGTTTTACTTTATTTTATTTTATTCTTCTGTTCCTGAATTTGTAAATTTTTAAGACTTCTACTTACTTTTTTTTTAGCGGAAAACGAAAGAATATCAGTCCAAATATTTGTCATTTCTTTTTCTTTGTTTTTATTAGCTCACGGATACATTAAAAATCTTTGATTTTTTTGGCATGATTAACCAATTCCATTTACTATCTTAAAAACTATTTATTTAAGATAAAAATTATCAGAAACACATTATTTAGAAGTAGACCAAAGCTAAAGGCAGATTACATCAAGTTCGTCAATTCGGTCAGGATTATTCCAGCAAAATGTTACTCTCAACAACTCGCAAAAGCAAAATTTTTCGCAGTTAAATCGTCAATGCATAAAATCACTAAGAATCATTGCATAATATTTCACTTAGTTTTTCACTGATTCATTTCTAATTTTTTACATAAACATTTAGTACTTTATTTGAAATATCTCCAAGAAAATAAGAATCTTTAATATCCTTGGGTTCGTTAATAAAATCAATTAATTCAACTAAAAAAATTGATTCTTAAAATGTTATTAGTTAGAACACCAAAATTTATTTTCAAAGTTTACAGACTTGATATATTTTAAAGGAGCTCCCAAGGTTTGGGAGCTTCGGAGTTGGAAAGTTTGGGAGTTGGAAAGCAAAGTTTGGGAGTTGGAAGTTATTGAAATAGTGTTACACTTAACTCAATACTAGCATTTTTGAAAGATAAACAAGATTAACACACTATTAGTTATAGTGTGTTATGGGCAAGTAGAAATGACCCTATTGATCGTGACAGCACACCATATATGGGCATAGAGTCCCTAAGGAGAACACCTGTGCTGTCAGTCCGATGGGGGCACCATATATGGGCATGGAATCCCTAGGGGAATGGATTTCCGAGAAATTGATTGCGTAACCTAGCCTAACCTCATGAGCTCGTGACGGGGCACCATATATGGGCATAGCCTCCCTAGGGGAAAATGGATTTCTGAGAAATTGATTGCGTAATCGAAGGGGAAGTGAATTTCCGAGAGCTTGATTGTGTAATCGATTGAGAATTTTATTGATCTAGGACTCATGACGGGGCTCCATTTATGGGCATAGAATACTGAACGAACACCAAGCTATCATCTACAATTGACTCTAACGCCGAACGGGACTCCATTTATTCATGGTTTATTAATATCTGATAGATGATGTCAAGGTCGATTTATTTTTGTTGTTGTTTGGCCAAGTGTAATGACACTGGGGATGATTTACCTAATCGCTAGGGGAATGTATTGATCTAGGGGAACTAAATTTCCAAGGTCGATTTATTTGTTGTTGTTGTTGTTGTTCGTCCAGGTGCACGCTAGGGAGAATGTTATGATCCAGGAATAGGAAACAGAATCACGTGTCTCCTTCTAAACCAATCAGAGAGTAGATTACATCACATTCTAAGCCAATCAGAGGCTCGCTTACATATGGTTTCCCCCATTACATCGCAATTCGCCCTTGAGATTTCATATATAACGGACATGCATTGTGATTAAATTATCAGAAAGTATTGTGACACAACGGATACAACAAAGAATATTATTGATTAGTTAGAAGCCTTGGCAGCCTCAATTTACCATGTGAGTTCTGTTTTAATACATTTTCATTTTTATTTTCAAAATAAAATTATTTTCCTTGGTCACCCTCCAGTATATTCAGGTAAATCCCCTCCCACCCTAATACAAACTCCACTATGCTATCTTTATACTCGCTAGAAAACGTAAAATATGTTCTTTTTACCACCTAAACCCCCCTCTCCCCCTCTGTTTATGACTGTAATTCTTCCAATGGAAATATTTCTCTTTACGTTAAATTTATAAAATTTTATGCATTCTATATCCTAGCTAAAAGTGACAACTGACTTCTGTCAATTCTTAGGCATTAAGCCGCTATGTTTTGGCACAAGGTTATAATTAGTTTAGTCACCCTTTTCCAGTTTTGTTTACGATAGCGGCCTAGCCAAAGGGATTGTTTTTCCCGTCAAATTAAAACAGTTTCAGACAAAAAGAGATTGCAATAATTAAGCTAGGCCTACACAACCTGTATGGAAGTAGAGAAACGAGTTATTTTCAAAATTAAGGTCTAACAATATTTTTAGGACATTGCTGAAAAGGGGGGAGGGGGACTTCATTGTGATAAATGCATTCTAGACAAAATTATGGCTAGGTTAGGTTATGGGCGTACTAATTTTTATTCTGTGAAAAAGGGAAAATTATTTCAATACTAACTTTTTTCTCTTCTTTAAGGACAATTATGAAGAATGTATTGCCCCTCCACCTGTAAAGAGAGCAAGGGAGGGTGAGGCAGCCCCACAGCACGCCAGCCACTGGTTGGAGAACCCTTCTGCCACATCGGTGCAAGAATGTAACGCCGTCGGCCCGTCCACTTTCCATCATGCGTTGCCTTCAAGAGCTGCCCCACCTATACAAGGTCAGGAGGTGGCCCTCCAGCATGCTTCGCCAGGGCCTTCAGGCACTGAAATGCAGCCAGGATATAAAAATGTGAGCATTTTTTTTACCTAACTGATAGAAATATCTAAACAAACCCATTTTTCATCGCTGTAAAAGTGTGTGTGTGTGTCTCAGAGATATTAAAATATTAACCCCCCGCCCTAACCATTGTTTTAAATTTCTCTGCTCCCCCTTCCTGAGAGATATCTAAATATAATGTAATTTTTTTTGTTTTTGCTTTGTCAAAGAAAACCACTCTTTTTTTTTCTAATCTTTCCTATTTTCTCTGTCCCACTGTAGGCATTTTTGCTATCTCTTCAACCTCATAATAATATTTTTCGTTAATTTCTAGTCAATTACTGATAGAACTAGATTCTTTTTATCTCAAAATGCTATTTTTCGCTAGAATATTATAGTTTATCGTATACAGGGGGGGCAACCGCTGCGGCGGCCGGGAAGCGCAGGCCTACGCAACCTGTATGGAAGTAGAGAAACGAGTTATTTTCAAAATTAAGGTCTAACAATATATTTAGGACATTGCTGAAAAGGGGGGAGGGGGGCTTAATTGTGATAAATGCATTCTAGACAAAGTTGTGGCTAGGTTAGGTTATGGGCGTACTAATTTTTATTCTGTGAAAAAGGGGAAAATTATTTCAATACTAACTTTTTTCTCTTCTTTTAAGGCAAATTATGAAGAAAGTATGGCCCCTCCACCTGTAAAGAGAGCAAGGGAGGGTGAGGCAGCCCCACAGCACGCCAGCCACTGGTTGGAGAACCCTGCTGCCACATCGGTGCAAGAATGTAACGCCGTCGGCCCGTCCACTTTCCATCATGCGTTGCCTTCAAGAGCTGCCCCACCTACACAAGATCAGGAGGTGGCCCTCCAGCATGCTTCGCCAGGGCCTTCAGGCACTCAACTGCAGCCGGGATATAAAAATGTGAGCATTTTTTACCTAACTTATAGAAATATCTAAACAAACCCATTTTTCATCGCTGTAAAAGTGTGTGTGTGTGTGTCTCAGAGATATTAAAATATTAACTACTTTTATTTAAACACAATTCTCTAACGGAAAGAGTTTGTGGGCTATCAAGTAAAACCGTGGTTTTTTTCCAATATCAATATCTGAGGAGTTTGTTTGAACAAAAAACGTGGCTTTTTTTTGGCTAATGTATGATGGTGTCTCAGAGATATTAATATTAACATTATTTTTTTAAAGGAGTTGTTTGAATCAAGTAAAGACCTGGGTTTTTTTCCATGCAGATAAAGAGTATTAATTGACATTTTTTTGAGGAGTTGTTTGAACAAAATCAAAACCTTCTATGTCATCCTTTAGATTTTCGTTAAGTTGGAACTTTCAGAATATATAGAATAGGGAATCAAATGTTACTGCTAAGCAGCACGTTTTTAAATAATAATCCAATTTTTCAAAATAGGGGGTGATTTAGACACTTTGAAAATAAGCTATTTTTCATTTATCGGTCGTTCTGGTTCCATATTCACCATCTCCCCCCTGCTCGTCAGTTGGAGAAGGAGAGGACGCACATATGGAGCTCTACAACAATGAAATGTCAAAGCAGGGTACACTCGTTAATTCACTTGAGTTTAATACTAACGATTTTTTAGCTGATTTTTTTTAATGTTGATAATAGCACAGTTGAGCAGGGGGACTTACCTTTGCTGAGTCCAAACACCTTGCAGCTTTTAGATGATTTTACCCGGGAATTAACAGGGAGCCCTCCTCTAGCCCCTGATAACATAGTTCCACTTCAATCGAATGAAGTGGCTTCCCATAGCCCAATTATTGAACAATGTGGGGGAGGGGGGTGTTGATAATAATATAAAAGAGGGGGAGGGGGAGGGTAATATCCAATTTACATCATTCCCTGAATTTCAGCTATCAAATACAATTTTAAATACAATAGTTGTCTACACTGCAACTTTTGGTGACCCTTTTAATCGCTTTTGTGTGGTAATTTTGTGCTTGACCCCATAGAAATTGTGCATGACTATGTAGATAGAATTCGTGCACTGCTAGAGAACCAAATTCAATTGTGGGGAGGGGGGAGGGCTTCAATTAAGGTTTCTATTGTTTTAAAGGTGTTTTATTTAAATGAGGGAAAAAGTGAAGTTTACCATCATTATGTACATACCGAGATGCGTGTGATCTATCCAAATTTAGAGAATTTTCAGGGTGCTTTTTCCGAGTGGATAGGTCATATTATTGCGCATCTCGAGAATTATAACGAAAATGGGAGCGGGTCGGTAGTTCTTTATGTTGAAAATTTAAGTGTTAATATTTGTAAATTTAAGAAAGATTTTATTTTAAGAGGTGGTGGGGAAAGGGCAATAGTTTTAAAATATAATTCTGATCTAGAAGGATGTAAAGGTGTCCAACGGATCTGTTTCGAAACAGTTGAAAAATGTTTCAAGTACGCTTTCCTCATATCAGCATTCGAGCCTCTAGCACGTGACGCTACCAAGACGAATTTAGACGATTGGGCTGTACATGGGAAGGAGGGGTCCAATTTCTCCATTGTAGATTTCACTTGTTTAGAGGAAAATACCCAGTAACGCTAAGATCTATTGATATTTTTGAAAGGGCCAATGCCCATTTAAATATCGGCGTTACTGTGGTTCAGTATGAAAATGAATTTGAAGATGGGGTTCGTTCAAAAAAGAAGGGGGTGGTGTTCCCAGTAAGGGGTCCGTCGATTGAATTGGTCAAACACTGGGTTTGGTTGTTGTACACACCACCATCTAGTGACCTTGCCAATTCAATTGGCCATTTCAACCCAATTACAGACATCAGTAGAGTTCTGGGGGAGGGTAAGAAACAGAGTGCCCGTTTCTACTGTCTGACATGCCTGTCTCGATTTTGGAAAGAATTAAAGTTATAAAATCATATGAAGCACTGTAGACGGCATGGCTACCAGTCAGTGGAAACGGTTTCAGAGGATAGGGCCATCTTACGTTTCAAATATTTTCAAAACACCCTCCTCCAGTGCAACAAAATATCTTTGGATTGTGAGGCTAAGTTGGTGGAAGTGAACGATCCTCGATTTCCAAACCGAATCAAAGAACATCAAGCTATTGCAGTGTCATATGCCCATGCCCAAAGAGACAATTCTAACACCATGCAGTTGTTAGAAATAGTAGAAAAATTGGACGAGGGAGAGTGCATGATCAAGGCACTGACTAAATTAATTGGCACAGCTAATGGCGCTATTTCTCGTTTGAGAAATACGCATTACCCTATGTGTTGTCTGCAGAGGATCGTCTCGGGATTAAAAATCAAAAATACGTTGGGTTTGTAAGGGGGAGTTTGAAGAGGGGGATAAGGGGACTAAAGGGAAAAGAGGGGGAGGGGGAAAGTCAGAGATCATAATCACTTGTGGCAAGAAATATCCTCTGGGGGTGGTAATTTTAGAGGGGTAGCGCATCAATCGTGTAACTAAAATGTTAGCCAGCAGTTTTTTATCCCAGTTTTATATCCACAATGCAAATTATGATTTAAAATTTATTTTACCAGCACTGGCACGTATGCACAGGGAGGGAGGGGGAGTAGATAGTACATGGGTAAATAATTCATTTACCTATAACATCATTCCCAAATCGGCCGAGAAGTTGTTGCTTCTCGAGCTGAAATGGCAGGTAGTAAATAATGGGCATACGTGTTGGAATAAAATCAGGTTTTTGGTGATGGACTTGATTTTAAAAATTAGTAGGGAGGAAATAGGCCTAATCACCGACGTAGATCAGCACCTTTTTGTAGAGCGTTCAATGAGGGGAGGGTATGTTTTTCATGGGGATCGCGTCTTGTCAACCGATCCGAGCGGACAAAACAGCAACACCGGTGCAAAGTCAAATGCAGTGTTCTTGGACTTGAACTCATTGTACCCCTCGGCAATGTCTCACTACTCTTTGCCGTGTGGGAACTATAAAGGGCTTGAGAATCCTTGTGAGATCCCCGACATTACCACCGTCGAGGACAATAGGCCACAAAGATGGTTCTTTGAAATTGACGGGCATATTCCACTGGCGCTTCACGATTCAGTCAGAGATTTTGTTTTTCCCTGTATCAATCGACCAGTGACCAGGGACTCACTGATCCACTACAATCGATCATTGGTCGAGGATATGGGGATGCACTGGACCCCCTCTAAGCAAAAACTGATTGCTGATTTGGACCCTAAGGAGAATATCGTTGTTCACCATGTGCTTTTGCACTGGATGGTGAACAATGGTTTCAAGATCACCAAAATACATAGGGTCCTGCAATTCAATCAGAAACCATATTTGAAAACGTTTATCGACACTTTTGTTGATAAACGCTCTAGGGCAAACTCCAAAGTAGAGAAGGAAATGTACAAACTCATTCTAAATTCAGCGTTTGGCAAAATGTGTGAAAGCGTACGCAACAGATCTCGCTGCGACGTTGTGACTGATCCTCTAGAGTGTGCACGAATTATTGCCGACCCTAATTTTACATCGTTCACGAGCATAGAGGCTGGCATGGTTCTTCTACACAGGAAAAAGCAAAATGTGGTACTAAACAAGAATATAGCAGGAGGTAGTTCAGTACTTGAAATTTCCAAAAAGCTCATGTTGTCGTTTTTTTACAATGTGTGCAAGGTGCAATGGCCACGGGAGGGGGAGGTTCAAGTTTACTATGGGGATACAGATTCTCTGCGGTTAAGGGTAAAAACCGAGGATTTATTGGGAGATTTAGAAAATGGGGAACAAATCAGCTCGCGGATGGATTTCACCAACTGGAATCCGTCCCTCTACCCCGAGTTGGTGAAACGTCAAGCCCCCAACCAACTACTAATGTTAAAATCAGAGACGGGGAGTGATTTGATATCCAGGGGGGTGTTCCCGGGCTCTAAAGTTTATTGCGTTGAAACTCATAATGGGGATGTAAAGCAGGCGTGTAAAGGGGTGCCTACACATTTTGTAAAGAGCAATTTCAACATGAGCGTGTACGGAGACTGTGTACAAAGTAGCCTAGTGCCGAGAGCACAAGTGCTTGCAATTCGCTCTCTACAGTATAAAAATTATGCTGTAAGAGTGGAAAAAAATGCAATGTCGTGTATATCCGTTAAAGTCTGTGTGCTCGAGAATGGTGTAAGTGTGCTACCTCATGGCCACTACCGTATTTCAGACCGGGTTGAATGCATAGACTATCGCAATCAACTTGGTCTGGATAAACTAACCTAACCACTAACCAACTAACCTAACCTAACCACCAACCTTTCATAAATTAACTAACCAAACCACCTTAACCCAACCTCAACTAACCCAACCTAACCTGCAGCAGTGACGACGACTATTGTATACAGTTTTTTCCATCGCAGCCCCGGGGGGGGGGGGGGCGGGTCCCACCCACGGCCGGCCCCGCGGCTCCCGAGGGGTGGGGGTCCCACCCGCGGCCGGCCTTCGGCCCCCTGGCCCCGGAGGGTTGGGGGGTCCCCCTTTTAAATTCATAATGTTCAACTGTGCTATCAATTTTTTTTTAAAGTTCATGTTCCAAGTGTTTTTTTTATGTGCTGTTGTACAAAAAGTGTGCAAGTGTGTGTACTAATGTACATAAAGTGATGGTGAACAAAAAGTGTTTTTTTAAGACAATAAGTGTTGTTTGTTGTTCTTGCTGTTCATGTTCATGTACAAAAGTGTTTTTTTTATGTTGTACATAAAGTGTCATTTTTATCGTTGTCAGGTTCATGTTGAACAAATAGAGTTTTCATGTTGAATAAATGATCATGAAATGTTGTTTTTTGTCAGGTTCTTGTTGAACAAGTGTTATTCTTATGTTGTTGTTGTTGTTCATGTTGAACAAATAGAGTTTTCATGTTGAATAAATGAACATGAAATATGTTTTTGCTGTTCTTGTACTAGATAGATCTATGGGAAAATTATTACTTCTTATTCACTGGACACGTATGATTTACAGTTAGTTGTAGTCCGACTGTTGTCAACAGCAGTAGCAGCATGTATCAATTTAAAACACCCTTCAGATCGTTTCTGTGTGGTCCATCAATGTCGGGGAAAACAAAACTTTTAGCTAAAATAATTCAAAATTGTCAGAAAATGTTTTTGGAAAAACCAAAGAAAATTTATTATTGCTATAGTATTTGGTAGGAGTCCTACGATCAAATAAAAGCTATTGCCACAACCATACCAATACAATTCATACGGGGACTTGATGTTTTCAATAGTATTGAACCGAACTCGTGGCTGATTATTGATGATTTGGCTGAATCCATTGAACAGTTCTCACAGGAAATGCTACAACTGTTCACCGTTCACTCCCACCATGAACAGATTTCCATAACCCTAGTTCTAAATAATCTGTTTCATCAGAGGAAATGTATGCCAACCCTTGCATTGAATTGCACCATCTATATTATCTATCGAGTTGTTCGTGATTCTAGCTCGCTAATAACTCTCAATAAACAGATATACCCCGGCGCTCCTAAATTTCTGTTGTCAGCGTACACTCAGGTGACTAATAAGCCCTACGGTTACATTTTGCTGGATCTTAATCAGAGCACGCCAGAGGATCTACGTGTAGTCACCGACATTTTCGACAATGAAATTACAGTATATCTTCTGGTGAAGAGTAGTAAAGGCTATTAGTTGACATTATGACACTGAAGAAACTACACGAACAACGGCATTTATTTTCCGTTTTAGGTACTTCAAAACCTCCACTCAGGAAGGCTATACTCAAACATGGTGTTGACAATGATTTCATTAATCTAATATTTGAACTTTGTTTAAATTTAACCGAGGGCAATGTTCAACTGCCAGAAGGTGTTAGACAACAGACAAAGCAACATCGTCCCACGGTACGCGCCTTGGCTTGTAAAAACAAGGGAAAATTTTTTAAAAGAAAACGTCTCCTTCAAGCGGGCGGTAGCTTTTTCACACTTTTACTGCCAATAATTGCAGGACTTGTAAACAGTTTTCTCTAGAGAATGGCTAAACCCTATAAATTGACACCATTTGAACTTGTCCTCTCACCCATCGAACATTTTGAAGACAATCTAAGCAAACTCATTAATAATGAGAATATTGCCAATGACAAAAAACTGCTTTTACTTCAAGATGCATTGCGACGTGTGGACAAACATAGACCATATCGTGAGAGACCCGTCATCGCTGTTACCGATCCCTCCAAACGAGAAACATCTCCTCAAGATTCTGCAGTGCAATCAAAGGAGAAGAAATTGAATTCAATTGTATCGAAAATTGGAAACCTATTGCCAGTGACCTATCGAGAACAGAGTAAAAGAGTATTATCATATCTCATGTTGGAAGCTGATGAACATCAAGTTCAAGTCGACAGCACAGGGAAACGAATTATAATTCAGGGAAAAAGTTATAATCTAGTTGATTTAATTTGTGACATGGTGACGAATCGTAAAGGACTTTTATCATTTGACAATAATCTATACACCTTTCTAAATGCATCAAACTTTCCCAAAAGTCATATTGGCAATAAGCAAATTCTAAAGAAACTAAGAGGATATAGTCCTCCAACAACACCACCACCATTTAAAAAAGAAGAAGATTCAATATTTGAAAATACTAGCAGCAGCAGCAGCAATGATTTTATAACACCTGTGGCTCCTAGTCAAAAGCGAAGACGAATTGATTCACCCTCCAGTGTGCAAAAGGGGAGTGGACATTACACTACTTGTTTGCGTTCAAAATGGATGAAGTTCTGAAAGGTGTCTATGAAAATATTGGTGAAGCGGGAAGTTTAAGTTCTCCCAAAACGCTTTCTAAAGTTGTCTCTGACAGCACATTTAAAAAAGCAAAAGAGTATCTAGAGAATGAACCGAGTTACACACTGCATCGGAATCACAAGCTTGGTGGCAAACAATATCGACAAACTAAAGCCTTTTACGCTCTGCATATAATGCAAACGGATCTTTTAACTTTAGACGCAATTCAACGGCGTCAAAATGCACCCTACAAATATATTCTGGTGGCAATCAGTGTCTTTAGTCGCTATGCCTATGCCATTCCATTACGGTCAAAGAGAGGTGTTGAAGTTGGTCAGGCCATTGAAAGTATTCTTGAACAGGATTGCTATAGAAAAATTCAATCAGATCGTGGTAGCGAATTTGTTAATCCCCATGTGCAAAAGGTTCTATTGAAATATAAGACAACACTTTATCATAGTCACAGCCCGATAAAGGCTGCATTGGCTGAATGATTAATAAGAACGATTCGTCTATTAATTTCAAGATATTGTACACTGAAAAATACATCTGCTTTTATTCATGATTTAGATAAAATCATGCGGATATACAACCATCGACCTCATCGATCTCTGTCCAACTCAAGCCCTCGGGAAGTTCATTACAGTGAAAATACATTTGATGCTTTTCTAAAGCAATACTCCAATGGTGAAAAAGAAAAAAAAATGTGAAGAAGAAATTCAATGTTGGTGATACTGTTCGAATTAATAGAACCACCAATATTTTTGAAAAGGGGAATTATTTATGGAGCACCGAACTTTTTAAAGTGTCCAAAATCCTGGACACCGAACCCACGACATATCGAATGTGAGACACCAAAGATGATGAGATTCTCAGCGGTTTTTATGAATATGAACTGCAAAAAGTTAGAAACACTAGTGAAATTTATCAAATTGAAAAGATATTAAAGAGTCGTACTCGTAGGGACAAGAGACAGTTGCTTGTTCGCTGGCTAGGATACAACTCTAATTTTGATTCTTGGGTCAGTGCTGAAGACATTAATAATGCCCAATGATTTCTATGTGACTTTCATGTCTAATGTTTCTGATCCTCTCTACAATGACTTGAATAGAACAAGTGATTTTTGGACAAAACTCTCCCCCACCATCAAATTCGAGGGCGCGTATGAAGTGGCTCTTGTCGAATGTATTCTCAAAAATACCTACGACATCCTGAGAAAAGATCGTAAATATGATATAAAAATTAGACCCTATGATTGGCCGCCACCACCCTCAGGTGATCAAGAACAAATTAAAAAAATCAATTGGATGAATTATCCATATATTGAATTACCCTTTGAGGAACTCACCTGTATGAATGATTTATGTCGTTCTATTAATAAAAGAATTTCCGCTCGTAAAAAAGGAGCTTTTCATTTCAACTATTCAAAGGAGGAGGGTAAGATCTATATTAGTTCACCTATTGCCGATGAAAAGGTTATTCTCAATGATAACCTAAAGGATGTTCTTGGCTTTAAGCTCAATATAATCAATGATAAAAGTGCCGGAAACACTAATTTCATTTTTGCTGACTACCCGCCTGCCTTCTCCACAGACACTTGTATATTTCTCTACGCTTCATTTGTGGAAACATCTCGGGTTGGTAATTCAAATGTTCCCCTCCTACAAGTTCTTGAAAGAAAAACCAATCAAGAACATATTCACCACTACAATATAAAGCGTCTTCAATATATTCCCGTAAACACTTCCTATTTGGAACTCTGTCAGTTAACACTACGAACTGAATTGGGTGATCCCATACCAATTTCAAAAGGTTTGGCTGTGATTACATGCCATTTTCGGCCCATCGTTTAACAACTACAACAACAAGATGTCTAATAGAAAAGTGGTATTCATTTGTCCGGATATTGACTGCTATGTTAATACTCTTGGCCCAAGACAACAGGGCAATGGAATGGACTATTAAAAAGGTCGCTCGTCAATGTCTGGCTACGCTCTTGGCAGTTGGTTTGCTAAGCTCTTTCGCACTGCACTACCTCTGGCTAGAAAATGTCTTGTACCGGCTGCGACAGATTTTGCATCCTCTACACTATACGATTGGGGCTCTGGCAAGGATTTTAAAAAAAGTGCTTCGGAAAATCTCAGGTCCAATGCGCGAACCCTTGGCGAGAGAAAAAAACAAATTGGAACAGGTTTAAAAAGGTCGAGAAACAATGCATCACTCATCAGTCTCTACTCAGGTCGGAAACGAAAGACATCACCACTGTCAAAGAAAAGAAGGAAAAAGCCGACACGTACTGTAAACAGAAGAAGAAGCCACAGGAAGAGAATTGTTAGATCAAAACTAGATTTCTTCTCTTAAGATGTCCTACCTACCGCATAAGGATTCTCAACGTTCAATCACCTCATCATTGAATCTATTCAATGCAGAAAATGTTGATGTGAGTGTCAAGCATGGATACTATGAACAATTTTATCCTCAACAACCCCTCTCTGATAATATCCACTTTCAAATTTATTCCAATGAAGACTACTTTATGGACATTTCTTCGACATTTATAGATTTACAAATAAAAGTCCGGAAATCCGATAATACAATGCCAATTCGGGCCGATGGAATATCCTATGAAAATTGTATATTACATAATTTATTTCGTCAAATCAGTGTCTACATCAATGGCACACTGTTGAGCACAAGCAACAATCTCTCAAATTATACAAGCTATATGCAATTCATGTTGATGACACCCAAGTCATACAAGGAATTGAGAGGCACCTCCAATGGATATGAATATGTTACTAATACTGATAGTACAGATGCACTTAAAAATGCTACAACTAGTGAATTACATCTAGTTGGAAAAATATATCATGAAATATTTAATATACCCCAATGGCTACCACCCAATGTTAAAGTGGATATAAAACTGACGCTTGCACCATCCAATTTCATAATGAGAAAAGAACTTGCTGCCAATCCTGATGTATGTCTCTCCCTCACCTCGGCAATACTTCATGTACGCAAACAACAAGTCATGAGTTCTGTTGCTCTGGCAGTGGAAAAACTGAGAGCCAATGGAAATAATATTAAACTACTTGTTCCTCATACAATCACCAATCAACGTCATATTGCCATGGGGTCACGCACCTTCACTGGTTCATCCTTTATAAATGGTTGAAATTCCGTCAAAACTCGCTTTAGCATTTGTAAAAAGCGCTAGTGCAATAGGATCATGGACTGGATGCCCACATAAATTCGAGATGTTTGGACTTTCATCTCTTGTATGCAAAGTAAACAGTATCCCACTTTACAATCTATCTTTTGATAAATCCTATAGAACATTGTATGAGTTGACCATGCAAACCCTAGATCACGATTTGCAACAATTTGAAAATGGTATAACTGAAGATATGTTTGCTAAAACACATGGTATCATTGTATTGGATTTGTCTGGCACAAAGGATATGAGTATAGTACGTACGGGGAGTGTGCGTTTAGAGTGTACATTTGCCGACCCGTTGGCTGAGAGTAGTATTGCACTAATCTCACTAAATCAATATGAAACCTATTGGGAAATCACTCCCGAAGGCAGTGTTCTACTAGACTTGGCGCCATGAACACCAGTCAAATAATCAATGTATTTAATATGGATCCCTACATGTCCCAGTACAAATCCTATTGTCTGCCCTCGGACTTTCTTGGAAAAATTCAAAGTGTGAACAATAGCTTAATTATTGTTAATAGCAGTCCGTCGACTGTACTGACGGGTCATTGGCTGTGCATCTTTCAAACAATGAAGACGATTGAATTTTTTGATCCTCTTGGTCTACCCTATACATTTTACACACCCCATATCAGCAACTATATTGAGAGCAGTGGGAAAACTATTATTCAAAATCGGAAGAGAGTGCAGGATCTAAAGACTAAAAGCTGTGGCTTCCATGCACTACTATATTTTTGTTCCGAAGTCGTGGCTATACTTACAAGCAGTTTATCCACATTTATGGTGACAATCCACGTCTGAACGACTTTCTAGTGGAAAATATCCTCTCAGATCTATATAATATTGATTTCAGTGCCCTACGAGTAAAGTGCTTAAAAAATATTTGTGAATTTGTTTATTAATAAAAAGCATATATATACAACAATGTCTTTAAATCTTCACTTTAGATTTCTTCATCGGTGTATAGGCAACTGTCGTGAACCACTAATGCTGGTAAATCATTTGGATTCACTGTATATTGATCTTGATTGACTGCAAAGTCAGGGTCACATTTTCTACATTACAATGTAACTTCACTCTTGTCATATCTCTTTGTATAGTCAATGATACTATTTGCATTCATATTATGAAATTCACGAGTTTCAATCTGTCTATTTGAAGCAATATCGCATACAGTGTTTTCAAATGGTGAATCACATTCGGTAACTGCCAAATAAAAATCATTTGGTTTATAGTCATAATAGGCAGTGTCGTCACAACGATGACGTAGAAACCAAATTGTCTTTTTACCCCAACAGTTGAATCGTAGACCTGACTTCTCCTCCCAGAATAATTTAAATCCACGACGATACCAATCTCGTAGAAATAAACTAAAATCATGTTTGGGATTCTTTCCAATCATAGCGGGGTAAGTATTCTCCCACTGATCATATTTATCATAGTGACAATTGGAGCACAGGTGTCCTCTAGGGTGAGAGTCACAAATCTCCTCAAGACATGAATTACATCCTTTAATTTGTACTGCATAGCCTCTATGTAATTTACAAGGATTACATAATTTACACTTTTCACTATAGTCATCAATAATTGTACAATTCTCACATTGAGTCCAACTGCAAGAGTGCACATGCACAGTGGACATGTATAGAACATTTTTTGGTTTCCGATGTCAACTCTCTCACAGCTAAAACGAAACTGATCGTTCCTGCCGACGGATAAATTCAAGGTGGAGGAATGGGGGAGGAGTAGCTCTGTGACGTCACCTCTTTCAAATGGTGGTGGGGAGCCATCTACATTGAATCCATTGGCAATGTTTTCAAAAGTGTATCCACGATATGATTCTACTTTGTTCCAATTAATATATCAATAAATTGAGTACAAGCATTTGAGTCACATCTTAAAAGTTTCATACAATAGTCCAATGGGGGAGAATCACTCCTCATTATATTGTCAAGTGTTCCCCGAGAGAATATTCTGCGTTGAAGAGATAACTCGAGAAAATCGTCATCCAAAATCAAATGTTTTTCCATAAACACTAGATTTGATCTAATTCTCTCTTTCTCAAATTTATTCATTTTTCAATCCTTTCACTCTGACTGCTGAGTCTAGACTGAGCATGAATCGTTAGCCCTAGCATTCTAACCTGACCAGAAAAGAAAGGGAACATTTTCGATTTCGAAACAATTTTATTGAATAATTACAACAACAATAATACTATGCATGTACAATTACCGATACAGTTTATTGTCTTCAATATGTTTCACTAATGCACTTAAAGTACATTGAAGTCTATTCACATGTGCTATATCAACTTTTGCAGCGAAACATAATTGATCCTCCATTTAAATTTGCTCAAGGATATCACATATCTTGCATATACTTCATCCCATTCCAGACAAAGCCGTGATCCTCTCGTGATTTCCACCGCAATGTTTGGTGCTCTTGTATTATTGCCATCAACTCCACTATCAACTTCTAATAGGGTAAACATTCCACTCATCATCAACACAAATATATATCCAAATGAGTAAAGTCAAACTGTTCTTCTTCTCACTCCTTTGAATTCTATTCACAGACTAATAGAAACTATAGCAAAAATCCTTTCCTTATATCCCCTGCAATCCTCTCCCGCTAATATGTAACCAGCCCTCTGATTGGCTTAGAAGGAGACACGTGATTTGTTTCCCGTTATCGGATCAATAAAATTCACAATCGATTACGCAATCAAGTTCTCGGTAATTCACTTCCCCCTTCGATTACGCAATCAATTTCTCAGAAATCCATTTTCCCCTAGGGAGGCTATGCCCATATATGGTGCCCCTTCACGAGCTCATGAGGTTAGGCTAGGTTACACAATCAATTTCTCGGAAATCCATTCCCCTAGGGATTCCATGCCCATATATGGTGCCCCCGTCGGACTGACAGCACAGGTGTTCTCCCTAGGGACTCTATGCCCATATATGGTGTGCTGTCACGATCAATAGGTTCATTTCGACTTGGGCAAGCTCCAAATTCTTAGGAATTTCAGTCAGGAGATAGAAAATCTTCCCCATTTTGTCCTGGATTGAGTGACAGTTGTACTGCCGCTGGGTTGAATGTCCCAGCGACAGCCATAATTTATGAAACAACCATTCAGCTTCAGACCAGCTTTGTCCGTCAAGATCAGGCTCCTACGAAGACGAACTACCCTCTGTTTACGAGCACCATCTTAATGGGTGGTTAACCGAATCGTTTCTTGACGACTTAGTACCATTCAGATCTGATTTTGGCGATGACGTTTTGAATAGCTTTTCTGATAAAATTTGCGCAAAACTTTAAATTACTACTTCAGGATAGTTTTACCACATGCCTGGTATCAGATTGTGCAGCCATGAGAGCGGAAATATGCCCCAAGCACCTATTTTCGAGAGAAGTGCATCGAATGCGCAATAAAAAAATTTATATCGAAAAATGCCCTTATTTGAAGAATTAAATACGCAAAACACCGCTGAAAGTGCCAAAATGGTACCATTTCTATAACCTGGTAACACTGCTTCACGACTTAAACATTTTGCAACGAGATTTTCAGGTTTTTTTTTATTTAAATGATAATTAAATAAATTCACAAATGTTTTTGTTCTTGGAGATTTTGCTTTAAATGAAATTACAAAGCAAAGGTATTATTCCATTGAAATTACTACAAAATGTATTTTCAAAATTTAGGATGGAGTGGAGGGAATTAGGTATTAACCAAAATATTTAAATCATCTTTAGACCATATTTAAATCATCTATTTCAAAATCCATATCTAACTCCATATTTAAATATTTAAATATGGACCATATTTAAATCATCCATATTTAATCATCCATATTTAAATCATCATTTCATTTATTTAAATAAATGATATATTTGAAAATATTAACATCATAGTGAAACGTTAAAAAAAAATGATTAAATTTTGGCAACATGCTGAGTCACGGAACAGACATCTCATGCAAAATAGTTCGCATGAAAAGTTTTACCGGATCAGAGACAACAAAGGACTGAAATATAATAAATTTGCAAAGTTGGAATTAGCCCTACAGATTCAGAGTTTGCAAATCCTGACAAATTTGTCATTCACAATATCAGAATATTTTTATTATTAACTATTATTCAGTTCATTACCTCGGTACAATCGAAGCAATAAGATTATATAAATAAGTCCATTTAACAAGTCGGTGAACCCTGAAATTATTAAAGAATATAACTTGATAACACCGTGCTTCATTTACTTGCTAAGCGAAAATAAATTTATGAGGAAATTAAGAATTTTCCGAAATTTTGTCATATTTTCAACGGAAAACACAAAAAAAGGTTGACTTTAAGGATATTCATGAGAGAATATAAATCAGCTTTAATCTTTGGTATATCCTTTATAGATAGTATTGATCAGCGGAAACTATAATTTTATTACTATCAAACTGAACCTCTTATCCTTGAGAAGATTCAAAATGTGTATTTTAAGCATAGAGTTTCCCAGTACTCTTGATCAATATGAGCTACTCGAAGCCAAATCGATTAACGATGTTTCTTAGATTTTTAAGACATAAATGTTAGCCATTTAATTGAATCTTAACAAAATACAACCGCCTCTTTGTGGCCTAAGGGACACAAATCTTCAGGGCTTTACAACATTTCTCATAAATTTCAATGTTTAAATTTCAAATGATCTTATTTCAAACTTTCATTTTCAATCCAGACTTAGATTTCAATTTAAAATGTATACAATTTAATATATATTTTTCGTACTCAATTTATAAATTTATAAATTTCAATTTCAAATTCATGTATGAAATATAGTTCATATATATATATATATATACATACATATATATATATATATATATATATATATATATATATATATATATATATATATATATATATATATATATATATATATATATATATATATATATATATATATATATATATATATATATATATATATATATATATATATATATATATATATATATATATATATATATATATATATATATATATATATATATATATATATATATATATATATGTTTTTTTTCCTGTTTTTTTCTGCCCATATTATGTTTTTTTATTCATGAATGGTTCCTGAGCACGTTTTTGTCCCAATATATGTTTCACTCACTCATTCTTCCAATTCTCAGCTCTTTTAATTATTCACCTATTTTTGTTTTTTATTTAGTGTATTTAACAGCATATCCTTGCATGTCTTTATACTTTTTTGGGGACATTTTCATTGGAAAAGGCATTCTTTTGGTATTTTTAATGGAAAAAATAACAAATGTACCCCCTTCTCCTAGATTTTGAATTATGCTTAATGTGTTTAGCAGCGAACCCTCGCAAGCACAGCACTTGGTACGTGGTTGATCGTCCTTCTATTATAATTGTATAAGCACACAGTAGTACGCTGCACTGATCATCTGACAGTCCATCACATCATCACACATAAAACAACATACGAAACTTCTTATCAGTCCCAAAAATAGTGGCAAGCGCCATGCCAGCTGGAATCCAAGTCTTGGCTTTCATATTTTCACTCGTGTTAACACAATTCAGTGATTTCTCATGAATGCCTTATGAAAGCGCAGCACATACAGCCTTTTCACTGTTTGATATCCAAGCTGTGCCTTTACATTCGCTGAATTTCGACCAGTTTCAGGGTCCTGCTAGTCAGAAACCACATGGAAATCCTTTGCGCAATCAATTTGCTTCCTTGCCAATTGAGGGTGTGCTTGCCATGCTAATTATTAGATAAATTATGGCCTAACAGCCACTCACCATTCTTGGAGCGCGGCCTTAAAATCACCCTTAAAGGTGTTAAGGCCAACACTCTATGATAAAATTTTTTAGTGTTTGATACGTCCTCAATCCAAACTCTTTTGACAAAAGAAACTTTTTGTGAAACCTTTGACCCGCAAAATATGCTGACAAGAAATGAAGAAAAGATGTATATGCCATATTCTTCTTCTTTTTTGAAGAAACACCAAGAAAAACCTATTTTTTGGTATTTACTGAAATCCAGAATTAGCCCCAAAATATCTAGATATAGCCTGAATAAGAAGATCTATGCAACAAGCTTTACTACCTATTAATTTGTCGTGAAGAAAAATAATTGTAAAAAAAAATAATTGTAAAAAAAAATAGTAAAAAAAAGTAGAAAAAACAATTGTTAGTAGTGAAAAATACAAGTACATTACTCAAATTTCTGCAAGTGGTTATTATATAAAAAGGATACGATCTGTTCCTGGAAAAAGCGTCCGTGATGTAATTAACTCCGCCATGATGCAACCAACCGACCAGATATCCACTGTAAATAGAATAATAAAATAGATAGTAATAGTAATCGTACTAGTAAAGCCGTAAAGTAGATAGTAATAGTAATTATAGCAGTAAAGTAGAAAGTAAAGTAGATAGTAATAGTAAAGTAGGTAGTAATAGTAAAATAGATAGTAATAGTAATTATACTAGTAAAGTAGTAAAGTAGATAGTAATAGTAAAGTAGATAGTAATAGTAATTATACTAGTAAAGTAGTAAAGTAGACAGTAAAGTAGATAGTAGTAGTAATTATACCAGTAAAGTACACAGTAAAGTAGATAGTAATAGTAACTATACTAGTAAAGTAGACAGTAACAGTAAAGTAGATAGCAATAGTAATTATACTAGTAAAGTAGACAGTAATAGTAAAGTAGATAGTAATAGTAATTATACTAGTAAAGTAGTAAAGTAGATAGTTATAGTAAAGTAAATAGTAATAGTAAATATGCAGTAAGATAGAAATTATAGAACGTTTTGTCCTTAAATTCACTGCAATCCAAACAAAGTATTTACAACTTTCATAATTTTTAGGATAGCGGAAATTGGGTTTTAGGAGTTTTTCTGTGTGGACCGTTTTCGTTCGAGGATTTAAACAAAGAAAACAAAAACGACTATGAAATTACATGGCTGAATAATATAGCTTCATTTTTGTGAATCCGTTTCTATAAAATATCTATCTGTTTGTTTTCAATACATTTTCTGTTCCCCCCCCCCAGTAAATCCTTTCTTATTAAATTCTTCCACCATTTTCGGGGATAACCTGCCTTTCGTTTGGCCCTAGATAGCAGGTAAAAAAGGACGTTATTTGGTAATCTGTCATCTGTCGTCCGCAGAACATATCCAACAAACCGGGATAGAACTACATCTTCTGTACAGCCCGCTGTTTGAAATACGGTCAGTCAAACGGGTACCCAAAACAATCTGTAGACTATTCCTACAGAAAACATCTAATAAATCCTTCTCAGTCTTTGGGAGCACCCGTGTTCCAGAACTAAACTTGACCACTGTCATCACTGTAGTTTCCAATATTCTGATCTTGGCTTGCAGACTTATCTTCTTATTCTTACAAACCTATTCTTCCAAAAATTAATTTTCCATCGGTTATATTTTGCATACGTGTGCTTATCTGCTATTGGATTTGAATTATAATGTTAAAGCAGGATTATTACACGAAACAATCTTACAAGTATTAAGGCACTTTATTTTCGTTAGGTTTTTTTTATTCATTTTATGCTGGAATTTATTATTCAAATTAGCTGTACAGTCTTCTAAGGGCTTAATAGTAACCTATATCCAATACCTTTAATCCTACTTTTTTTCAAATAAATTTAATTGAAAAAAAGGAAATCCGTATGAGGCCAATAATCAAGAACGACATTTTGTTGCACTGGGTTTTGGACACCCGTTTCACCAAAAAAAAGATTTCGCGAAATAAGGAGTTTTTTTCATGAGGATAAATAAGATGATACATACAATTACTTCGGTTACTTAACAAATGCCTTTCTTCAAAAGAAAAAGAGCAAGAAAAATATTGAAAAAAAGTCAACTAAATACTTTAACCAATACTTTTCTTCAACAAAAAAGAAAATATAAAATAGAACTTCCAATTAAATAGGGAGCGATAAAAAGGCGGAATTAATACTAATTTTAAGTCTTTCTTATGATAATTTTTTGACAAATATTGGTAGTAGCTCTGAGGTATTTTCCAGCGACAACAATCTGGATGGTCAATCTTAGGGTGTGATGAAAATTAGCATTGGAATAATGCAGAAATCTATTCTGGAAGGAGTTTGAAATTTTTACACGGAAGGGGGGGGGTGAAGTAAAAAAAAAGGTAAACTATGTACAAATATTAGACTAAAGGAAAATCGTCAAAATCACGCACTTGACGATCAAAAATAATAAATCAAAGAAAATAAAAAGCTGAGAGAATTGCTTTCAATAAAAGAGTTGATGATGTGACAACCAAGATTAAATGCTAATTTTTCTGGTCCTACTGTCGGAAAGGTTCTAATTTTAAGATTGAGGGCCGGAAACTTATTTGTAGTGGCAGGGTTATTTAACTCTTTTTTAACGATCGGGACAGTCGTTGGAAAACAATCTTGATGAAAAATCTTCTGGATTAAAGGGTCGAAGAATATGAAAACTTGCATAGAGGAAATTTGTTGAGACTTCTTACCTGTTTGTGAATATCTCATCCAGTTGAGCATAATCTCTGGAGCTCTGTACCAACGAGTAGCAACGTAACCAGTCATTTCAGTTTCTGCAGGTCGCGCTAAACCGAAGTCTAATATTTTCAGCTCACAATCTTCATTGACAGCTATATTTGAGGGTTTGAGATCCTACAAAAAATTAAATTCTATGACATTTTTTTTTTTTTTATGCTTATTCAGTAAAAAGTTGCAACACTAGAAAAAAAATTGTAAAAAAAGGAGCGACAAAAGGCGCGAAAAAGCCACACTAAAAGTAAAATATATAAAAACGAGCGAAAAAAGGCACAAAGCAGAAATAAATAGGATGCATAATTTGGATTGATTTGACGTCACGTAAGGACACTTTCTCGAAAGTATTTTCGGGGCTTTCCTCAAAAAATTTCAGCCGGCCACAAAATTTAGCGAGTAAGATGTCGACAGAATCACCCTTGTTTTACACTCAATCTTTAAATTCTAAATATAAGCTCATTATCGATAAAATAGGCAGTGTTCTTTAGAAATTTCTCGGGAGTTCAGCAATGATCATTAATTTCCCCACAATTATCTATAATTGTCACACAACCCCCTCTTTTTTAGGCTTTTTTGACAAACTTAGAGCTTATTCTCTGAAAAACATCCCAATATCCGAGCTAGGTTTAAGAAGCATAACATTTTTTTTTTACTTAACTTAGTAGGACATTAATTTTCCACTCTTTTGGAAAAAAAAACTGTTTTACACGGTAAAAGTGGTATTTTAAGTATAATTACAACAAACACCATCTCTATTATTACAATAGTATTTCCAGATAGGATGTATTTTAGCTCGTTCATCAGCTCTTTGTCATAAAAAATGTCAAAAGACAGGAGAATAGAGGCATGAAGGATATTAACTTAGGAGTACTAAAGTACAAAAGATACGCAATATGAGAGAATTTTTTAGGTATTATGACGTGCCGATGTTATGACGGTTAGTGGTTCTGATGGCTTTTCGTTTTGACAATTTTTTTTAGGTGTTATGACGTGTCGATGTTATGACTGTCGACGTTCTGACGGTTAGTGGTTCTGATGGCTTTTCGTTTTGCCATTTTTTTTAGGTGTATGACGTGTCGATGTTATGACGGTTAGTGGTTCTGATGGCTTTTCGTTTTGACAATTTTTTTAGGTTTTATGACGTGTCGATGTTATGACTGTCGACAATCTGGCGGTTAGTGGTTCTGATGGCTTTTCGTTTTGACAATTTTCTTAGGTGTTATGACGTGTCGATTTTATGACTGTCGACGTTCTGACGGTTAGTGGTTCTGATGGCTTTTCGTTTTGACAATTTTTTTAGGTGTTATGACGTGTCGATGTTATGACTGTCGACGTTGTGATGGTTAGTGGTTCTGATGGCTTTTTGTTTTGACAATTTTTTTAGGTGTTATGACGTGTCGATGATATGACGGTTAGTGGTTCTGATGGCTTTTTGTTTTGACAATTTTTTTTAGGTGTTATGACGTGTTGATGTTATGACTGTCGACGTTCTGACGGTTAGTGGTTCTGATGGCTTTTCGTTTTGACAATTTTTTTAGGTGTTATGACGTGTCGATGTTATGACTGTCGACGTTGTGACGGTTAGTGGTTCTGATGGCTTTTTGTTTTGACAATTTTTTTAGGTGTTATGACGTGTCGATGATATGACGGTTAGTGGTTCTGATGGCTTTTTGTTTTGACAATTTTTTTTAGGTGTTATGACGTGTCGATGTTATGACTGTCGACGTTCTGACGGTTAATGGTTCTGATAAATTTTTGTTATGAAAAAAAATTATAAGTTTATATAATAGTAATAAGTATATTAGATTAGAAACAAATTTCGGCTATATATTTGCACATCAGGGGGTGGGGTAAAGCATAGCATATATTAAATACACAAACTAACCTAACCTAGGTACCTTAGGTTCCTTAGTGTGACAGAATATTCCTGTTCTTTATACTTTTTTTTGCAAAAAGAGGAGAAAAAAAAACTTGTTTCCTTTTGATTTGACGTTCAGATTTTCTTCGATCTGCTTATCTTTGCTCACTTATTGATTACTGCGTCTTACCTAAATGATGACATCTACAATACCCTTGTTTATTTTTCGCCACAAGGATTCATACGTTAAGGACTTTTTTAGTGATGCAACTGGAGTTTAAAATGGCAACCCCGACTAACTCGAAAATAGAACGGGACAAATAATTTTACTAAAAATAATTTAACATTTACATTTCTGCACTATATGATTTCAATTTCAAATCATCAGTTTCAGCATCATCAAAGAAAAACCTTAAAAGAGGGAGAAGGAAAATAGCTTAAAAAGGTCAGACATACTCTATGAATAATACCCGCTGAATGGATGTATTTTAGTCCTCTAAGAATTTGATAAACAAGAAACTGGACATGATCATCCGACAATTTTTGAGTCTTGATAATGTTATTCAAGTCAGCTCCCATTAAATGAGTAACCAAGTATCTGAAAAAAAAGTACAAATTTCATCTACTTACATAATGAGTAAAGAAAAAAAAGGAAAACAAAGAGAGAAGACGGTAATAGTATACCGTGAGCGACAGAGCTAAAAAAAGTACACACATAGTACACTTAATTACTGCCAAATCGTAAACACCTATACTCTGGTTGGTTACCTACCCTTCCCCCTTCTTAAACAGAGGGATTCTACAACTTATTGGGAATAAAATTTTATGTTTAAGCCTAAACACTCAGTTGGTCAGAGTTCATGCTACCCACCTCTCCCCCTCCACAAAAGACAATTTTCTAGCCCCGCTCATCTCAGAAATAATGGTTACATAATTGAAATTTTAAAAAAGAACACTTTCAACCGTCAATTGTAAGTATGTAAAACAATCTGTTTAGTTTTATCTCTAATATTTTGAATTAGTGAGTCAATAATTGATTCACTAACTGATTTTCTATACATGATTTGAAAAGGAAGAAAATATTAATGAAAATTTGTTGAAAATTAAACTAATGAACCAACTTAAGTTAGTTATTAATAATACAATGCTATAATGAAAAATAAAACTGATGAAAATACATTTTGTTTGGGAAAGTGTAAATGATACCTTTGGAGGGATGGGAAGGGGGGGATTAGTAGCAGGCCCGCTCTTATTTATTTCCGGTCATTTTAAACTTAACCTAGGCAGCCCAATGGGGCTGCGTGGGCCGTGTTTCCCCTAGAGGCAAAGATTTTGGATGATGTGATCGTTTGAGTGAAATGGTTAATTTGAACTTGTGTCCAATGCCATAGAAGCTAGTGTCCGGGGAGGGGGGGCAAATTGAAAATGGGTGGCTGGTTGCCCTCTAATAGTTTTTGGCACTTGAAAATGGCACTTCAGCAATTTCGATCGAACGAGCCCCCTCCAAATTTTCTACAACAACTTCCTCTAACTGGAAAAAAGATGCACAAAAGACACATTGCTCTTTAGTAATTCCAAACCACTGTGATGATTTTACTAACAATTCAAATGAGTTTTCTTTCGTTTTTAATAGGACACACCAGCCAAACTTAAAATAGCGACGTCTCTTGGTTATTTTTATTTTGGCAAAGCGTTTCGTCTTCTGTAAGAGTGTGGATTACTCACATAGCTGTATTACGTAAGTAGTTATAAATAAATAATCACTATTTTAGCTGCTTTTCTCATTATCTTGCACACTCTTGTAACAAAATAAAGTGGTAGCATTCCACTTTCAATCTAGATATTTTATAAACATATTGCCAAGGTTATTAACTTAAACGTGACAATTTCACTTTTATTTAATGATGCATCATGTAAAACAATATCAACTTTATCTACGAATCTATCTACGTGCTCTAAGCACACATTCTGCAATTTGAAGTACTAGACCTAGAGTACTAATAATAGACCCACCAATTTTTTTTTTATATCATTTTTTAGCATAACCAGAATTGTTCAGGTGAATATACAATAAAGTTCCAGCTCCCAATTAACTTGAAATAATCCGCAATTGCCCATTTTGACAGTTCTTTTTTTTTTTTTTTTTTTTTTTTTTTTTTTTTTTTTTTTTTTTTTTTTTTTTAAATGCAAGAACCGCCAAACGTTCCTGAACGGTCTTGCTGCCTTTAAAAACCGAGAACTTGCATTTAATTCTACATAATACATAATAAAGCTAATTTTTTTTTTCAACATCACATTTTGCCGCAATTTAAAAATGCAAAGTTTTTCTGCAGTTGTAAGTCAATTTATGACCATAGAAGCAGAGGCGTCACTAGAAAGAAAGTTTGGCAGGGGGGGGGGGGTTTACTGACTGGCTGATAAATTTTACCGACTGATTTGGGTGATATTGCCACTAGAATCAGTTTCTTTGTTTACTGATTGAGACTGATCCTCTGCCACTGATTTTACGTCATTTATTTTCGTAATCCCATTTATCTAGTAAAAACCAAAAAAATTCAGGCAGTAAAATAGCGGCACTTCGCACCACTGTTTAATTGGTTCAGTTTTTTTTTTACCAGCTGACTGATAGCATTGGGAGGAGGAGTCCCTTCCCCAATGTGTTACGCCCCTGCATATGAGCAGTTGTAATCAAGTAAGTCTCCAAACCAAGATGAATATTGAAAGCTACAGTGATGACAGTGGTCAAGTATGGTTCCGAAACGCGGGCGCTTCGGAAGACGGGGGAGGATTCGTGAGATGTTTTCCAGAGGAACTGTCTACGGATAGTTTTGGCCACTCGTTTGACGGACCATGTTGAAGACAACGAACTCTACTAAAAAATGTTGTGAGAAACTTGAGATGGCTAGGACTCGTTTTGCAGATGAAGGATGACAGAAGTAAAGAGCTATCTTATACTCCCGTACTAACCACGTGGTTTATGGTTTTCTCAGTGAGAATGAAAAAACAGGAATTTTCTCACTTGAAAAACCATGAATTTTGTCACATTTATGTCTGTTTTTATGGTTTTTGTCAGTGAGAATTTGAAAAAAAAAAACAGGAACTTTCTCACATTTTTGTATGTTTTTATGGTTTTTGTCAGTGAGAACTTGAAAAAACAGGAACTTTCTCACTGAGAAAACCATAAACACGTGGTGCTGTCAAGAGTCAGAACACCTGTGCTGTCGACCTCAATCCACCTATCGTGAATCAATAATTCCCCTTAGAAACAACAAAAATTTTCCCTTTCTTGACAGATCAATCAATCAATGACATCATCTGTCAGACTTTAAAAATTTCCGCCTAGAAACATTTCTCCAGGAATAGATCCATATCATTAATGTCTTTGCCTCGGGAACAGTTCTACTGGTCGAACTCCAAAGGATATTAATAACCAAAGGCCATGGAAACAATTAGGCAAGAAAAATCTTAGCGATGAATTGTTTTAGCGCGCGAAAAGGTTTCATATTAATTTGAAATGCGTTAGCGCAGAGATGCCAATAACAAAGGAACACGCTGAATTTACGTTTAGGGATTATTTGGGCGAAACCGTTTTAGACAGGTTATGGAACTATTTCGGCGAAACAGATAGAGACATTTTAAAAGAAGATTTTGAAGAGATTTTGGAGGAGGTTTTGAGTGTGGTCGTTATAATACACAAGTTTCATTTGAACAGTGTTGTGAGGTCCTCTAACCCAACCCCAAAGGGTTCCAATCCTCCTACCCCAACCCCGAAGGAAGCCCCCGGTCTTCAAAAGCCCCCCAAGCTCCCAAAGGCCCTCCACCGGTCCCCAAATGTCCCCCAGGCCACCAACTGTCCCCCCGGACCCTCAAAGGCCCCCCCAAGCTCCCAAACGGCCACCAGCGCCCCCAAAGGCCCACCCAGACCCCCAAAGGCCATCCCTGGGCCCCCCAAAGGCCCATCGAGCTCCCAAAGGACAACGGGGTCCCAAAGGCCCCCCAGGCCCCCAACTGCCCCCCCCCGGACCCCCCAAAGGCCCTCGCGGCGCCCCAAAGGCCCCCCCAGACCCCCAAATGCCATCCCCGGACCCCCAAAGCCCATCCCCCGGTCACCAAAGGTCCCCCCGAGCTCCCAAAGGACCACCGACCCTCAAGGGACCCACAGACCCTCAAAGGCTCTCCCCGAGCACCCGTCTTTCGTTGATGTGTGTTGTCTGAAACCTATGATTTGGGATGTGTAGTTTGCTACTTCAGGCTTTTCTGAGCTAAGGTTTCCTAGTATTTCCTAGGTGAATGTTGTCTGAAACCAATAGTTTGGGATGAGTAGTTTGCTATTTCAGGCTTTTATGAGCTAGGTTTCTTAGCCTTTCGTTGGTGTGTGTTGAGTGAAACTTATGATTTGGGATATGTAGTTTGCTATTTTTGACTTTTCTGAGTTGGATTTCTTAGTCTTTCATAGGTGTGTGGTGTCTGAAACCTATGATTTGGGATGTGTAGTTTGCTATTTTCGACTTTTCTGAGCTGGATTTCTTAGCCTTTCATAGGTATGCGTTGTCAGAAAATTATGATTTGGGATGTATAGTTTGCTATTTCAGGCTTTTCTGAGCTAAGGTTTTCTAGTATTTCGTAGGTGAATGTTGTCTGAAACCAATAGTTTGGGATGAATAGTTTGCTATTTTTGACTTTTCTGAGCTAGGTTTTCTTAGTCTTTCGTTGGTGTGTGTTGACTGAAACCTATGATTTGGGATATGTAATTTGCTATTTCCGACTTTTCATAACCGGATTTCTTAGTCTTTCGTAGGGTGTGTGGTGTCTGAAACCTATGATTTGGGATGTGTGGGTTGCTATTTTTTTGACTTTTCTGAGCTGGATTTCTTAGCCATTCGTAGGTGTGTGTTGACTGAAACCAATGATTTGGGATGGTTAATTTGCTATTTTTGACTTTTCTGAGCTAGATTTTCTTAGCCTATCATATGTGTGTCCTTTCAGAAAATTATGATTTGGGAGGTGTAGTTTGCTTCTTGGACTTTTCTGAGCTAGGATTCTTAGTCACTCATAGGTGTTTGTTGTCTGAAACTTCGAGTTTGGGATGAGTAGTTGGCTATTTCAGACTTTTCTGAGCTAAGGTTTCTTAGTATTTCGTAGGTGAATGCTGTCTGAAACTTATGATTTGGGATATGTAAATTACTATTTCGGGCTTTTCTGAGTTGGATTTCTTAGTCTTTCATAGGTGTGTAGTGTCTGAAACCTATGATTTGGGATGTGTAGTTTGCTATTTTCGACTTTTCTGAGCTAGGTTTCTTAGCCTTTCATAGGTATGTGTTGTCAGAACATTATGATTTGGGATGTGTAGTTTGCTATTTCAGGCTTTTCTGAGCTAAGGTTTTCTAGTATTTCGTAGGTGAATGTTGTCTGAAACCAATAGTTTGGGATGTGTAATTTGTTATTTCCGACTTTTCATAACCGGATTTCTTAGTCTTTCGTAGGTGTGTGGTGTCTGAAACCTATGATTTGGGATGTGTGGGTTGCTATTTCAGGCTTTTCTGAGTTGGATTTCTTAGTCTTTCATAGGTGTGTAGTGTCCGAAACCTATGATTTGGGGTGGGTGGATTGCTACTTTTGACTTTTCTGAGCTGGATTTCTTAGCCTTTCATAGGTGTTTGTTGTCTGAAACATATAGTTTGGGATGACTAGTTTGCTATTTTTGACTTTTCTGAGCTAGGTTTCTTAGCCGTTCATAGGTGAGTGTTGTCTGAAACCTATGATTTGGGATATGTAATTTGCTATTTCTGACTTTTCATAACCGGATTTCTTAGTCTTTCGTAGGTGTGTGTTGTCTGAAACCTATGATTTGAGGGTGTGTGGGTTGATATTTTTTGACTTTTCTGAGCAGGATTTCATAGCCATTCGTAAGTGTGTGTTG